>CM054183.1:95954570-96077070 GCA_028829895.1 Sinotaia quadrata | reverse complement strand
ATTATACCTAATAAGTTGCAAATTTAGGGCATACTTAACCCTCTATAAACTTTAATTCTGGCAAATGTTCTTTTTCTTTTTATTGTTTTTTTAGTCTGACTTACGTAGCAACAATTACACTATACTGGAGAACAGTTCTTAAGTTAATCAGGTTTTATCTCAGTGATACAAATTGTCAGTGTTTGGTTGAATAAACAGTAAATGAAATAGTTGGATGCAATGCTCCCTTGTAAATCTGTTCATTTTACCGTTCATTAGCAATGTCTGGTTTTTGTTTTAATACATTTAATCACTGGTGTTGCCTGAAAAATTTAAATTTAAATTCCCTATGTATCATTGGGGTTTGGTATCTCTTAAAATCTGACCTGAGTCTATGGGATTTTTCTAGAGGATCCCCAAAACCCTACAGATAGAGTTAATGAAGGTCTAGACTTAGCTTTTCATATGTTGCAACTCTTTTGTGAAGTTGTATAGATGAGAATCAAAACATATATTAGACTATCAGTTTGTTTTCCGACGAGCGAGACAAAGAATTTTTAAAAGTAAAATGTTTGTTTAATAAAGCAAGGAAAGATTAATTTCATATGTTGATTAGTTTGTGCTTTTGTGCATTTTAATTTTAATTAAATCATGTCTCTATGTTTGTCAAATTTATAAGCCACACCCCTGAATTAATTAGCACACACTGATTCAAAAGGCACGATCATAAACGTGTGGCTGTTATAGAATGCAGTACAAACTTAAAACATACCTTCATGTGAAGTCTAGTGTGCGTTTTGATGCATGTATTTTTAACAGGGTGCAGGTGTATGTGGGGGGGGGGATCTGTTTTGTGGTTAGCTACGTTGTATGGGGGGGGGATGTTTGTGTGGCAGGGAATCCATGGTTGTATGTTCTTCCATGGGACGGTTGTCTGGCTAAGTAAACATAGTAGTGTGTTAAGTTCCCTTTGTTTTTTCTTGCAATGTCTGAGTGGCTGAAAGCACAAAGCAGTGTTGTGTATTCCCTTTGTTTGTCAGTGATGGTATTGTTTTTTCAGATTACTTTGTTTGGCAGTAATTGTTGTGCGTTTCTTGAGATTGTCTGGCAGTAATTGTTGTGCGTTTCTTGAGATTGTCTGGCAGTAATTGTTGTGCGTTTCTTGAGATTGTCTGGCAGTAATTGTTGTGCGTTTCTTGAGATTGTCTGGCAGTGATTGTCGTGCATTTCTTGAGATTGTCTGGCAGTGATTGTCGTGCATTTCTTGAGATTGTCTGGCAGTGATTGTTATGCGTTTCTTGAGACTGCTTTGTTTGAGCTCCTTAAATATCTGTTGATCCTTCCTGCCAAATTAAAATTTTTAATTCTTCACTTTAATTTCTCTTTAGGCTGCAGGATCGAAGTATGTTGGAAGTGGGCACTAATCCAAAAAGGTGAAAACTATCACATTCTCTAAATCTTTACTAAAATGGCGTGATCCTCACTAGGCTTTTCTTAACTTGCTCTAAATCTTTACTAAAATGGCGTGAGTTCTCAAATGGCGTGATCCTCACTAGGTTTTTCTTCACTTGCTCTAAATCTTTACTCAAATGGCGTGAGTCCTCACTAGGTTTTTCTTCACTTGCTCTAAATCTTTACTAAAATGGCGTGAGTCCTCACTAGGTTTTCATAACACACCCGCAAACTATAGAGTTATTTTTCACTTTCATGAAAAGGTTATTTCTCTCTTTCACACACTGCATGCAATACACACCCACCCACACCACTCTTAATGAACTATTATACACACAGCAAATACATATAAAAATATTAATAATCATTATGATGCCCAAATGCGGGAAAAGCCGGCAAAATTACGTAATTTTAGGATCATTTGAGGATAATTGTATTCAAGGGAAGCTAGATCGTAATTGCGGGGTCAGCAGAGGACTGCTGAACTTAATGAGAGATAATCTAGCCAAGCTTGTTTCGCTTTATTTCATGTTCCCAATACTCTTTGTCGCTATTCCATCCAAGTCTGGCACTGAAATTATTACTAGTAGTTAAATAAAACACACCAACAAACAAAATATGGCAAAAATCTCTAAAATTGGGGTGGGTGGGTAAATACGTTTACAAACTGGGCAGACATAGGGCACCTTGAGCAATACTGGAAATCAGACATGCAGACATAACAAAAGCTCGACAGATCTAGTGAATAATTCGCTAGGCATATCTAGTGAATAAAACACTAGGTATAGCTAAGCTGATCTAGTGAATAAAACACTAGGTATAGCTAAGCAGATCTAGTGAATAATACGCTAGGTATAGTAGTGAATACAAGAATAGATCTGAATAAAACACTAAGCAGATCTAGTGAATAAAATACTAGACATATCATCTAGTGCATAGAACAATAGTCAATTAAAAAAACTAGGAATATCAGGAATATCATCTAGTGAACGAAGCACAAGACAGATCTAGTGAATAAAACACTAGGTATAGTTACTGAATAAAATATTAAGTATAGCTAGTGAACACAAGAAAAAAACACCAGGCAGGGCGAGTGAACAAAAAACTTAGGCTGATCATCTAGTCAATAAAACGCTAAGCAGATCTAGTAAATAAACACGAGGTTTGTCGAGTGAAAAACCACTGGAGCTCTCTAGTAAATAAAACATATATATATATATATTATCTAATGAATAAAAAAAAAAACATTTGGCAGATGTGGTGAATTAAGTACTCAGAAATATAGTGAATATAACACGCAATGATTTTTTAATGCCTAACCATTACAATGAATGATATTTGAGAAAGACAGGAAACTACAAAACCATTTATAAAATATAAAATACGGGGGGGGGGGTAATAAAAATATTTCTGAAAATATATTAGCCTAATTAATACAATTAAAGTTATATTCACATTTATTAAAGTACTTTGACTTTTATAAACATAGAATCAGTAATCATTATAATTGTATTAAATATTTATTAAAGAATTTAAAAGAAAATATAGAAAGAAAAAACAGAACTAACTAAATGAAAACTATACTAGCAATGAACACAAAAGTTATAAAGTAACTAAATAATTAAAATATGCAAACATATTGACCTAATTTATTACTATTTTTTTTAAATATTTATTAATTCTACAAGTTCAGACATTCTTAATATCGTGTCACGTGTATGGACATACCAAATCGGTTCATGTTTTTCAAGGCAACGTAATTGGTACAAACATGTATATGAAATATATCAATCACGGGTGAAGGCATGTTTACAAATCAGTTGAAGGTTTATCGCGGTCAGTCTTTTGACGGGGACGTAATTTGTACAGCTTGTGTAAGAGTGACACTGTGGCATGTCGTGGGTCGAAAAAAGTGACCTAGTGTCCAAGTGTCATGGCAAAAAGTATGCCCTAGTCTTTGACTGAAAATCGTATCAAAAAGCCCCCCCCTAGTGTTTGACAGTGTCAATGTCAACATGTATGCCCTAGTGTTTGACAGTGTCATTGTCAACAAATATGCCCTAGTGTTTGACAGTGTCAATGTCAACAAGTATGCCCTAGTGTTTGACAGTGTCAATGTCAACATAAGTATGCCCTAGTGTTTGACAGTGTCAATGTCGAAAGGTATGCCCTATTATTGACTATCATTTTTTTTAAAAGCATGCTACAGTCTTAAGGAGTATCATGTAAAGAGAAAATATTACTGTAGTTTCGAGTGTCAAGAAAAAAAGTACCCCCCTCCCCAATCTCCGACTGCAGTGCCCACACTTAGATCTGTTCCGAATTTGAAGCTGAAATACGTCATTTGTTCTCGTGCGAAATTTTATTTTTAGGACGTGTATAATATTTTTGTATTTATTTTATTTTTAGGACGTGTATAATATTTTTGTATTTATTTTATTTTCGGATTTTTCCCCATCAAAAGAGAAAGGTATTTACTAGTTCAATGCACCTTATGTGTTTGTATAGTTATTTGTCATAATTCATGACGTCAGATCACAAGCGATCCGCGGGGGGTGTTTGGTAACATCGATTTCGTTCCAGCGATTAAACTTGTACATTTGTTTGTGCGCTAATCGTTATGGTAGCTCAAGCGATCAAACTTGTACATTTGTTTGTGCGCTAATCGTTATGGTAGCTCAAGCAACCATTCTTTAAGCCTTTTCACCCACCCACCCGAACTTTTGAATTGAGAGACAGTGTGTAATTGCCCTGCGCGACTACACACACCTGTACGACCACACATATTCGTAAAACCGTAGAAAAGAAAGCAACTCACAAAGTGTAAAGTGCACGCGCTGTTTGCATGTGTGTGTTGGTGTTTGCATATTTATAGGTACGTGCACGCGCGCGCGCTCCCGTCTAATAATCTCTCAGATCGGGATCTCCTGGTGCATTTAAAGCGAATTATAAAATATTTTATTCATGAACTCTGCTATTTCCCTACGGTCCTGCACGCTCTTACACCAAATCTGTGGAGTGGGGGTGGGGGGAGAGGAAATCATATCTGGCGCTGCTTGTCAGTCTAACATGCTTGAGACACTCTCAGCAGCCAGAAATGTTCCTCTTTGTGGCCATAATCCCGCCAAAGCGGGACAACTCGCAGACGTAATCGATGGGAAAGGGACATGCGCAGCAGCCACCGAGTACACAGCCGAGACTGTCCCATTGACGCTAGTTGTTTGGTGGTTAACTGTAACTAACGTGCAGTCATTAAACACACTCAGGTACTCCCATCTTTAGGGGACAAAATAAGAGGTAAATATCATTTGATGATTTAGAAGTTCTGAACAGTAAACTTTCTCTCTAAGTATGAGACGGATTTGCTGGCAGAGAACAAAATCAGTTTTATAAATAGTTAAACACTTTTCTAAAAACTAACAAATACAAAATCAAGTGCTATTTGGGGAAAGTAACTCTTGCTTAAGAGAGAAAGAAAATAACTAATTATAGAATCAAGTATTTTTAATCGTTTGTTTGTTTTTGTGTGTAATTTGTGTTGGGGACTTGGAGAATTTGTTGTTAAATTAAACACTACTAGCTTACAAAGAATGGAATTAACTATTATATAACCTCGCTTTTGTTTTTTTCTTTTTTTTTCATTGTAAACACTACTAATTATAAAAGAATAAAATTAGCCAACATACAATCATGTATTTTATTCTTGGAGGTTAAGCACTACTAACTATAAAAGAATAAAATTAGGATAAAATGTACAATCATGTGTTTTTTTCCTTGTAAAATTAAACACTACTAGATTCCAAAGAATAAAATTAGAATAAAATGTACAATCATGTGTTTTTTTCCTTGTAAAATTAAACACGACTAGATTTCAAAGAATAAAATTAGCTATTACACAAACGTTTTTTTCAGAGTAAAACACTGCTTGTTATCATAGAACACAATCAGCCCAAACTAACATTTTGTAAACACGTCCACCAAGGAATCAAATAATCCAAGTGTGTGTGTGGTGGGGAGGGGTGGTGATAAAACACAAGGTCGGCAAGTAAAGGTCACTGCTGTACCAAATTTAAAATGACGCCGCGTGCCAGCGTCATTTTTTTTTTTCAACAGGACTATAGTTTTGTTTTACACCTGAAAAAATATGAGGCAAAATATTAAATACTGTCAGCAAAACATTATAATTATTTTATTTATTTATTTATTGTTTCTCTGTGTGCCTGGAAATTACGACGAGCTTCTAAAACATTTCCGTAGGGCTGCCGACCCCTGTATTAAGGGAATGAAATTGAAAATACTAACTACGAACCACCATTCCGAAATAAAACGTGTGTCGCTATCAAGGCATGATTTCCCAGAAAATATCCATGCACTTTTTGTTTGAACGAGAGGGAAAGATGAAATGCCCAGTAAGGACGACAACCCTGTCTTGAATCTAAAGTAAAACAGAATATAGATAGATAACTTTCCGACGTCACAGACCACGTGATACTATTGTTGTGGTAGGCGGAGTCAGCTTTATTATTTAGAATCAGTTCAACAATAAATTTTTAATTGGTAGCAAGCTGTTGTACTCCTAATTGTGCAAAACGAACTAGCAAAGGTTCAAATCTTTCGATTACCGAAGGAAATCAATAGGAGAAAGAGATGGATATTTGTTTGAAAAACTACTAACTTGTACCATTGATCTACTTATCGAAGGCTGACATAAACTGTTAAGAGTTAACCTAAATACGCACAACCCGGTCGTGAAGACTTTGTAAAACTTCTTAATTATTTTTATAAATCGTTACTTGTAAATGTATTACTACTACTATATTGGATCACTAACAAGAAAACAAACTGAAACAAAAAGGGAGATTATTGTTTGTAACTTCATTCCTCAGAGAAATAACTGAACAAAATAAACAGCTTTGCATCATTGTTAATTACGTGTACTATTGTTTGTATTACACCAGAACATTTAAAATGTTGATCTAAGTGAATCTGTGGAGATAAGTGAATCCAAAGATGAATTTTTAATAGTATATTATATAATGACAGAATACTAACGCTGTGTGACAAACAAAAATAGCAACTTGTTTATAAGATAATGTATTAGATTAGAATAAAACAGTAGTTATAAATACACTTATTTAATACTTATTGTTTAAAGCAGGGGGGGGGGGTTGGATTTTTTTAAGTCAGTGCGCATTTTTAAAAAATGGTAATACATTTTAAATGCGCACTGACTTAAAAAAAAAAAGTCCAAAAAAAAAAAACCTGGAGAAAAAATTCGTTAACAGCATTCCATTCTAAATCCGACATTTCATAATGGATCAGGTACAGTTGTTTTATTACCTATGGATCAGGTACAGTTGTTTTATTACCTATGGATCAGGTACAGTTGTTTTATTACCTATGGATCAGGTACAGTTGTTTTATTACCTGTGAGTTCTAATGTACACTTCTCCTCGTAGTCTGATTTTGATCTGGCATCAAGACTCCCAGTATAAATTATGCTGGAAGCAGGCTGAGATTAACAAATGTAAGAACGACGCATTTTACCTACCACTCAACTGCGCATGTACTGAAAGACCCGGATGATAATAGAAACACCCTACGTTCCTGTAGGAGAGTCGGATATACGCTACATGGGAAATAACTCTTATTGTAACATAAACGGTACATGGAAAATCACTCTTATTGTAACACAAACGGTACAGTTTTAAATCACTCATGATCGTGACCGTTCATTACATAATGTAAAGCCCAAATTTGCATGTAAATCTTATTTTTATTTATGAATATTTTTTTTATTTTTTTTTTACAAAAGGAAAAATATCCTTGGGAAAACAAAAATGTGAACTAAGCCGATTCAATTATTTATTTCTGTACTAAGGTCACTTATTTTTGTTTTTTTTTAAATTTAAAGCAAAATCCGGATGTGCGATGAGAAGCAATGAAAGTGCCACATGTTAAATTAGTGCACATCTACGCCCACACTTCCGGTAACCCTAGTTCCAGTTCCGGTACGCCAGAGGCAATCACACGTACTCGCCAGTGAGCAAGAGTCGGTTTGGGCTCACCACCACCAGTAGTCAATCACATCATAGCCAGTGGGGCATCCCCAGGGGCGATAAATCTTTCACTGAGAGTGGATGAAATAGCATTTTCTGACAAAAGATTGACTTTTCGGAGAGTGCCCTTGCGACGTTTGCGTTTTACGGAGAACAGACAATCCTACACTAATCTCGCCATACTGGATTAATTCCCCTGGCCATAACCGTATCCCTTCCCCTTAGGCACAAATTGCGTCATGTGGTGAAAAAAAAATGGAAAAAGGCCCACTTATCATATTAAGGCCACACCCGCCTACATACTTTGGGGAGGGGGGTGCAAAAGAGAAAATACTCTTTAATCGAATTGAGTAGTATTGCGTAAAACTTTGGGACCGTATTATTGATAGAACCAGTCATGTTCTCTATTTTTCTTTCTTTTGGTTGTTGCTGTTTGTTTGTGCCTGAAGGGGGTGTGGGAGTTGCTGTTTTGTGGCCAAAGTCACCGATGTAGACACATTTCAAGGGGAAGAACTCTTGAAACGAGTAGGACCTATAAGTACAGTCATGCAACTATCAACATATACAAAAGATTAAGAAGAAATCGATCACAAGCAATTAAGATGTATTATATATGCAATTAAGGGGTAAGAGGTGTATTATATGTGCAATTTAGGGGTAAGAGGTTACAAACAATTAAATTGTATTATATGTGCAATTTAGGGGTAAGAGGTTACAAACAATTAAATTGTATTATATGTGCAATTTAGGGGTAAGAGGTTACAAACAATTAAATTGTATTATATGTGCAATTTAGGGGTAAGAGGTTACAAACAATTAACAGAAATTACAACAAAGGAAATAGGTCACAAGCAATTAACAAATTAGGCAAAGCATTTCTTCAAACGGGCGTGGGAAGCCAATGTGTTACCTAGCGAGGCGAGGACACTGCGTTAATAGTTATGAAAAGTTGAGCAATTAACACTTGGAAAGTAAAATTTCACGAAAGAAAATAAATGAAATACAGGGAAAATATCAGTAAACACTTGGGAGTCAGAAAACAGACAAAGCACACAGGAGACAATTTTACTGTTACGGATAAACACTTCGGAGACAAATTTGAAAAGGCGACAGGAGAAGGGTGTAGATTTGCGCAAACATAAATGATTAAAGCCGTGTTTGGACTCTGGTAAGCAGAAAGGAACAAGTCTAGTCTCAAGGGGGAAAAATACGAATCTAAATATATTAAACTAGTAAGAGACAAGTATAGTTTCATGCAGCAAAAAAAATATATATATATATAAAAAATATAAAAGAAAAACTAAGGATTCGTGACTTTATAAGGAGAGAGGAGAGTTTTAGAAAGGTTGAGAGGCGTGACTTTGATAAGCAGAAAAGAGACAATTCAAGTTCTAGAGTTTTGATAAAAGGTTGAGAGGCGTGACTTTGATAACCAGAAGGAGTAAAGTCAAATCTAGATTTAGGTTGGAAAAATTAAATTTTAACAAAGCGGCAGAAGTCAACAACGGACAAACTGCGACAATAAGAGACTGGGGTTTAAGTCTAGGTTTCAATAGCAAATGTGAGTCTCGGGGGAGAGGGGGAAAAGGGGGTTTAAGTATAGCTTTCAATATAAAATGTGAGTCTCGGGGGAGAGGGGGAAAAGGGGGTTTACTATGCGTGGTTTTAGGCAAACATTAGAGAGAATATCGCTCGCTTTAAAAAAACAAACAGAAACTGATAATAGATCCAACATTTTGAAGTCTAGAATTTAAATAAACGATCTCGATGCTGATGTTAGACAGTTCCAGGGTGGTTTTAGGTTAAGTCCGAGGTTGGTTTTAGGTTAAGTCCGAGGTTGGTTTTAATTGAACAGTTTTTAGACTGTTAAAATATATTACTTATGAAAATAAATATTACTTATGAAAATAAATATTAAAATAATGGAGACGTTCATTGGAAGTGTTTCGTACGGCGGTGTTATTTTTAGGTGAAGAGGAAAGTGGTACTAAACGGTACGGCGGTGTTATTTTTAGGTGAAGAGGAAAGTGGACCATATTTAAAGTCAGCAAGTGAAAAAGTACTTTTAGATTAAACTAAAAGTGTAAACTTTTACGTCCAAAACAGTGAGACTTTATTATGTTAACTTTATTAGGAATGACGTTTATATTTATGTGAGGCCTGTTTTGACGTTAACTTTCTTAGGAACGACGTGAAAAAATGTCAGTCTAGTTTGACGTAATATTAACTTTATTAGGAACGACGTGAAAAAATGTCAGCCTAGTTTGACGTAGTATTAATTTTATTAGGAACGAAATGAAAAAATGTCAGGCCTGGTTTGACGAATGGTACCCAAGTTTCATTAGAAATAATACTATAAAATGGTAGGATTTTATACATGGTGAAGAAACTGTTATATTTAAAATATTAAAGGATACACCTGTTAAATCGAAAGATACTACAGTTAAAACAATATTTAAAAATATAGGTGGCATAGCTTGACGAAAAACACTATTCTTTGAAGAACGGTGCTTTAGTCGATACGCCGGTTATGATGAAGGGTACTAGTTTTAAGACTGATGTAACATGCGTCGGTTATAATGTAACTGATGTAACGTGCGTCGGTTATAATGTAACTGATGTAACGTGCGTCGGTTATAATGTAACTGATGTAACGTGCGTCGGTTATAATGTAACTGATGTAACGTGCGTCGGTTATAAACTGATGTAACGTGCGCCGGTTATGATGAAACGTAACGGCTATAAAGAAAGACGTTGAAAATATAAATATTTTAATTTGGCGAAAGATACTGCAGTTTTAGAAATGACATTAGGATAAAATTATATCATTGTGCAGTTTTCAGTTGACATCTTCCTTTTCCTTTGACTGGAAAACAAACACCTTTCCCAAACGCTGTTTTGTTGTGTATGTGTTTGTGTGTGTGTGTGTGTGTGTGTGTGTGTGTGTGAGTGTGTGTGTGAGTGAGTGAGTGAGTGCACTCGCGCGTGCGTGCGAATGTACGCTGTATCGAGAGTTTCCATGGGTCACAGAACCAAGTCTGTTTCTTCTTGTACACGCAGGAATCCAATTGTGCCATGTTGCTGTAAAGCCATACAAAGCCATGTCCCAGACTAATTACAACACTCGCTGAGTCAACTGCACGAAGACATTCAAAACGAAAACACAGGCGTGTGCGTACACTAGGGGAGAAAGAAAATACTCAATAAAAGAAATGAATGTAATATAATTCGGATATTTTCAACTTGCTTGAATGTAAACACGAGTTTATAAATACGTGTGAAGAAACATGTTCGTGCACACACACACACACACACACACACACACACACACACACACACACACACACACACACACACTCACACTCACACACACACACTCACTCACACTCACACACACACACACACGCATGCACATTGTGTACAAACACCACCAGCTCCCACAACGCCCTTTCAATCAATCACTAATTTCCTACCCCTGCACGCATGCACATTCAAACACATTTTCATCCTTATCTCCATCTCTTCAACAACAACCAATATTTTTCTAAGGGGAAAAAACCCAGGAAATTTCAACAAATATCGAACTTTGTCAGAAAGTGTCAAAGTACAAGGCTTAGTAAAAAAAAAAAATTATAATTCACAAATTATAATATAAAATTTAAAAACAATAAAACAAGATGATTCCTTAAAAAAAAAAAAACAAGTGCAACCAACTTTCTTCGTGGATCTTATTTCTGTCGCCATCACACCCAAACTAACGTGTTCGTATAAGAAAACATTCTGGGAGACTTTAGTATCAAAATATTGCTAGGACAGCATTCTGTGAGACTTTAGTATCAAAATATTGCTAGAGGACAGCATTCTGGGAGACTTTAGTATCAAAATATTGTTAGAGGACAGCATTCTGTGAGACTTTAGTATCAAAATATTGCTAGGACAGCATTCTGGGAGACTTTAGTATCAAAATATTGCTAGAGGACAGCACTGAGCGAGAAAATACTCCAGAGAAAAAGTCACAGTTGCGCTTAGAAAATACTCCAGAGAAAGGTCACAGTTGCGCTTAGATAGAAAATACTCCAGAGAAAGGTCACAGTTGCGCTTAGATAGAAAATACTCCAGAGAAGGGTCACCGTTGCGCTTAGATAGAAAATACTCCAGAGAAAGGTCACAGTTGCGTTTAGAAAATACTCCAGAGAAGGGTCACAGTTGCGCTTAGATTGAAAAACACTCCTCAGCTAAATCACATATGATCAACAAAATTAATGCTAAGCTAGTTCACAAATGCACTGCTAGAAATACTACTGAGCTAGATCACAGATGTTTAACGCTTGAAAATTAGTTCTAATCTGAGCTAGGTCACAGCGCGCTGAACTGGAAAATTCTGCTGAACTTAGGTCTTAGTTGTGTAACACTTGAAAATTAATGCTGAGTTATGTGACGACTGTACTGAACTGGAACACCATTCAGAGAGTAAGGGGAAAACAATAGTGCTGAGTTATGTGACGACTGTACTGAACTGGAACACCATTCAGAGAGTAAGGGGAAAACAATAGTGCTGAGTTATGTGAAGACTGTACCGAGTAACAGAAAATGTTGTTATTTATTTTTTCTGACTGTCAGTCAATATCCAATAAGCACTTAGGTAATTTTCGACAGGAATTGGTTGGGAGATTTGCACACGTCACCACACTTACACAACAAAATGTAATTTAGGCGAAAAGCAAAAAAAAAATTCATCCCCCTCTCTTAACCCTTTCTCACACACACACACACACACACACACACACACACACACACACACACACACACACACACTCACACACACACAACAAGAGACCATTTTTTATTTCCATTAGCTCAAGTTTGTAGAGACGTGCCAGAGGATTTAAACTCTAAGCGAAGTGTCCCTCAGTTAAAATTGTCAGACCAAGGGAGGACTTTTGTGAGATAATCATTTATTTTCACCTGTCTTTTCCATCTCAAAAGCAAAGCAACATTTTCACCAGCCTTTGTATCTCAAAAGCAAAATTTTCACCTGTATTTCCATCTCAAACGCGACCATCTGTGACAAACACACACATTTCACTGCCCTGGGTACATGTGAACGCGTTAAAAATAACGATACACGTAAACATGTTTAACGATAATGTCCCACAATAATACAAGTAATGATAATGGTTAGGAAGTGAAGACAATAAGATACTTTAAACTACTACCCCCTCTAGTAACTAAAACCGTCCATAACGATAAATGCCAAGATGAGAAAGGCGATGGTTAGGAAGTGAAGACAATAAGATACTTTAAACTACTACCATCTCTAGTAACTAAAAACGTCCATAACGATAAATGCCAAGATGAGAAGGGCGATGGTTAGGAAGTGAAGATAATAAGATACTTTAAACTACTACCACCTCTAGTAACTAAAAACGTCCATAACGATAAATGCCAAGAAGATGAAGGGCGATGCCGAATAACACTCTACTAAAAATTTAAAAAAACCACTTTACCAAATAAAAAGTAGTTTTATCATTCGTCTGCAATTTAAGCTCTGTCCGGCGTAAAATAAACAGACAGACAAGAAGACCTTCACGTAAATTTTAAAAAAAAACGAAAACGGCCCTAGTGCATACTGTCTATGACGTCATTACTGCTGTGACCACTACAAGCAATAATGACGCTGGCGAGCTTTTAGCCGATAATAACTGTAAACAGATTTCAACACCCTGTTTGGCGGGCGTGTGGATCTCCAGACAGAAATGGATGGGTTGGTGGGTTTCTGGTGGTGGTGAAGTGTGATTATCGCAATGACAGTTTCTATCTGTTTGCGATCTTTGCGGTTGAAAACGATTTTTTAAAATTCAATTCCTTTCTTCGCTTTAGAGTCTAGATCTAAAAGCAATTTTTATTTTGGAAAAAAAAGAAACAAATATTAAAAAATAAATACAGCAAGATAAATAAAGGACCAAAACAATACTTTAACACAGCAATAACTACTGGCGCCTAAATACAAGTCTGTCCATTTATAAAGAAACTTTTCTCAACATCACAATTCATAATAACCCATCCATCGTGCATTCGATATACTGTAATACTGGTGCAGCAAATGACGGGAGAAGAAAAAAGGAGTTAAAAGAGATATGAAAAAAGAGGGAGTTGGGTGAAAAACTAAGAAATTTAACGAGAAAAAAGTCACGTGATTTTTCTTTTTTTTTTTAAATATATATATTTTTTAAAAATCTTCCCCTCCCCACCCGATCTCAAGTTTTGCCATCACTTACACAGAGCAGCAACAAGCCAGTTTCCGGAGAATCCCGCATCTTCTCCGTCTTGGTCGTCCACGTTCACTTCTTCCCGCTTCCCCGTTGTACTCCATCCCATCCGACCGGACACATACACCACACTATCCACAACTACTCTAGTGACAACCGTTCGATGCAGCCTGACGGCTCCTCTGTCTTTATCCAAATGTTATGAGCGTAACAACGACTCAAAAACATAACTTGCCCACTGCGAGTCCAGCCGGCCAGCCGCTACGGCGAGCGAAACTGCGGCCGAGTCCTTAACAGCGCACACGAATCAAACCGTCTACCGATTTCACAGGTAGGCCCGACTTCTCAAGTGACCTAGAACCACACACCTTCCCAGCAAAAGCCCTTCACGTCAGTCACGTGACAAAGCCAGAAACGAGTTTGACGCAGTGGTGACAAGAACAAAAGATGTCAACGTTCAGACTGCAAAAGAAAACAATAACTTCACTGAATCAGAGAACTCCAAACAGCAAGATCAACAGTTCATTTTACTTTTTTTTTTTTAAAGTCAAACATAAACATTGAGAATACAGAGGTAAGTCTGCGACTACAACAGTTCATGCATAGTGTCTCACAGCTCAACTATTGCGGATAAAAATTCTACTTTCTCAGCAAGAAATTCCAAGGAGTTTTCAGTGGCAATGCTAAAAGGCGCCCGACTATCAAACAGTTAACACTTTAACACGTTGTTCTGCTTCTACGTACTTCCTTAGGGCAAAGTTCACAGTTATATTTTGTATTGCTTAGTTGTAAGTAGTTTACCCATCCTTGGACAATCAACAAAATTTGTTTAGTACTGGTAGAGCTTAGGACCAAGTTCACAGTTTTTTTATTTTTATTGCTTAGTTATGTAAGTAGATTATCCATCCTTGGACATTCAACAAAATTTGTTTAGTACTGGTAGAGCTTGCAAACATTTGTTGTTGCTACAAAGCTGTTTTCTTTTTCACTACCCTTTGGATGTGAAAATGACCTTTCAAATACTGCACAGTTAATCTCCGGTCTATGCGTATAGAGAGTTTCTGTGAAGTCTAGTATGACATGAATAGTCGATAGAAATAGAAATAATGAAAAAGCTATTGTAGATCTTGCAATAATAAAGTGTACATTAACCCTTTGTCTCTAGCTTATTAGAACTTTCATTTAACTTTTGTCTCTCTGCGTAATAAAGTGTACTTTTAACCCTTTGTCGATATACTTAGAAGAGCTTACATTTAACCCTTTATCTCTAAGCGTAATAAAGTTTACATTTAACATTCTGTCGATATGTTTATTAGAGCTAACATTTAACCCTTTATCTCTAAGCGTAATAAAGTTTACGTTTAACCCTTTGTCGATATGCTTATTAGAGCTTACTTTTAACTTTTTATGCATAATAAAGTTTACATTTAACCTTTAGTCTCTGTGCGTAGTAAAACCTGCAGTTAGCCATTTGACTATGGGCGTTAAATCTGGTCTCATGGGGAAACAATTTCTAAGTCAACCAGTAATTAATGATTACATATGAACTATTGAAGTATTGAAAAATCATGCAATTTCTAATTGTTTGCAGACACTTCGTGAAATATTTCAACCCGAAATGTACGCCTGATAAGCTGCTGCGTTCAATAAATAACGCGCCCCGTCTCACCGCACTCCACGACCACTAGGGATTACGCTAAGCATTTGTATTGCTTCTGAAGAATAAAACAACGAGCGCATTTCGGCTTGAAACATCCATTCAAAATGGAGGATGTAAAGCTACATAAATAGCCAGCATAAATGTGTTTTGAAATTTTAACAAAAATTCAAATAATCATTTTTTTTCCTTCTGTATAAAATACTGCTGTAGTATATTTACATTAACATGATCTAGTTTTGCAACACTTCTCGTAGCGTTTCCTAAACCCTTTCTATAATGGTGTACAACGACGAATGACGTCATCAGCCGTGAGTTCAGCACGGAAAGAGTTAAATCAAGGGTTTAGAAATAAAACGACATCAATAATAACCCGCCGCAAGGGAGCGCATTCATTTCATTGAATGACGCGTCAGTTTCTATTGCACCAAAGTAAACCTAGCGGATTCTCCAGCTTTGAGAACAGGAAAAAGAAACCGAAAACAATAGAATTAGAACTTCTTTACTGACTTCACCCATTCCCACACCATCAAACTCCCGCAAACAACAACCTCAACCAGAAGAAAATAAAAACAGAAATGTTTTACTGGCAAACATGGAAGAAAAAAAAGTGTAGTCAGTGTTTTGTTTTTAGGAGTTTCACGTTCGTTTCCAACTTAGGTTGATATCGTCCGCCCGTTTTATCTTGTTATCAAACTGACAACCAGTGGTTGCAGAATGCAATCATAGACGAGTCTTGGTAAGCAAGGCATGAGTCTCGGTGTGCAAATAAAAAAGGCTAACGAGAGAATCTTGCTAGTGAAACTGTGCCATGTGTAAATAAGGAGTGATTTCAACATCAAACCTAAGCTCGACAAGCCACTTTTAAAACAAAGCATGTTCCCGGTAAACAAGTTATAGTTCTATTATATAAACCGCCCAATCATTTGCTGTTTTCGGTAAACAAATGTAGATTCAGTTAATACAGTGCACTGGTTGTCAATAAAGTATGATCTCGGTAAATGAAGTCTAACAAATAATAGTCTTGAAATGCAAACTAAGTTTGGTCATGGTGTTCCACAAAGTGCGGTCTCGGTAAACAAAGCGTAGTCTTCGTAGTCAAAGAATAAGCAAAGTATAGTCTTGGTCAACATCTCTGACACTTAATGAGTGTTTATTGTTCTGTGAAACAAGTTTTCATAAAATATTAATTCTATAAAGTGCAAGATTTACATCCAAATAAACAAAAGCATCTTGTTAACGATCTACTTTTTAAAAAATCTATTTCACATATGGATAAAAACTACAACTGCACCAAACCCACTCTGACATATAGAGAAACCCAGTCCGACGTAACACATAAACCCATTCTGACATACACACAAACCCCCTTCAACGTACAAACCCAGTCCGACGCAACACATAAACCCAATCTGACATAAACACAAACCTACTACGATGAACACAATCAAACACAGTGACTTACACACACACACACACACACACACACACACACACACACACACACACTCCGACGTCGTACACATAACAATTCAACAACAGAAAATTCGAATACTAATTAATGGACGTCTATCGAATATGAAAACATTTGACAAAATATTAAAATTGAACAAGATCACCTATTTAAAGAAGAGTGCCTGGAGCGTGAAGACGACAAAGAAATTTTATCCTGGAACTGATTTTAAAAGTGCGAGAAAAAAAATATTGTTTTAAACAGCGAGGAATCGTCCAGATTGATGTAACAAAGTGGAACTATCGGAAATAGAACGGACAATTGTCCAGGCTGGTTTAGCACGAGGGACATATCAGAAATAGCGGGGAATTGTCAACAGTGATTTTAAAGGGGCGGGTGGGTGGGTGTAATCGGAATCAGCGTGGAGGTGTCAATATTGATTTCAAGGGATAAAATATTGCAAGCGTTTTGCATTTTTGCGTTTTGTAGTCAATAAAGCACAGATTACATTTAAGTCATATAATGATTTTGCTATAATTTTAGTTTTCTGTGTGTTTGTGCGTGCGTGTTGTTTATTGACTTTACACTCCACACTGAGCCGGCTGTTGTAAACACAAGTCACCTCAAGTGACGTCAGGTTTCCCGTTCATATATATCATACTTCATGACGTCACTCAGGTGAGTGAAGCAACACAGTGAGCCAGATCAATCTAATCAAAATCACGTCCAAGTTTCAATCAAGCGTGCTCGTATTATTCCATTTTAACTGTTACACGTATTTCTGTGGCGATGTAAATTTGCTTGTCCCTATTTTTAAACTTAATTATTATATTATTTTTTTAAATATCAAAGTGACGATATCTTTGGGTACTGTGCATAATAATATTTTTGTAAATACCACAATTAAAATAACAACTCGGGTAGAGAATATGCTAGAACTTGCTGATGTTTGTAAATACCACAATTAAAATAACAACTCAGGTAGAGAATATGCTAGAACTTGCTGACGTCATCAAAACCAATTCCAAATGGATAAGTAGATTTTCTGACTAATAGTCTCACACTGGTTCATAAAAATTTCATCCAAAGGGGAAAGTACTCTCCTGGATCACGTTGTGTGTGTATCCAGCTGTGTTGTTGAACTTATCAGTAAATGTGTTGCTGTAAGTTGGTTCCTGTAAATTCTGTTCGAGAGCCAATACAAACGGAAATTGAGGCTTGAGTCTGGTCTGGAGAATTCACGAAGCCTTTTTGAACATTACTCATGGCGTGCTTGAGTAGTGCACACGAAGATTCTAGAACACTTCTCGTGGTGTGCTTTAATAGCGCATGTGAAGTATAACTGAGCACAAAATATAATTATGCAGTGTAAAACTGAGTATAGAATATAATTATGCAGTGTAAAACTGAGTATAGAATATAATTATACAGTGTAAAACTGAGCATAGAATATAATTATGCAGTGTATAATTGAGCATAGAATATAATTATGCAGTATATAATTGTGCAGAGTATATAACTCTGTAGCATATATTTGTGCACAGTATATAACTGTGGAGCACATTATGCACACTTTAGAACTCTGCAATATATAATTGTGCACAGTATATAATCCTGCCGTCTGTAGTATATAATTGTGCACAGTATACACATCTGTAATATATAATTATGCAAAATATCAACTCTGTAATCTGTAATAGAGAACTGTGCACAATGCACAAATCTGTAATAGAGAACTGTGCAAACACACCAGACTGCCAAGAGTAATGTAGAAACTCATTGTTACATGCCATTCTAACCGCCAGACCGTGCACAATTTAAGCCGATTATTCTCCGCTAACTGCGTGTTATGCAGTTATCGCTATGTGTCGGTCGCTAAGGCATTTTTCGCCGTGCTATTTTCACGATTTGCTTTCAACATGACGGTTATCTAAGGGTTTGGAGAAGAAAGGAACACGAACTGCGATAGGCGGTAGAAAGGTGCGCTGTTTCACTCACCGGCGGCGGTTACTGCTGTGTGTAGTCACACACCTGGTCACGTCAGTAGTTCCGCTCTTCGCCCGATGGGTCGTCACGCCAGCGCATCCTCCATCCCAAACTGTTACTTGTACAGGTGTTTGACGTCACAGTGGTACACAATGTCAGTCTTCATCACTGCAAGTGTGTTACGCACTCCCCCGTGTCGCAGCATTCACGAAACCTGAACACGGCAGTTTTTAACAGCACAAAATTCAAACAGTGATAGATAACTCCTCGCCGTGCGACAGTCAACTGAACGAAGCGCAAGAAGATAGATAATTTCTAGCCGTGCGACAGTCAAGTGAACGAAGCGCACGAAGATAGATAATTTCTAGCCGTGAGATAGTCAAGTGAACGAAGAGCACGAAGATGAGTGATAGATAACTCTTCGCCGTGCGGCAGTCGACTGAACGAAGTGCGAGTCTGAATGAGTGTAGTGCTATAGAGAGACGAGCATTCTCTGGCAAAATTAGCAGGATGGAGGAAGGAAGGAGCATCCAAGTGGGATGGAAGGAGGTACGACGGAGATACGTCCGTTTGTTGATTGAAGGAAAATAGCAAAACAACAACAGAATCATTCATTAAAGACGGGCAAGGTTGATTGAAGGAAAACAGCAAACAACAGAATCATTCATTAAAGACGGGGCAAGTTTCAATATAGACAGGAAGACTCTTCTCAGATTATGATATATTTTATTTGTAATCCTTGGCTACCTGTTAGTCATGTTAATTTCTTTTATAGCTTAAGTTAAACGAAGAAAGACGGAATAAATTTCCAAAGATGCTGAATCTATAATTAGTATTGGGTCTGTTCGATACGAAAACGAAAGTAACAAAGCCAACTTACAGGGACAACGAGAGTAAACATGATGTTAACTTATATATATCAAGAGTAAACATGAAGTTAACTTATAGGGACGGCGAGAGTAAACATGAAGTTAACTTACAGGGACAGCGAGAGTAAACATGAAGTTAACTTACAGGGACGGTGAAAGTAACTTTGTTAACTTACTGGAACAGCGAGAGTAAACACGAAGTTAACTTACAAGGACAGCGAGAGTAAATATGAAGTTAACTTACAGGGACAACGAGAGTAAACATAAAGTTAACTCACAGAGGCAGCGAGAGTAAACAAACTCAGAGAGAGAGTAAACATGAAGTTAACTTGCAGAGACAGCGACAGTTAATACAAGCACTGACTTAGAGAGAATAAAAACAAATACAGATTGAGAGTAAAAACAAATGTTAACTTGCATAGAGAGAGAGTAAATATAAACATTGACTTAGAGAGAGTAAAAACAAATACAGGTTGAGAGTAAAAACAAATGTTAACTTGCATAGAGAGAGAGTAAATATAAACATTGACTTAGAGAGAGTAAAAACAAAGGCTAACTTAGAGAGAGAGAGAGTAAAAACAAAGGCTAACTTACAGGGGGAGAGAGAGAGAGTAAAAACAAAGGCTAAGTTACTGAGAGAGAGAGAGAGAGAGAGAGTAAAAACAAAGGCTAACTTACAGAGTAGAGAGGAGAGTAAAAAAACAAAGGCTAACTTACAGAGAGAGAGAGAGTAAATGCAAAGGCTTACACGAAGAAACACAAACATTAATGTGTATAAACTCATGGGCACTCCTTTAATGCAACATTTAGTTTTGTTTTATCTAAAGGGAAGGTATGAGATTTTTAAAAAATGATTCTATTTCAAATGCCATATTTTCTCGATTTGACTTGCCCCAGAATCTCAACTTGAACATCTAGGAATAAAGTGTATGGTAATATATCACTTGCCCAAGAATCTCTACTTGAACAATTAGGAATAAAGTGTATGGTAAGATTTGACTTGCCCCAGAATCTCTACGTGAACATCTAGGAATAAAGTGTATGGTAAGATATGACTTGCCCCATAATCTCTACTTGAACAGCTAGGGATAAAGTGTATGGTAAGATATGACTTGCCCCATAATCTCTACTTGAACAGCTAGGGATAAAGTGTATGGTAAGATATGGTTGTACACGTTGATATTGTACCTGAGATAAGGTGTTCACATGCAAAGTCGACAAAAAATGTGCATATCATCAGTTGACTCTTTACTTAACGATTTTTAGAAACGGGAATGTTCTAAATCTTAGCATTTCATTTCGCATCCATCTAGGATCCAAGTGGTGTCGTCATTGTCTATTTAACCGGTTAATTCATTCTCGCTTAGCTTGCTTTCTATTCCCACTGATGTCTTGCTTTCTGTTCCCACTGATGTCGTCATTGTCAATTTAATCTGTTAATTCATTCTCGCTTTCTGTTCCCACTGATATCTTGCTTTCTATTCCCACTGATGTCTTGCTTTCTGTTCCCACTGATGTCGTCATACTCTATTTAGCCTGTTAATTCATTCTCGCTTAGCTTGCTTTCTATTCCCACTGATGTCTTGCTTTCTGTTCCCACTGATGTCGTCATACTCTATTTAGCCTGTTAATTCATTCTCGCTTAGCTTGCTTTCTATTCCCACTGATGTCTTGCTTTACGTTCCCATTGATGTCGTCATTGTCTATTTAACCTGTTAATTCATTCTCGTTTAGCTTGCCTTCTGTTCCCTTATTCTTGTTTTACTTTATCATTATTTTTGTCTCACTTTCGACTTTATTTTTTATTTCTATCTCTCTTTCCATTGTATTGCATTATTTTTCTCTTATTTTCAATTCTATTCCTTATTCTCATCTTACTTTTGATTATCTTATTTACTGTATGTCAATTTTATCTTACTGTTACCTTACTCTAATCATTAATGCTGCCGCACATCTTATTGTTACCTTACTCTAATCATTATTGTCACTTCATTATCTTACTGTTAATGCTTTACTTTTTGTTATCCCATACTTATTTTCTATTTCTCAACTTTTTTCATACTGTTTATTCATTCTCGATTTATTTTTCTATCACTCATTCTTGTTCTTCTGTACTGTTAATTCATTCTCGATTTATTTTCTCTCACTCATTCTTGTTCTTCTGTACTGTTAATTCATTCTTGTTCTTCTGTACTGTTAATTCATTCTTGTTCTTCTGTACTGTTAATTCATTCTTGTTCTTCTGTACTGTTAATTCATTCTTGTTCTTCTGTACTGTTAATTCATTCTTGTTCTTCTGTACTGTTAATTCATTCTTGTTCTTCTGTACTGTTAATTCATTCTTGTTCTTCTGTACTGTTAATTCATTCTTGTTCTTCTGTACTGTTAATTCATTCTTGTTCTTCTGTACTGTTAATTCATTCTTGTTCTTCTGTACTGTTAATTCATTCTTGTTCTTCTGTACTGTTAATTCATTCTTGTTCTTCTGTACTGTTAATTCATTCTTGTTCTTCTGTACTGTTAATTCATTCTTGTTCTTCTGTACTGTTAATTCATTCTTGTTCTTCTGTACTGTTAATTCATTCTTGTTCTTCTGTACTGTTAATTCATTCTTGTTCTTCTGTACTGTTAATTCATTCTTGTTCTTCTGTACTGTTAATTCATTCTTGTTCTTCTGTACTGTTAATTCATTCTTGTTCTTCTGTACTGTTAATTCATTCTTGTTCTTCTGTACTGTTAATTCATTCTTGTTCTTCTGTACTGTTAATTCATTCTTGTTCTTCTGTACTGTTAATTCATTCTTGTTCTTCTGTACTGTTAATTCATTCTTGTTCTTCTGTACTGTTAATTCATTCTTGTTCTTCTGTACTGTTAATTCATTCTTGTTCTTCTGTACTGTTAATTCATTCTTGTTCTTCTGTACTGTTAATTCATTCTTGTTCTTCTGTACTGTTAATTCATTCTTGTTCTTCTGTACTGTTAATTCATTCTTGTACTTATTTGCCTTGCGCATTGTTCGATCTCATTTGATTTTTCATTTCGAAATTGTTTATCTTGAACGCTGTTTGGTTAAATGTTTCAATGGTATAAAATGGATGTTGTGGGGTTTTAAAGTTTTATTTACTTTACTTTTGAATTTATAAAATAATGTTTCTTTATCTTTCTAATGGTCTACAAGAATATTCTTCTTTTCTTTACATAGCATACAAACACAAAATGAGGCACGGTGTGTGTGTGTGTGTGTGTGTGTGTGTGTGTGTGTGTGTGTGTGTGTGTGTGTGTGTGTGTGTGTGTGTGTGTGTGTGTGTGTGATGCGGTGAGAGAAACAGAAAATCTGTCAAAATAACAGAAACAGACGGTTACAAGGTGTTTGTTTCCATCTTAGTTTTACAGATAATATTTTGACGAAAACTTTTCTAAATTATTTGATGAATTTGGCTTTCATATCCACTCACAACTTTTGCTGATTTTGCAAGCAGGCGTAAGGATGCAGGAAGACATTTAACTCACTTCTCTACCACTCGCAGGCAAATAAGTCAAATTTTAGGAAAGAACATAATTTCCCCGCCATGTTAGTGTCAGTAAGTAGTTGTATTTCTGACCACTTCGCCCTCCCCTCCCTTTCTCAGTCAATGACATTTCCCACACATCGATGTGTTTACTGGTTTCCCGTATCTTCAGTTTGACTTCAATTATAACTTTATAAGTTTTTGTTTGTTTGTTATTTTACTGTTGTGAAGTGCATTCCTATTGACTTCAGTTACTACTTTTATTATGACGTCAGTTCTGGATAACTTATTTCAGGCATTAAATTAACGTTCTGTTGTAAAATGACAAACGGAATGTATTAAGCCGAGTCGATAAACTACCGCTACAGCATGCATGACTTCGTGCTGACTTCATACTGACTTCATGCTGACTTCATGCCGTAGCTTTAGTTTGACTTTCTCTGATCGCAGTGCTAAGTTTTGATTTAATTTGATTACGGGAATACACGTTTATAAGATGTAGTTTATGTTTGCTTTTTGTTGTAGTGCTAAGTTTTGATTTAATTTGATTACGGGAATACACGTTTATAAGATGTAGTTTATGTTTGCTTTTTGTTGTAGTGCAAAGTTTTGATTTAATTTGATTACGGGAATACACGTTTATAAGATGTAGTTTATGTTTGCTTTTTGTTGTAGTGCTAAGTTTTGATTTAATTTGATTACGGGAATACACGTTTATAAGATGTAGTTTATGTTCGCTTTTTGTTGTAGTGCTAAGTTTTGATTTAATTTGATTACGGGAATTCAGGTTTATAAGATGTAGTTTATGTTCGCTTTTTGTTGTAGTGCTAAGTTTTGATTTAATTTGATTACGGGAATACACGTTTATAAGATGTAGTTTATGTTTGCTTTTTGTTGTAGTGCAAAGTTTTGATTTAATTTGATTACGGGAATACACGTTTATAAGATGTAGTTTATGTTTGCTTTTTGTTGTAGTGCAAAGTAAATAATCGTATATTTAATACTCATCAGGTATACTTTAAGTCTCTCTCTCTCTCAAAAAGCTGACTGGGCATGGCTCCTCCCCACTTCTTAAATCAGTCTACATATTCTACCTCTAAGTTTGTCTTATTTTGTTTCTTTTATCAAGACTGATTCTCTCTCTCTCACATACACACATCCGCCTCTTTTATCTATCTATCTATCTATCTATCTATCTATCTATCTATCTATCTATCTATCTATCTATCTATCTATCTATCTATCTATCTATCTATCTATCTATCTATCTATCGATATCTGTGTCATTCAGAATCTCTTATTTCTCTATCGATATTGTCTGTATCTTCCTGTCTCTATATTTACTTGTCTACTTGTACGACATTCGTTTATTTCACTATCTCTGCCGTAGAGATCTCTCTCATTATCTCTGCCTTAGAGATTATCTCTGCCGTAGAGATCTCTCTCATTTTATCTCTGCCGTAGAGATCTCTCTCATTATCTCTGCCTTAGAAATCTCTCATTATCTCTGCCGTAGAGATCTCTCTCATTTTATCTCTGCCGTAGAGATCTCTCTCATTTTATCTCTGCCTTAGAGATCTCTCATTATCTCTGCCGTAGAGATCTCTCTCATTATCTCTGCCGAAGAGATCTCTCTCATTATCTCTGCCGAAGAGATCTCTCTCATTATCTCTGCCGTAGAGAGAGCCTTACAGATCTCTCTCATTATCTCTGTCTTAGAGAGAGCCTTACAGATCTCTCTCATTATCTCTGCCTTAGAGATCTCTCTCATTATCCACCTCTAGTTTTCTCTGTCAGTTCATTTCTTCCTGACTGTTTCCATCTCTCTCTCTCTCTCTCTCTCTCTCTCTCTCTGAAGAAGAAGAAGTCCAAAACAATAACGACGACAACTCCCTATAGAGAACGGTGTTTAACAGACCAGCAAACGACCCACCCACCACCCTCTTATCTGCTGACGACAGTAACCACTCAATAAAACGCTCGCTGCAATAATGAATTGAAAGCCAGGGACCGGCACGGTGCAAGCGAGCTCGCACATGCCCCTCGAAAAACCGGAAGCAAGAGAGAAAAATATCACTAAAGCCGTGTCTCTGTCAACAGCCACGCAATACACGTGACGTACGTCACAATTCCTATTTGCAATGCTTGTTATGACGTCATCACTGCGATAACTCAGTACTTCTCGCTCGCTTACGAGACACAGAAGACAATTAATTTTCTGATACAGGTTTTTGGTTTTTTTTCTTTCTAGTAGTATAGCGATAATCCAAGTCGGACAGAGACGTTTAATAGATACTTCCAGAAGGTCGAACTACCCGTGACGACATAGTGACGTAAGTCTGTACTACATTTAATAACCTACTTGGGAAACTGCGATGACGAATTGATCGCAGAAGGATTACAAGTTATTGCAGAGTGGGCATTCAAGTTCGGAGACCTCCAATAAATCAGAAATTCCACTCAGAAAACTGTCACGCAACAGGTGTTATTTTGGTCGGAAAATTCACAAATGTATTTACTAATTCTCCCAACCATTTGAGTTGTAGTCTCCTATGCACACATAAGCATGCATTCGTACACACATTTCACGGATTCGCAATAAACTTGCAGTATTGAAGGTTTAGATTTGATAGAAGTACACTCGTGATCTGTACACTTCTTTTCCAATCCAACACACACACACACACACACACACACACACACACACACACACACACACACACACACACACACACTTCTTTTCCAATACAACCATCCCGCACCCACATTTCTTTATTTCTTTTACAAGCACGCACACACACACACACACACACACACACACACACACACACACACACACTTCTTTTCCAATACAACCATCCCGCACCCACATTTCTTTATTTCTTTTACAAGCACGCACACACACACACACACGTGTCTCTCACTCTCTCTCTCTCTCTCTCTCTCTCTCTCTCTCTCTCTCTCTCTCTCTCTCTTTCTTGATTCATATTTTTGTTTTGTCAGTTTATCTATTAATATACAAATATATTGTCTATGCATGAATCGCCATAACCCACTATGATCTGCTGACTCTTTAAAGTCTTCAATGTTATATCATGTTTGCACCTCGCTGTCTATTCATGCACGACCATAACCCATATGATCTGCAGACCCTTTAAAACCTCAAACGCTACATTAATGTATTGCCATGACCTACTATGACCCACTGATCTTAAAAGTCTCAAATACTATCAATCTTCTCCTCTCACCTCACCCCTCCCTTTTCCTAACGATCGCATTGTGAAGACGAGTAAGTTTGCTTTCTGAGTGGCTTGGCAAGACGAAGCAAGTAATGAGTGTGTAATTATTAGATTGTCACCCACAAGGCCACTCAAAGAGCACATACATTAGTGTTTCCCATCTGCCGCCCTAGAGCACAAAATGTCAAATCAATACACACGGAAACAGCATCTCTCCAGAACAATTACTACGGAAACTGTGCGTTTTGAGAAAGAAACCGTCACGACATCCTGCCATCGTCAAGGCGCCTTAATGTGGGCAGTGCAAGCAAACCCGTTACCAAGACAGCGTCTAATCAAGTTTTCCTCTAACCAAGATTTCAATAATTAGAACCTCCTATGTACAACACTCTCTCTAACCAAGAATGTCAATAATTAGAACCTCCTATGTACAATACTCTCTCTAACCGAGTGTATACAACCATAGTTTCCTATAACTAAAGACTGATCTACACAAGACTTCGTGTGAGTTGTTTACTCCCAAAATATCATCATAAGCAGTACCCTAGGTCGGGTCACTTTCCCCACCAGACTCCATTTATCCTAAAATCTCGTAACGAAAACTTGGTCAACCAACAAAATTTCTTTGAAGAAGATCAAAGACTTCTTCTAACACCCACGTGACCTGACACATGACAAGAATTCATCCTGTTTAACCATGAACTCTAACCAAGACCTGAAATAATCAAAACTCCATCTCTCAACCGTGAATTTGTTTAACCAAAACTTTTAACCAAGACTCCAACAACAAGACCTGGTCTAATAATGACTTCCTCTAACCAAAACTTTTAACCAAGACCCCATTCAACAAGACCTCGCCTAACAGAGATTCGCTGATAAGAACACATTGTCTAAGGCCTCCTCTAAACCTCATCTCCTCAATGCTATTCGCTCCAATCACTGGAAATAAGGTCACTGGAATGACAGACGATTTGTATACTGATGGTTGTGTCAACAGTTTGCTCATAACAGCAGTAATACAAATGTCCGGCTCAAAAACTGACCGGAAGATAAGAGATTCATCACGAAAATTACTGTCCTTCCATTAAATTAGAAGAAAAAAAGTAAACAACACATTCCTTTACACCTTTAACGGCAATTAGTGGCAAATTGTACCGAAATCTGTGGGAATCACAGAACAACAAAAAAAAAGAAAAGAAACATGTGGAAGCACCGAGCAGACATAGTCACTGGAAAGAGAAATGTAAACATGGCGAAATTTCCAAACACGTACAAAACGCATGATTGCTACGCGAAGATGGGACTTTGTAGCTATCAATATGCCCTTCCGTATGGCGACCATCACCGGTCTGTTCCAACTGACAGAGATATAAAACTGACAGAGCGGGGAAAAGATCGAAAAATATCAGGTTCTCGTATTGGAAATGTTCTACTGTAATCGAAGCACTGGGAAACAAAACATGTCGGCTTGAAAGTTATCTGAATAAATTGCCAGGAAACCAGAGATCTGCCCCACAGATCAAGAGTTTTTCTTCGTCAAAATTCGATCTTCGAGATAAGATTCCCAGGCTACTGATAACAACAACAGACAGATACTGGAAATCAAGAAAATGGTTAGTAATGATAATGGTGATAATAATAATAACAATAATAATAATGACAAAAACAATATCCAGGCGATATTATCAGTGAACAAACGGATCCTGGACCAAAAAAGATCAGTCATGCACAATAAGTTTCTTACTATCATAGAATTAAAAACAAATTTGAACAACAACAAACTAATTTAACAAATTCGGCTGATGCCCACACTGAGGAATGAAGTAACTGATGGACTAAAATGCATATTAGAAGAAATAAGAGATTTCATGGACAACAACAAATCACATGTAGGAAGAACACCAACTCGAAGACTACAAAACAACAAAGCTGTAACAACAGCAATTCACAATGCAAATAAAGTAGTACAAGACTACAAAACAACAAAGCTGTAACAACAGCAATTCACAATGCAAATAAAGTAGTAACAATTATTACAGAAACCAACAGCCTAACATATATTACAGCAAAATAATTGAAAAAATATATAACACCAGCCAAAGTACAAAGAAACCATCACTACCACCATGGAAGAGAAGAATAAAAAATAAAATGGAGTGTACTAGGAAAGAAATTAGCCACATGACAGCAGCAGTTCATAACAATGGAAAACTGAAACAGACATTAGTAAACAAAATTATCAAACAAACAAATTAACAAATTAACAAACAAATTAAACAAATCATCTAAATTACAGAAATATTAAGACTGCAATAGAAGATGCCAAACAAAGACTACAGGGAATCAGTCAGTCTTAAAAGATACACTGCAAGAGATCAACAATTCTAACAGAACAAAATATTCAAAACTGATCCTGGAAGACTGTATCAAGAATTGACCCTGGAAGACTATATCAAGAATTCAAAGGAAATTCCAGAATAGAACAACAGATTCCAAACAATAAGGGCACCAGGATATTCTGGGAGAACATTTGGAGCAATTCTCGTACGCATAATGTCTTGGCAAACGAACGAGGCACTGGAAAACGACCATAAAGACATGCCGCAAAAAAGCAACATCAAATTCACTGAGGAAGATATTAAGAAAAAGTTAAGAAAGATGGTAAACTGGAAAGCACCAGGTTTAGACCAAATACAAATATTCTGGTTAAAAACACCTTACCTCTTTACATGTTCGAATTGCTGACCAACTACAAGGAATACTAAACAAACCAGAAACCTTACCAACCGGGATGTTAAAGAGAAAACAAGCCTGATTATGAAAAGTCCAGAGAAAGGCACAACAACGAACAACTATCGGCCTATTACATGCTTATCAACTACCTGGAAATTATTATCAAGAATTATATCTGATACAATCATGTCCCATCTAGAAATAAACAACATATTAACAAACGAACAAAGGGTGCTGAAGGAGCAAAAGACCAGTTAGCAATTGATAAGTTATAGTTACTGGTAGTAAGAAACAACAAATCCATGTCACAGGTCCGGTCTATGTTTAACGACTCTGTCCTATTTTAGATTCCAGTTATCAATATTGGTTTATTGAATAATTTCTAACAATAGCGACAGCCTGACTTATCCCACACAAAATGCCAAAATATTCAGGCAATTATTGACTACCAAAAGGCCTGTGATTCCGTTCCACATTCATGGAGACTTCAAACAATAAAAATGTACAAAATAGCACATACACTACAAAACCGTATACAAGTATCAATGACAAGCTAGAAAACTACTATAACATGCAACATTAGAGAAATTGCTGACAAACCAATGAAATGTGAATTTTTCAAGATTTGCTATTACCACTGCTGTTCTGCTTATCCCTAAATCCTCTGAGTCAAGTCATTCAGAAAACAGGATTAGGGTATAAAATGAAATCAAGGCATATTATTATCAGTCATTTACTGTTTACGGACGATCTAAAGCTTTAGATGAAAATACTATCAATTCGCTGATGAGTACTGTCAAGACGTGTAGTGAGGATATTAACATGAAATTTGGCCTTGACAAATGTGGCAAACACGTATACTGCGTAATACTAGTTATCTTGATGTCCGACACACTAATACTTTGTGTTTATACAAGTCAACATTGATGTCTGACACACTAATACTTTGTGTTTATACAAGTCAACATTGATGTCCGACACACTAATACTTTGTGTTTATACAAGTCAACATTGATGTCTGACACACTAATACTTTGTGTTTATACAAGTCAACATTGATGTCTGACACACTAATACTTTGTGTTTATACAAGTCAACATTGATGTCTGACACACTAATACTTTGTGTTTATACAAGTCATTATTGATGTCTGACACACTAATACTTTGTGTTTATACAACACTGATTCCGACATACTAATACTTTGTGTTTATACAAGTCAACATTGATGTCTGACACACTAATACTTTGTGTTTATACAAGTCAACATTGATGTCCGACACACTAATACTTTGTGTTTATACAAGTCAACATTGATGTCTGACACACTAATACTTTGTGTTTATACAAGTCAACATTGATGTCTGACACACTAATACTTTGTGTTTATACAAGTCAACATTGATGTCTGACACACTAATACTTTGTGTTTATACAAGTCATTATTGATGTCTGACACACTAATACTTTGTGTTTATACAACACTGATTCCGACATACTAATACTTTGTGTTTATACAAGTCAACACTGAAGTCTGACACACTAATACTTTGTGTTTATACAAGTCATTATTGATGTCTGACACACTAATACTTTGTGTTTATACAAGTCAACATTGATGTCTGACACACTAATACTTTGTGTTTATACAAGTCAACATTGATGTCTGACACACTAATACTTTGTGTTTATACAAGTCAACATTGATGTCTGACACACTAATACTGTGTGTTTATACAAGTCATTATTGATGTCTGACACACTAATACTTTGTGTTTATACAACACTGATTCCGACATACTAATACTTTGTGTTTATACAAGTCAACACTGAAGTCTGACACACTAATACTTTGTGTTTATACAAGTCATTATTGATGTCTGACACACTAATACTTTGTGTTTATACAAGTCATTATTGATGTCTGACACACTAATACTTTGTGTTTATACAACATTGATTCCGACACACTAATACTTTGTGTTTATACAAGTCAAAATTTCTCGCAGTAACATTATTCTTTTATTTCTATAGGCAATCTCTACATCTACCAAATAAATATTAGAAAAAATCCCACCCCTACATGAATCAGACTGAGAGGAACATTTGCGTCTTGATTTGTTTTCACTAAATCTGTAGCAACAATATTTTACATTTTTCTACGCGAATCCATCTGCTCTTACCTGCGCGCGTGTTTGCGTGTATGCGCAAACAAGTGTGTAAATGTGCGTGCTAGTGTGTATATAAGTGCGTGTGAGAGATGAGAGAGAGAGAGAGGAGAGAGAGAGAGAGAAAGAACTATCACTGATATTCTGTTATTCCTAAATCTAGTGCATTATTATATCTTTATTTGCGCGTTGATCGTCTACGCGCTCGCGCGCGCGTGTATGTGTCTGTCTGTGTGAGAGAGACAGACAAAATAAAACACCCATATCCTGTATGGATACTTGTACAACTGCTTCGCTAGACAGCCGTCTCACCGCGTCCTTGACAACAGTCATATATGCTCTTGTGTGAGTGTTTGCGCATGTTTGTGTTTGCGCATGTTTGTGTGTTCGTGTGCGTTTTGTTTGTACATGTGTTTATGCGCGCGTTTGTGTTTGTGTGTGAAAGAGACAGATAAAAACAAGTACACTGATATCCCATCCATTTCATTTCTAGATAAAAGTAGAGCGCCATATTACGTCATACAAGCGGGAACTTCCGGAGTTGCTCTGTGGCCCTGCAGTGGTAACAGACAAGTTGTTCACTTCTAAATTAGTCTGTTCATACAGTCTAATCGAAAACAATTAAGTTTACTAAATTATATGTAATATAGCAAGTTGTTATATTTATATTATGTATTACCTTTATTCATCGAATGAAGTGTGTATGAGTGTGTGCGTGCGTGCGTGCTTGCATGTAGTGTCCGTTTTCGACTCAGGCTATTGAGCGGTCGGCCAAATTGCTTTTTAAAGTACCAATAGAATTCTGATTTCTAATCGCCGGATTAACACACCCCACACAATCAGAAAGAGCAACTACAAAAACAGTTCCAAGATAAGAAAACAAAGACTTCGCAGACATAAAATGACCGTTCAAAGACGCAATTTGAAGAACTGGGTTGAAAGGTTGCAATCCTCAACCACACAGACGCCCCAACGTCCCCAGTACTAAAAGTGTCGCGCGCCACGTGATACCTTGTCTACCAAGAGTAGCTGCCCTTTACACCCAAAACCACTGACAAAGTAGGGCGAGTGCTTTTCGACCGAGCACAGAAATCTGCACATTAATGAAAATAACAATTGTCTTAGAGAAAATATCGAAAGCCTAGCCATTCACCTGGAACGTTATGCACTTTCTCATGTTCTAATTGTTGTTTGCTGTACGGACAGAAGGGGGTCATTCACCTGGAACGTTATGCACTTTCTCATGTTCTACAGACTATTTACTGTTTGCTATACGGTCACAATGGGGTTGGTTCAGAAGCACTCTAACTGCGCATGCGCATATGAAGCTCAGGAAGTAGATCGGCGGGGATATATCAAATTCGATTTAAGCGTCAGATCGAAATAAGAGTGAGCGAAAGTACATTCGACAATTTTCTTCATAAATGTCGCAGGTAAAAAAAAAAAAAATTACTAACGAGGTTTAAATTGATTAAAACTGTTCCCTATTGTCGTTCCTGAGTCAAAATTTTACACCAGACATTTCCAAAATGCATTTAACAACACAATTCTTGAAAGGAAAAAAGAAGGAGATTTCAAAAACAAAAAAATGATTTGTTCAACTCATCAAAATGTCCTAAGAAGGTGAGTTCCCTATAACCTAAAATCATTCTTCGAACTTGTCAACCTTTTATCAGTACTGCCATCGCAAATGTTCCACTTTAAATTAATACAGGATTAAAATAAGGTTTTCAATTCATTAATTAAAACTATCATATTTCATTAAAAAAATAAAATTTAAGAAGGACTTGATACTCACCAGTTTTTACACTGGCGTGAGTTTTGTGGCCATGGTGCCAGAACAATATCGACGCTCCCTGCAAGTGATACGTCCAAGAGAAGTGAAAGCACGCGGCAACAGCATGACTCATTGCCACAGGATTGCAGGCAGTGTGGCAGGTGTACTTAATATGCCAAGTCAAAGATTTTCTTCTATTCGGTACCAACGCATCTTTTCATGCATGGCCTACCACCCACCTCGCACGGCACCTACCCACAACCAAACTGCTACCTGTCACAAGTGGCTAACACCACATGGCTACCAAGTGACTAAGAGCAAATAACTGCCACCTAAAAAAAGGAAATCTAACACAAAATGGCTATTATCCACAACAAGAGGCTAACAAGCAATGGCTACAATCTACAAGTAACTAAACTACTACTATCCCCATCTAGCTAATTTTAAATGGCTACCGTACACAACAAGTGGCTATCTTCATTGACTAACTTCAAATGGCTACTGTGGTGAAGTAAATTTGCAAATCCCTATCTCTAGATTTAATTATTATTTAAATTGTTAAATTGTCAAAGTGACCCGACCTTAGAGTAAACAACTTCAGTTGAGAATGTGCAAGAAAATTGCTGATGCAATCCAAACCAGTTTCGACTGGATGAGTAGTTTTTCTGACGAATAGTCTCACTTTTCATAACAAAATCATCCAATGGGGATGGACCGGAAGTTTCTTTCTTCAAGAAGTACTTCATTCTAATCACTTTCAATTTGAACATAACTTGAGTCCGGTCATAAAGGCGACCGTTAGCTTATGGTAAGTTAACTGACTGATGAAGAAAGAATGGACTTAGAATATTTTGTGCATGTTTGCTATTGATCTATGATTTTAATTGGAGAATGCTTATGTAATTGAACCGGTATTTCCATATTCATTAATTTTACTACGTTTTTGTACATTATATTATACTTGTGAATTTTGATTGATGCTATATTTCTTATGCTGTTTGTGTATCAGGCTAACGAAATTATTGTAGGATTCGCAGGTTGAGAATGTTTGTAAAAGAGAAAGGAGTTTAGAGATTAAATATGTCTCAAATTTGTTGCTCCCTTAATTTTACTTTTGCAGAGCAAAGAAGCCTTTTTGGCTGTCACTTCAAGCTACAGTGACTACTGAATACATTTTTGTGTGCATCTGGTGTTGTCAACTTATCAGTACAACGTGTAACTGTAAGTTGATTCCTGTGAATTTCATTTGTGTGCCAATATGGTGGAAAGTGTGGCTTGAGTTTGGTCTTGAGAATTCATGAAGATTTGTTTTAATGTTCCCGAGAATTCACGAAGATTTTTTTTGTGGTGCAATGAGTAAATGCACAAGGAAATTCAAGAACATTCCTTGTGCTTGATAGCACATGTGATATTCAGGGTGAATCTTTATGATGTGCTTGGAGAGCATGTCAAAGGTTCTGGAACAGTTGTGTAACATGCCTCTAGGAGGAACATGTGGGACCTTGCCTAGATATAAAAAGGGACATGTGGGACCTCGCCTAGATATGAAAAGCAATGACTTGTTGCAAACTGTATGATTGTGAAACACATGCCAGCAACAGCCGCCATCTTTGAACATGTTATGCATATTGACTTAATTAATTCTCTTAAATTCAACTCTCATTTCCACGAAGATATCCATGAACTTGATTATATATTTATATTATTGACTAATTATGCCTATGCTAGGATAAACTGAATGGATTGTCCAATGTTAATCAAACATTGTTGTGAAATGATGTAAATGTTAATGCTCTTTGATTATATTCATGTTATATATTTGATTTTTGATTTAATAAATTTATTGTTAAATTTATTGACCTTCTTACACATATTGATAATCATATGTTGGAAAGACAGTGGGTGGATAGGGGCTCGCTAAATATAGATTAAAGACGGATTTGTCTTCTCCTTTAGTAAGACGTTTTTCACCTACGGAAATATTGTGTGAAGGTAAATGTTTGTCTTTAATTTTGTGGAAGAGAGAAAACGTTTACAGTGCCTGCATATCCGCCAAGTGAGAGAGACGAGTTATGTCTTCTGGAGAATAATTAATAGCATACATTAAAATTCTTGTCACTTGTAATTAGTTATGGATAATTAATTGATTAATGAATTAATTAATTAATAATAATCATTAAATTAGCGTCACTGCTACAATCAACAACGCGTGGCTAACACCAGATGGCTAGTATCTACATCTGGCAAATTTTCAACAGAGGCTGATGTACAAACACACCATTTCTCTCAATTTTTTTTTATAAAGTTTTATGGGTTTCGAAACATGAACAATATTTTATTTTAAATATAGTGTTTCTACAAACTTAAACGTTTCCTTGAACCAGAATACAAGGACTGTCCTTCTTTGAACGGGATTTCTTGAGCAGACTATTTAGCACGGAGATTTCCTCACACATCATAAAGCACAAACTGAGAGAGGGTCTGATAGCTACGGCTATTTAAGAACTGCAGCACAGAACTTTCCACTGCTCACATCTCTGTGACACAACAGAGAGGCACCATTGGCCGAGACTACCTCCACAGCATTACAACATCCTTCCACAACTTTCTTGAATGCACACAGAGAGGCACCAGTGCCCAAGTATTTCCACTGGGTACACGCCATACAACTTTCCTCCACACACCGTCTATTAAAGACACATCCCATCCCACCCACTGGCTATGGCGCGTTCGCAGAAGAAAGATGCAAGCACGTTCAGTACTCGACATGGCAGCAGGCGTTCTAGCACACGGATCGATTCAATACCAAACACACCAAGTGGAAACCAGGGGGACGCACGTACATTCTCCTCCCTCCTTTTACTTTTACAGCAAACTAGACATATAACAGCACACTAGAATTTTTAGAGTTAAGATCCCACAACAGACTAGACACACCCAAGACACGCCCGGGTAGACTAAGTATAAAAAGACAGAGATAATGTAGCGAGTCTGAGTAAACAGGTAAGGGCTAGCTCGATAAATACTAAATAGGTCAGGTATACCAGGTCGAATCGCATACACATGCATACAACAACACACTCCACTAAAGGTCAAGTAGCTAAATAATGTTCCGCATTAAGCCAACCATGTTAGATGTATCAGACGCCCAGGCAGAGAAAAAAGACTTTTAAAAAATTAAAAAGAAAGAACAATAGAAATTCCAAGGTTTGTTTTTGTTTCTAAAACCCGCTGGAAGAAAACATTTTTTTTTTTTTTTAAGGGATATAACTGCAATAATCGAGCTCCCTGCAGTGGAAATACAGTTAGAGGATAACTCTAGGGAAAATATTCAAGCTTCACTTCCGTTTTATATTGTGGCCCACTAAATACGTATGCGTTTAGATTTTTTTTTTTTAATCTGTACACTGAGTACAATGAATTTCTGTAACACAAGTGTGGAGGCAGTATTCTCCAGGAGAATCAGTAACGTTTGCTAGTTCTAGCTGAAAGGCAGGGTTCTCTCTCTCTCTCTTTCTCTCTCTCTCTCTCTCTCTCTCTCTCTCTCTCTCACACACACACACACACACACACACATTAAATAAAAGAATGATTTTGTTTACTCCTTTGTAAACAATGCTGTGTAATTCTAACACGAAAGCTTAGCTTACACTGTGAGCAAAGGAATCTGGCAGTGTATGACGTGTGGCATGCACACACGTAATCGCCAATGACGTATGCAAATTGCCAATGACGTACAAATCGCAAATGACGTATAAATCATAAAGGACGTATAAATCGCAAATGACGTACAAATCGTAAATGGCGTACCAATCGCAAACGACGTATAAATCATAAAGGACGTATAAATAGCAAAAGACGTATAAATAGCAAATGACGTATAAATAGCAAAAGACGTATAAATCATAAAAGACGTACAAATCGCAAACGATAATAAATCATAAATGACATACAAATTATAAATGTACAAATTGCAAATGAACTCTTTAATCTTGTGAGGCAACTGTAAACGGGAAATACGGCAGACACCAATCAACTGTTGAAATGTTATCTGTCTGTAGTTCTCCAAATTAGACAGACATACCGCAACCAGAAAAGTCTCCCACCCACCATCCACCGTATACTCTAAATAAAATACTGAAAATAACAATCAGTGTGCAAGAATGTAACTTTCTGTAAACATTAGGATGTCAGAATTATTTTTCTTTACTTTTTTTTCTTCGTTTAATTCTCAATAAAATCACACAGGTCAAAGACATGATTCGTTACCGTTATTTTAATAAAAACAATGATAACATTTCATGTATATTATTACTAGCAGAAAATTCCATATTGCCCAGGTGCAGAAAGCAGCTGGTATTAAGTTAAACGAATAACACAAATAATTTAATTCTTTTAGACTTCTTCCCTCCCAAACACAGCACTTACATATCATGGTTGCTTGAAAATTTCTGCGTCCAGACATTCCCCTCCCCCCCCCCCCTTCCGGCAGCTGTGAATCACAGGAATAGTTTAGCATATATATTATATATCAGAGTGAATGGGGCACCGATCACTCCCGAGGGATGGGTTTCTATGCTCTCTCTCTCAAACCTAGATGATGAAGACTTTCCAATGAAGAGACTGAGGGTGTGGTCAGCAAGAGATGACTTATAACGAATAAGAACATGAGTAATGTGTTGATGTATATAGTTTTATTGTTTATTGTTTAAAAAGTGTGTGTGTGAGAGAGAGAGAGAGTGTGTGTGTGAGAGAGAGAGAGGGAGGGAGAGAGTGTCCGTCGAACTCTTGTCCGATACTGCACATAAGCCTACACCTCCATTAATCAATGTCCCTGTTCCTTGAAATCCCCCTAATCTGACCGAAATAGTCTGCAACAGCCGCCTGTAATCCCTTTGACTGAAATAGACTGCTACTACTGCCTGAAATCTCTTTAATTTGACTGAAATAGACTGCTACTACTGCCTGAAATCTCTTTAATTTGATTGAAATAGACTGCTACTACTGCCTGAAATCTCTTTAATTTGACTGAAATAGACTGCTACAACTGCCTGAAATCTCTTTAATTTGACTGAAATAGACTGCTACTACTGCCTGAAATCTCTTTAATTTGACTAAGTAGACTGCTACAACTGCCTGAAATCTCTTTAATTTGACTGCTACAGAAGACTGAAATTTGAAGTAAACTGCTTTAATTTGACTAAGTAGACTGTTACAACTGCCTGAAATCTCTTTAATTTGACTGAAATAGACTGCTACAACTGCCTGAAATTTCTTTGACTAAGTAGACTGCTACAGAAGACTGAAATTTGAAGTAAACTGCTGTACTGAAATCTCTTTAATTTGACTAAGTAGACTGCTACAGCAGACTGAGTTCCCTAGATCTGTAAGTTTTACAGTCACGCAAGACTTGAGAGGGGAGAAGTGGGCTGTGAATATCGTAAATTTTTACTGACTCCGTAGGCCTAGGGTTATGGGCCTTTTCGAATGTGGAGCACTTTACGTTCGTTCAAGTTTTCTTTCTTTTTTTTTTTTTTATTTTATTAAGTTCACTTGGCAGTACAGAAAATGGGACACACATACTCATATTTAAAATCGACCTAACTACCAATGATTATATATTTCTCTAATAGTCAGTTTATAAATAGGCAACACAGCTGATGTTCATAAATAGACCCCAGTGCCAATCTGTGTAAATAAGCAACACAGCTGATGTTCATAAATAGACCCCAGTGTCAATTTGTGTAAATAGACAGCACAGCTGATGTTCATAAATAGACCCCAGTGCCAATTTGTGTAAATAGGCAGCGCTGTCATTATTTATATCGATGTTGAAATAGGCCAGACAGTTCATGTTGATAAATAGACTCTACTGTCAATGTTTATAAAACGGCCCAAATTTTAAATTTAATAAATCGGTCTGTGAGTTTGTTGTTTTAAAGACTGGTAGTTTTTATAAATAAGTCAATATTTGCAATGTAAAAAAAAAAAACCTAATTATTTTATTATTAACAGACAATTTTATAAATGTTCACCACTCTAATGTTTAGGAACACTAATAAAGTTTGTGAGTCACGCTTATAACTGAAGAAATCACATTATCCGTGTTTACAATGAGCCGAAAATGTTATGCTATTTCTTTATAAATTAACTACACGCAGTGCCGTTTCTCTACAAATGATCTATGGGAGTACTGTCCCTTTGCATACATTTATGGGCAGTGCTATCTATGGGACTACTGTCCCTTTGCATACATTTATGGGCAGTGCTGTCTATGGGAGTACTGTCCCTTTGCATACATTTATGGGCAGTGCTATCTATGGGAGTATTGTCCCTTTGCATACATTTATGGGCAGTGCTATCTATTTACAAATCAGTTCTGGGCAGTTTGATCTCTTTACAAGTTATCTTTAAATCTACAAAGCTATATGGGCAATGGTATAAATTTACAAAAGATCTATGGGCAGTGCTATATAATTACAACACAAAGATTTCTGGATAGTGTTCTCTATTTATACAAATTTGTATTTATACAAATGTTGTTTTTTTGAGCCGATTTGTTCCTTTTGTCTGCCGGACTACCGGCTTTGTTGGTTCATTTTGTGTCGACTGTCACAGAATTCCATCCCGGACATCAACAGTCATACGTGAATAACCACAGAGTCGTGACAACAACGCCATTACCGTAGCTGAACTATTGCAAGTCATCGCCTAATGACGTGCAGCCGACACTCGTACAACAAATTGCAGTGCGGCACGACCGGCAAATGCTGTGCAGTAATTTTTCGTATTGAATCTATGCCGTGTATCGCTTCGATCTACAACCAGGTCGGCGAATCAGTTGAGCCGCGCGGCGTGTCGCTCTGTTCCGCACTCCCGCGGGATTACGCCTCATGGAGGGAAAGGCAAGTAACTCTCTAATATCGCGATGAAGGGAAAGACAACTGCGTCCCAGATATCGTAGGGCCCTTGTTTACAGATCTGAATTGTTTCAACCTAACGAGACAGGTCCCAAGGTTCCCACACTTGCTCCTTCATTGCACATCAGGAATAGGGCTTTCCTGAACATTTCTTTGGAGACTTCCACAAGAATTGTTTGGTCTTGCACACCACAGATGTTTACACAGGATCTCCGCACATAAGTTCTAGTGGTGATCAGTGTAATCTTAGCATAGTTCATATGCACAGAAATTTTAGTTCTGTAATTATGTTGTGCTAATAATTTTGAGCAAAGGAACTTAGACTTTTACGTGGCGCTAATAATTCTGAGCAAATGAATTTAGAGTTCAGACATATGTGGCGCTAATAATTTTGAGCAAAGGAATTTAGACTTATGTGGTGTAGATTTTGGCGTTATTAGAAGTGGGACTAAGCGTTCCTACTAGTTTGTGTCCTTGAACTGAAAGAGCTAAATTACTAACCATGCACACATTTTTCATCTGTTTCTAACAAAGAACAAAAGTACGTCATTTTCAAACAAATAACAACTCATTAAGTAAAATGCTAAATCACTGTAAACAAAAGGTCATTAAGTAAAATGCTAAATCACTGTAAACAAAAGGTCATTAAGTAAAATGCTAAATCACTGTAAACAAAAGGTCATTAAGTAAAATGCTAAATCACTGTAAACAAAAGGTCATTAAGTAAAATGCTAAATCACTGTAAACAAAAGGTCATTAAGCAAAATACTAAATCACTGTGAACAAAACGAAAAGGCATATGAAATTTAGGTCTTAAAAAAAAGGACCAGCCACAAAATATTTAGGAAGGCTCTTAAACAGGAAAACAAACGGAAAAAATATAAATCAAGTTTCCAATCACAGTTACAATACTTCAGTATGTCAACATAATTTTCGGACGCACATGAATAACTCGGCTGTTGAAGAACTCTGGTTAAATTAAGTTCATAAGTTCATCAAAGGAGACATTTCATTTGGCATAATAAATCTACAGAGCTGTATTTGACCTGTATTTGTGTGCGTGTGCGCGTGTGTGTGTAGTGAGTAAGTGAATGGGTGTGAGACAGAACACTGAACAAAAGCAAAAATTGTTTTGTTTCATTTTTTAAAAAAAAATCAGTGTCTCCAAAGACGTTAATGGCAAAAATATCAAAAGTCAAAGTTCACAACTTTCTAAACTCTGTGGATACTTATGACGTGTTCTGAGATTTTACTTTGGTGTCTGATGTGTTCTGAGACCTTACTTTCCAAAATGTTGTTGTATTTGATGACGTGTTCTGATATTTTACTTTCCAAACTTTGGCGGTTATTTGATGATGTGTTCTCAAATTTTACTTTGCAAAATCTAATGATTATCTGACGACGTGTTCTGAGACTTACTTTCTAAATTAGGGTGTTTATTTTTCTGAGATTTTACATTTGGAAAATCTTAGTTTATCTGATGACGTACTCTGAGCCTTACTCTCCAATACGTGGAGATTATATGGTGACGCGTTCTGACAAAGCACACTCTCAAATCTAGTAGTTATCTTTGACGGCATGTTTTGAGCACCGTACCTTCACACTTTGGCGGCTATTTGTTGACGTGTTCTGAGCACCATACTTTCTCACTTTGGTGGTTATTTGATGGCGTGTTTTGAGCACCATACTTTCACACTTTGGCGGTTATTTGACGACGTGTTCTGAGCACCATACTTTCACACTTTGGCGGTTATTTGATGGCCTGTTTTGAGCACCGTACTTTCACACTCTGGTAGTTACTTTTGATGACGTGTTTTAAGCACCGTACTTTCACACTTTGGTTGTTATTTGACGACGTGTTCTGAGCACCATACTTTCACACCGGCGGTTATTTGATGACGTGTTAAAAACCTCTTGCTACTGTCTACGAGTCTACGTGGAAAGCGAGAGATCCGTGACTAACAGGTCTGGTGCAGCTCGACTGAACAAAAAAACAACAACAACAAAAAAGTAAAAAATTGACACACTACATCAGCTGTTTATCTTGCTTTTTTTTCTGGGGGGGGGAGGGGGTAAACGGAATACAACGAGATCATTGATTTTAAAATCGGAGTTTCCATCAAACGTGCAACGAGTTGGGAACGATGTTAATATTCCAGTCCTAACACACAGTGAATCCTATTCATTTTCTTCCAGCTCGGGAGTAAAGGGACATCACTCTATTTTGAGAATTTTCGATTATTTTTTTTTTCTCCCCACCCCTCCGTTCTTTAAAGCCCAACTTATTTCGACAGGTGACAATTACTTTAATTCAGTTAGACATTATTTTTAAATTGCACACGTCTTGTCATTTATTAGTTTACAGCCAAAATCTTTTTAAAGGAAAAAGAAATTGAACAAAGCAATCAACACCTTTTAAAAAAAATCTCAAAGCGGCATTATTTCCACTACTGCGTTCCCACAATCACGCGTGTAATATAATTACCTTGACAGGAAATGTGGATAAAACATGTGAAAAAATAAATTAAATGGCAAAGAAAATTTCTTAAATGGAGGTGGGGAGGGAAGAGGCCCATAAACCAAAATTACTCGACGCATTGGGGTGGGGGTGGGCGGGGGAGGGATCATAAAGCAATAATTGCGCGACGGAATGGGGGGCGGGGGGATAAAAGAATCATAAAGCAATAATTACTCGCTGGAAGAACAAAGTTAGAAACGCAATCACAAGGGAGATAAGTACAATTGACAATGTATTTATCCCCTAGGCAAGTAAAGTAATTAACACTTTTTCCCCCCTCCATGGGTAAAGGGAAGTAAGAACGTAATTAAGATAAATGAACGTCATTTCAACGTCATCGCTCCGTGAATAGACACAAATATGAATGTATTCAATGGACGTGTCAGCTCATTTTTTAACGTAATCAAATACAACGTAAGAAACATAATCAATAAACTCAATCACTCGATGGATAAAAAACACAATAAACATAATAAACTCAATCACTCGATGGATAAAAAACACAATAAACATAATAAACTCAATCACTTGATGGATAAACATAACAAACATTTTTTAAAAATACCTCAATCACTTGATGGATATATAAAATAACAACAGTTAATACATGACATGAAACAATAAACGCAATCACACTACCAATAAATAAAACGATAACTGAAATCACTGGAATAAATAAATATAAATGAACGCAATTCTTAAAGTATACTTAAAGCCAAAAACGTCATTCTTCAAAGGATATATCATACGATAAAGAAATAACAACCACTCGACAGACAAATGACCCAAACCCGAGTAGTTGACTAGTAACTACTTCGTTGACTAGTAACTACTGAAGTTGACCAGTAACTACTGAAGTTGACCAGTAACTACTTCGTTGACTAGTAACTACTTAAGTTGACCAGTAAGTACTGAAGTTGACCAGTAACTACTTCGTTGACTAGTAACTACTTAAGTTGACCAGTAAGTACTTAAGTTGACCAGTAAGTACTGAAGTTGACCAGTAACTACTTAAGTTGACCAGTAAGTACTGAAGTTGACCAGTAACTACTTCGTTGACCAGTAACTACTTAAGTTGACCAGTAAGTACTTAATAGTAACTACTTAAGTTGACCAGTAAGTACTTAAGTTGACCAGTAACTACTTCGTTGACCAGTAACTACTTAAGTTGACCAGTAAGTACTTAAGTTGACCAGTAACTACTTCGTTGACCAGTAACTAGTGAAGTTGACCAGTAAGTACTGAAGTTGACCAGTAACTACTTCGTTGACCAGTAACCACTTTGTTGACCGGTAACTACTGAAGTTGACAGATGCACTCTTTGGCTGTCTGAATTATCTGACTGATAAAATAAAGAAGAAGACTTTTTACAAATTACAAGATCTTAGCGCTTACAGAAATGGATTCATTGTGTTCGAATGTGACATCATCAACTTTCTGCATGACGGAAATAAATAAACTGTTAAAGTCGAATCGATCATTCGATATTTAAAAATTAAAAGCAGCCCCTGCAATCAAGGGGGGTAAAGAATGACCTAACGAATTTATTCATATATACCAAAGCCTATAAAGTGATGACAAATGCCATTTAGCACAAATATCGTAAGCCTAGAACATGATGGCATAGCCAATCTAGTAACTTTAAATTAGAGTTTACAATAATGTCTAGTGAATCTCTCATATCATGGCTTTAAATGTATAGTGAATCTAGTAATTTTAAATCAGGACTAAAAACAATGTCTAGTTAATCTAACAACTTCACAACAGGTCTAAAAATGTCTGGCCAATGTAGTAACTTCAAACCAGGGCTAAACATAATGTCTTGCTAATCTTTTAACTTCATATTAGGGCTAAAAATAATGTTTAGCTAATCTAGTAACTTCATATCAGGGCTAAAAATAATGTCTAGCCAATCTAGTAACTTCACATCAGAGCTAAAAATAATATCTAGCCAATCTAGTAACTTCATATCAGAACTAAAAATAATGTCCTAACCAACCTAGTAACAATTTATCAATGCTAAAAATAATAACTTAGCTAATCTAGTAACTTTATATCAGGGCTAAAAAATAATATCCTAGTCAATCTATTAACTCTGTATAAGAGCTAAAAGTAATGTCCAAGATAATTTGGTACACATAATAAAAAAAAATATCTAAAGACTGAAAAGTAGTGCCCTAACTAAAAATGTAACATAATTGTATCAAGCATTAAAAGGTAATATCCAAGATATTTTATTACATAGATCATAGATCTAGAAATAATGTCCTAGTTAATGGAGTACAAATGTATTAAATAGCGAGCAAAAATAATATGTACTTTAGTACAAATGTCTTAAGTGTATGGGTCCTGACAACTGTAAGTATAAAATATAATGCATGAGCTAATTTAGTACAAATAGCTTAAGTGTATGGGTCCTGACAACTGTAGAAGTATAAAATATAACGCATGAGCTACTGTAATACAAAGTCTTAATCACCCCTTATCACCTATTGTAGAAGTAAAAATTATAATGCATGAGCTAATTTAGTACAAAAATCCTAAACGCATGTTACACCTTGAGCAAATACAAATTTCTCATCACAAACAATAATATCCTAGCTAATGCAGTGTTACCAAGAAAGGCGGCAATGTATGTTAATTTACTACAAATATTTAAAGCAAAAATAGTTATATTATCCTAGCTAATACAGAGCGACCAAGAAATGCCTAAAGGGAGGTAATGTATGCTAATCTACTACAAGTTATATATTATCCTACTAATATAGCACAGATATTATTATTTAAGCCTTAGGCTTGAAAACAATACATTACCGAACGTAGCAATAATATCTTTACTCTTCAGCGTATAAGGTGTTAACATAGTATTTTATACTAGACATTTCTACAATGCAATCTTCCACGAAGTAAAACAAAAGCTTAAAATAATTAAAGGCCAGTTCACACGAAATAATATACTTTCAAGAAGTAAAACAAACGCTTAAAATAATTAAAGGCCAGTTCACACGAAATAATATACTTTCAAGAAGTAAAACAAAAGCTGAAAATAATTAAAGGCCAGTTCACACGAAATAATATACTTTCAAGAAGTAAAACAAACGCTTAAAATAATTAAAGGCCAGTTCACACGAAATAATATACTTTCAAGAAGTAAAACAAACGCTTAAAATAATTAAAGGCCAGTTCACACGAAATAACATACTTCCAACAAGTAAAACAAAAGCTTAAAATAATTAAAGGTCAGTTCACACGAAATAACATACTTCCAACAAGTAAGACAAAAGCTTAAAATAATTAAAGGCCAGTTCACACGAAATAACATACTTCCAACAAGTAAGACAAAAGCTTAAAATAATTAAAGGCCAGTTCACACGAAATAATATACTTTTAAGAGAAGCTGACACGGATTATTGCTGTCAATATATTTGATTTACAATAAGTTCACATATGTTCTATTGCAAAGATGACACCCCAGTGTTGTTTTTTCAGAGGTCACAAGAACCAGAAGAATGGAAATAAAATTACTCAGAAGTAAACTAGTGAGGTAGGTGACCTTGAACAGTGAAAAGTACTTTGATGTGAACATCTATCTATATTAGCTTTCTCTCAAGCAAACACGTGAGCGTAAGATGTTAACACACTAAAATGCCAAATGGCAAATTGTGCAAGCGACTTCTAGCCCATCAAAATTAATTCGGGGTGGGTGGATGGAATCCAGTGACTGATTTCTTCACGAATGATCTGTTTTATATCCTCTTTACTCTCATCATTATCCACTTTCAGTTACAGAAATACCATCGGATTTACAGGAATAGAAAAATACCACTCATCAAATACAAAACAGTGAATGCATGAAAGAGAACTTATGACATGATTGTTTGTACGGGCTACGTTTACTTCACATGACTGTTTGTAAGGGCTCTGTTTACTTCACATGACTGTTTGTACGGGCTCTGTTTACTTCACATGACTGTTTGTACGGGCTCTGTTTACTTCACATGACTGTTTGTACGGGCTCTGTTTACTTCACATGACTGTTTGTACGGGCTCTGTTTACTTCACATGACTGTTTGTACGGGCTCTGTTTACTTCACATGATTGTTTGTACGGGCTACGTTTACTTACAAGATTGTTGTGCGGGCTCCATTTCCTTTCACAAAAATATCTTTTCGAGCTTGTACTTGACACACGACTGTATCCATGTAGTCTTTGCATTTGTCCAAAGCTATTCCTGTAGTTTCTTGTATTTACCCGTCAACTTTAAATTCTTGCTCGAAACTATTCCTGTAGTTCCTTGTATTTACCCGTCAACTTTAAATTCTTGCTCAAAACTATTCCTGTAAGTTCCTTGTATTTATCCGTCAACATTAAATTCTTGCCCAAGGCCATCCCTGTTAAGTTACATGTAATTATCAAAGACTATTCTCGCCAACTTTAAATTCTTGTCAAAGATTATTCCCAACAACACTTTGTACATCTCAAACATTATCCACGAGAGTTCTTTCTTCTTGTCAAAGGCCGTTCCTTCGAGCTGTATATATATATATATATTCCGGTGACCTTTATGACCTTGAAAGTATATTTTATTAGGTGCTCTTTCCACACGAGACTGCACGCGAGTATCAGTGGGTGCAGAGGACAATTTTGTGTCCAACATCCGGATTTCGATGCTGACGGCACAATCAGCAATCCCATAATTATTCTAAATCTGCTGGTATTAAATAATCAGTAAAATTATATTTAGTACTTTGTACTCCATGGCTTCGAAAATGACGAGTTTCTTAAGTAGTGCAAATGAAACAACACAATCCAAAGTGAGGCTACAACATTACGAGTTTCTTAAGTAGTGCAAACAACAACACAATCCAAAGTGAGGCTACAACATTACGAGTTTCTTAAGTAGTGCAAATGAAACAACACAATCCAAAGTGAGGCTACAACATTACGAGTTTCTTAAGTAGTGCAAACAACAACACAATCCAAAGTGAGGCTACAACATTACGAGTTTCTTAAGTAGTGCAAACAACAACACAATCCAAAGTGAGGCTACAACATTACGAGTTTCTTAAGTAGTGCAAATGAAACAACACAATCCAAAGTGAGGCTACAACATTACGAGTTTCTTAAGTAGTGCAAACAACAACACAATCCAAAGTGAGGCTACAACATTACGAGTTTCTTAAGTAGTGCAAACAACAACACAATCCAAAGTGAGGCTACAGCATTTGTTTAAATCGTAATTTCATCATAAACTTTAGACCTGACCTCGCAAACGAATTGGAAAAGTTGTCATGAGGTCTATTTCTGTGACCCCTTGATATTTTAAAGGTGTAGTGAGAGGGGGAGGGGGCGGGGAGACCAGGCAGACATAAATGAAGAGACAGAAAAAAGAGGGAGACAGATATAAATGGAGAGAAAGAAAAAGAGGAAGACAGGCAGACACAATTGGAGAGAGAGAGAAAAAAAGGGAAACGGTGATATAAAAGGAGAGAGAGACAGAAAAAGAGAGAGACGGGGAGATATAAATGGAGAGAGATATGGAGGCAGGCGGACACAGATGAAGAGAGAGAGAGAGAGAGAGGTAGAGAGATATAAATGGAGAGAGAGAAAAAGAGGGAGACAGAGAGATATAAATGGAGAGAGAGTAAAAGAGGGAGACAGAGAGATATAAATGGAGAGAGAGGTATGGAGACAGAGAGAGAGATAAATGGAGAGAGAGACAGCGAGATAGAGAGAGAAATACGCCTGCAGGGATTCCCAGAGATCTGTCAGACATGTGGAACACATAACAAGAAGCAATGGCCAGAAAAGTTCTATCTCCATAGAAACAATTGTCAACATTAGAACGAAACATCTTCGTCGACATCGTTGTTAATTAATGTTCTGGAGATGTTCTAGTCTTGGTGTTCTAGTCTTGGTGTCTTGCATTTTCTAACCCGAATGAATTCCAAATTTGAAAGAAGGAATTATAAATGTAAAATAAGTACAGTAATCCCAGTGTCGAAATGTTGTCTACACACATACATGCAGGCACACGCGCACGCATGCACGCACACACGCACACACGTGCACGCACGCACGCATGCACGCACACACACACACATACACATATACACACATACATATACATACACACACAGAGACATACACACATACACACACACATACACATACATACACACATACACACACATACATACATACATACACACACATGCACACACACACATACATACATACACACATACATACACACGCACACACATATATACATACACACATACACATACACACACATACATACACACACACATACATACATACATACATACACACGCACATACATACACACACACACACACACACACACACACACCACAATACTGATACTGATTGCATGGTGTAATTACACATGTATGTATGATAGATATGCACACCACACAGGGATATAACATAATTATTATTTCTTTGCTCGAATAGAAATGACCGGTTTTCAATATTTTAACGTCTGCAGTGATTCTTCATCAGTCTGCAACAGTTACCTACAAATGTGCAAACACAAATTAATTTGACGAAAGATATTTTTTTCCTAAAATAAACCAGTCTTTTGTAACCGGTTATTTTCCTTTTTTCTTTTCTGTCCTTTGTAGATTTACGATACAAGAAACTAATAATAGGGTGAATTTAACTTCGTTTATACTTCAAAACAACAGCAGGAAGTGGCTGCTGATTGGTTAGTACTTGTTCGAGTAAAAATTATTTACGCATTTCGTAAAAAAGTTGTTTGTGCACACAAGGGGAAAAAACCGTTGCAAGACTTTCTTATCAAAACATCAAAAAGCTATCGTAATCAACTCAAAACAAACTAACAGACAGATTTACCGCTTGAAGCAATGATTGGATTCAGACATATTACTACCCCCTATGGGACTCATCAGTTATCAGAGGCGATATCTCAAAACCTAATCACTAACCCCTATGGGTCTCATCAGGCGACAAGGCAATGTTTTATATATGCCACTAATCTTATGGGTCTCATTAGAAGACAGAGCAATGTCTTACCCTGAACTCACTCTTTTCGTTGATTGGCTTAAATTGACCTTGGCTACCCCAAATATTACGAGACTGCCCTTAAATCATTGGAAGCAGCAACCTGCTCTGGGACTGCCCTTTATATCACTGGAAGCACATACCTTATGCCAAAGCAACCTGCTCTGGGACTGCCCTTAAAATCGCTTGTCTCTAATATCGCTTGGAGACTGCTCCTTTCTACAACTTTTGAGATTGCCCCTTACATCACTGTCAAGCTGCACGTAATGTCAATGGACACTTGCACCATCATAAGTTTGTCTCTTAGATAATTTTGAGACCCTCTCTTTGTCACTGGAAGACTGCCACTTACGGGATTTTGTCTAGGGTCGTCGTAAAAAGACTGCCCATATGACTTATGGAATTGTCTCTGAATCACTGAAAGACTGCCAGTTGTGCAATCAATCGCTGAGGTCATCTTAACACTGCTCTTATGTCAACGAAAGACTGCCAACACACCGCCATAAGTCTACTCCTTATGTCAACGAAAAACTGCCAACACACCGCCATAAGTCTACTCCTTATGTCAACGAAAGACTGCCAACACACCGCCATAAGTCTACTCCTTATGTCAACGAAAGACTGCCAACACACCACCATAAGTCTACTCCTTATGTCAACGAAAAACTGCCAACACACCGCCATAAGTCTACTCCTTATGTCAACGAAAGACTGCCAACACACCGCCATTAGTCTACTCCTTATGTCAACGAAAGACTGCCAACACACCGCCATAAGTCTACTCCTTATGTCAACGAAAAACTGCCAACACACCGCCATAAGTCTACTCCTTATGTCAACGAAAGACTGCCAACACACCACCATAAGTCTACTCCTTATGTGAACGAAAGACTGCCAACACATCACCATAAGTCTACTCCTTATGTAACTGTACAACGTATGTAGCCTCCTATGTCACCCACCCACCCCCTACCCAACTGAACTTGTTATTCTGATTGATCAAAAGCATCAAGCAACGCACTGATATGACAGCAACGCACAAGTTGCCCTGTGAGATACACATCACTACATCCAATAAGGAATGATTGTCTCCCTTATCTTACCTCCCCTAAGGGAAATCACTCTTATCTGGTTGTTTTCAAAGCAAAGGGCATTACACCTGCTAAAGAATCGAACTGTTGACAATAATAGTGCATCTCTCCGGATGTCTGAATACTTTGTCAACTCGGGAGGGAAAAGACGATATGAACTCTGACAAGTGCTGCAAAAATAAAATAATTGCTGTCGATTCATAAAAGCTAAATCAAACACAACGAGCACCCGTAAAAACACAGTCTGTACGCACGCGCGGACACGGACACACACACACACACACACACACACACACACACACATATATATACACATTCTATATTTCACTTGGGGTTTACGTTTGAAGAAAGAAAGAAAGAAAGAAAGAAAGAAAGAAATGCTGAAAGAAAGAAAGAAAGAAAGAAAGAAAGAAAGAAAGAAAGAAAGAAAGAAAGAAAGAAAGAAAGAAAGAAAGAAAGAAAGAAAGAAAGAAAGAAAAAAAGAAATGCTGAAAGAAAGAAAGAAAGAAAGAAAGAAAGAAAGAAAGAAAGAAAGAAAGAAAGAAAGAAAGCTAGGTATGAAGAATGAATTCTAAAGTGGCTATGTGGCGAATGTCTGTAATTTTGCCCAAACCCTAACCCTAACCCTAACCCTAACCCAAACTTTCTCATTTTTAAAATGCCAAGTGGCTATGTGGCGAATGTCTGTAATTTTGCCCAAACCCTAACCCTAACCCTAACCCTAACCCTAACTTTCTCATTTTTAAAATGCCAAGTGGCTATGTGGCGAATGTCTGTAATTTTGCCCAAACCCAAACCCTAACCCTAACCCTAACCCTAACTTTCTCATTTTTAAAATGCCAAGGGATCTTCGCGGCGCGCAAGACCTAGTAGCACACGGGTCCCGATTTTGAGTCCCATATCTAGATATTGCACCCACCAGTCTTCAGCAAGGAAAGTGGTTAAATTTCCACCCCGAGTTGGAATCGAACTGAGCGAGAGACCAGTATTCTAATTTCTGTCCTACTACTACACATATCTTAACAATCAGTAAATGTTAAGTTCATACACTTCATGAAAAATTATGCAGATAGTCTGGAAATCGTATAAGAAAAATAATCATCACAGAAGTTTAAAAAATTAATCGGAGCATCTTTTCACCGCAACAAACCCAAGATTTCATAAGTGAATAATTATTTTTGTTAATGTTTTAGTTAAAGAAGAAGGAAGCTTTGTGAAAGATGGCTTGATGTCAGACTGTAAGATGTTACTCAACACTACTTCTATTTCTGTTAGAGTTTACTCGTAATACTAACACTACAGTCTCCAACTCTAAGATGGCTTGATGTCAGACTGTAAGATGTTACTCAACACTACTTCTATTTCTGTTAGAGTTTTACTAGTAATACTAACACTACAGTCTCTAGCACAACAATGTCTCCAGCTCTATGGTATATCGTCTACCTTAAGTTCTCTCTAATATTTTTCCTCAGTGCTCGGAACTGCCGGTTGTCTGAGCTTGCTACCAATACTTGTGCGCGGAATTTTAAAACTGCTGCGCGGCCGCACACTTTAAAAGGGGGATATTACTTATAAGAGTCTTTAGCTAAATATATTTAACTACAAGTATATCCGGATGTCGATTGCCTCCTGATGTCTAGCATGTATAACTAACGACAATCTCCTGATGTCTAGTATGTATAACTAACGACAATCTCCTGATGTCTTCAGTCTCCTGAGGTCTAGTATATATAACGACAATCTTCTGACGTCTTCAGTCTCCTGAGGTCTAGTATGTATAACTAACGACAATCTCCTGATGTCTAGTATGTATAACTAACGACAATCTCCTGATGTCTACTGTCTCACAATTCTAGTGTTTATAACTAACAACAATCTCCTGATGTCTAGATGTATAACTAACGACAATCTCCTGATGTCTAGTATAACTAACAACAATCTCCTGATGTCTAGATGTATAACTAACGACAATCTCCTGATGTCTAGCATGTATAACTAACGACAATCTCCTGATGTCTAGCATGTATAACTAACGACAATCTCCTGATGTCTACTGTCTCACAATTCTAGTGTTTATAACTAACAATCTCCTGACGTCTTCAGTCTCCTGAGGTCTAATGTATATAACTAACGACAATCTCCTGACGTCTTCAGTCTCCTGAGGTCTAATGTATATAACTAACGACAATCTCCTGACGTCTTCAGTCTCCTGAGGTCTAATGTATATAACTAACGACAATCTCCTGACGTCTTCAGTCTCCTGAGGTCTAATGTATATAACTAACGACAATCTCCTGACGTCTTCAGTCTCCTGAGGTCTAATGTATATATAACCAACGACAATCTCCTGACGTCTTCAGTCTCCTGAGGTCTAATGTATATAACTAACGACAATCTCTAGATGTCTACAGTTGCTCCATGTCAAGTGTATATAACTACAATCTCCTGACGTATAATCTCTCCTCATGTCTAGCGTATATAACTAATGGGAATCTCCTGAAATATATTGTCTCCTGATATCTAGTGTATACAACTAACGACAATATCTTGCTATCTGGCATCTCAAAATGTTAAGTGTCTGCAGATATCTAGAGTATCCAGCTAACAAAAATGTCTCCAGCAATCTACTATATCCAGCTAACAAAAATGTCTCCAGCAATCTACTGTATACAGAGTACAAGAAACTGCAACTATCTAAAATCGCCAGCTATCTCTATTCAGTGTTGTTAACAAGAGTCTCCAGCTAGCAAGTCTCCAGATGTCTAGCGTCTCCACATGTCCGGTGTATTCAACTAACAAAAGTCTCCAGCTGTTTTATTTATCCAGATGTCTAGAGTAATTAGCTAAGAAGAATATCCACCTGTCAAGTGTTCTACTATACTTAATGCCACTAGGTAACAAGAATCTCCAGATGTCAAGTGTAATTTGCTAACAAAACGCTCCAGCTCTGTAATGTCTTCTGTTTTCTAGTGTCTTCAGCTATCTAGGATCGCCAGCTATTCAAAGTTTTCACGAACTCCTTCGATTAAATAAACAATTGTTTAACACAAGTTTTACATGTCCCAGACAGAATAACAGACAAATGCTTAAGAGAACTGGTTTTACATGTGCCAGACAGAAGAACAGACAAACGAGTAATGTTTAAAGCTGTTGTAACATTCATCAACCTCTCGCTAATAATTTTCCATTCTAGACAGCGCCAATCGCTGTTATTTCCGTTTAGGAGAGCGCCACCTAGTGATAATGCAGATGCCAGCATTTCAGTCTATGAAAGATATCAATAGAGAAACGTGACAACAAGGGAGAGAATCTTCACGCGACACTTTTGTCCATGGCTCTGCGGCTAACACTACAGTAGACGATGGTATAATTAGATTAAATTTTTAGACCTCTTCAGCATCCAGAGCATCCTCCTCCTCGCCAGATTCCTGACTGCCAGGGGCACTTAATTTCTCGCTGAGTGATGGCATATGTACCCGCCGCGTTGTTGTCTCCCCTGAACGACAGAGGGAACCCTTCGGCTTGGACTAATAATGGCACTGGAACTACATAACCCCAGTGAGGGTGAATTAGAAGACTTAGAGGGGAAATGGGATTAAGAATTAAAATCAACATGTCGTCAGGACAAATGCCAGGCGAGAGTTCGCGACTGTGGTGACGTCACAGGCTAGTTACAGCAAGCCAATCGTCGCACTCTCTCCACCTCTTGCAGCTGTCAGGTGGGTCAACAATGGCGTAGGGCACACACAGAAACACGCATGTTTGCAGCCTTCAACTATTTATTTATGGCGACTGGACTTTTCTGTCTCCATGGTAACGCTCGTTTTCTTCCAATTAGAAGACCGTGTGTACAAGAGTACTTTTTTCACCGCGGACTAAAATTGGCCGAGCTCACGAACAGCAGGAACGAATGAAGCCAGGTCGCTAACCGATAATGTCCCTTACGATGGGCGTTGTTTTCGCAACAAATCACTCGCTGACAGCACTTGATGAACATGGGACTACGGGGGCTCCACCCCTACCCTCCCCCCACAAGTGCTACGCTTAGGTTCGAGTGGTCAACAATGGGCTGTATGAAAACTTCACCTGACCAAACCAGATGGTCAGGAAGTAGTCGTGACAAACTCATATCTGTCAAATCGATTAGAAGGTTGTCCGAGATATATGCAGACCTATTAATGCCAGGTTGTGTAGTAGAGCTATGGTTGTCCCAAATACGTGCACTACTATTAATGCCAGGTTGTGTAGTAGAGCTATGGTTGTCCCAAATACGTGCACTACTATTAATGCCAGGTTGTGTAGCAGAGCTATGGTTGTCCCAAATACGTTCACTACTATTAATGCCAGGTTGTATAGAGCTATAGTTGTCCCCAGATATGTATGTTCTCAACACTGCTTTTCATGCGGGTATCAACCATATTTGCTACCCCGCCCGGTTTATTTACCGGTCGTAGTGCCTTAAAGTACTCCACAAACAAAATAAAATAATTAAATAATAAATTTGTTTTAAAAAAATTATGTTAATAATTTGTAAATTAATATTTTTTACCAAATCATTTTCGATAAATAAGGACGTAATTTATAATAGATTTATATTAAGATCTTCCTCTTACACACATTGCCAGTCACATCTGTAATAAAAGATTTCTTAAGGTGGTTACTTTAAAAAATATATATCAATTGCCCATTAAATGACGACAGTGAAGTGGGTCAGGCTACGAAGTACAACATTTAACAAAATGGAAGGGGGAAGAAGATAGGATTGGGGAGAATAATTCACGGGAATAAGGGACATCAATGTATAACGAAATGGTAGGTTGGACTTTCTGCAGGTGAAAAATCCACAGTGCTGTAGTGGTTTGCAGAAAGTTACTGAAAGTTAATGGAAAATAAAAATAGAGAGAATGAGGGGTGGAAAAGATTAGAGTAGAGGTGAAGTTAGGTGGGGCCTGGGGTAGTGAATTGGGTAAACATAGTGTAGAGAGATGGAAAAGATTAGGGTAGAGGTGGAGGTAGGTGGGGCCTGGGATAGTGAATTGGGTAAACATAGTGTAGAGAGATGGAAAAGATTAGGGTAGAGGTGGAGTTAGGTGGGGCCTGGGGTAGTGAATTGGGTAAACATAGTGTAGAGAGAAGGAAAAGATTAGGGTAGAGGTGGAGGTAGGTGGGGCCTGGGGTAGTGAATTGGGTAAAGATAGTGTAGAGAGGTAGAAAAGATGAAAGTCGAAGTCGAACTGGGTAGAGAGAGAAAATTTGTAACGGAAAACATTTTGAAATGGACAAAATGGAGTGTGGGAGATATAGGGGACATAAGTTAATACATAAATAGAATGAGAGAAAAGAGAAAGAAGAGAAGGAATAAATAAGGAATGTATGTGGTAACTGAGGAAAGTAAAGAGTGAAGAAACGGAGTTCAGAATGTGATGGAGTGAAAGAGGTTAGGGTATGTGTGTGAAAAGAAGAGATAAAAATTGAATGCGGCTTTTATGTTACTAAGACATTCTCCCGGTCATTATTCCTGACAGCCATTCCTGTAGACTGCTGTATAGCCAGTTGTATAATGTAGTGGGGCATTAGGCGCCTTCTGCTAAATGAAACGGTTCACAACAGAACACACACACACACACACACACACACACACACACACACACACACACACACACACACACACAAAATGTAGAACCTCCTGAGTCACAGAATTTGGAAGGAACAATACTGGCATTACTCCTTTCATGCAGTCTCCCTTTCCAATATTTTTCTCTCTTGAATGGACGGCAAATAAATACAAAGCCTTGACCACAGTCTTAGAAAACTTTGTTAGAACTGTATGTCTTAATGCTAGCCACAATCCCATCCCCCAAAAGTTTCTCCGGTGTCAAAGAAGAGAGCTGTCTCGGTTCACCATGTTTAAAGCAAAGCTCCCACAATGCTTTGCAAGGTGTCGAGTTGCTTCTTGCCCGACATTTTTCACCTCCATGACATCGTGGCTATCTGGATGCAAAAAATATTTAATGACGATATTTTTCAACTTTGTCAAAGTTTCAAACTCTTTGATGTCATAATTGTGTGAGTCGGTACATTTAAATAATGGTAAACTGTTTGTTCGGGGTAATTTTTGTGAAAGTGGTAAAAAGACCTAATCAGTTATCTTGGCCATCATTTTCATATCCTAAATCAAATTATAACTTAAACTTCGAAACTGTACGTCACGATACGAGGTCAGAGGTGACATGTGTGCTCTATTTCACTCTTCTTGTCGGTCAGTTTATTTACAGGTAGTAGACTTCACTCTTCTTGTCGGTCAGTTTATTTACAGGTAGTAGACTTCACTCTTCTTGTCGGTCAGTTTATTTACAGGTAGTAGACTTCACTTTTCTTGTCGGTCAGTTTATTTACAGGTAGTAGACTTCACTCTTCTTGTCGGTCAGTATATTTACAGGTAGTAGACTTCACTTTTCTTGTCGGTCAGTATATTTACAGGTAGTAGACTTCACACTTCTTGTCGGTCAGTATATTTACAGGTAGTAGACTTCACACTTTTTGTCGGTCAGTATTCTTTACTGGTAGTATATTTTACACTGTTTTTGTCGGTCAGTATTCTTTACTGATAGCAGACTTCACACTCTTTTTTGTCTGTCAGTCAGTATTCTTTACTGATATCAGACTTCACACTCGTTTTTGTCTGTCAGTTTTATTTACTGGTAGCAAACTTCACACTCTTTCTGTCGGTCAGTATTCTTTACTGATAGCAGACTACTCTCAATTTGTCGGTCTGTATTCTTGACTGATAGCAGACTTTACACTCTTTTTGTCGGTCAGTATTCTTTACTGATAGCAGACTTCACACTCTTTTTTTTGTCTGTCAGTTTTATTTACTGGTTCAAACTTCACATTCTTTTTGTCGGTCAGTTTTATTTACTGGTAGCAAACTTCACACTCTTTTTGTCGGTCAGTATTCTTGACTGGTAGCAGACTTCGTGAAATAATCGGCAAATTTCAAAGGACGTTTCTTGTTCATTTTTGTCTAAATAATTAACAGGCCATGTTACAAGGACGTTTCTTGTTCATTTTTGTCTAAATAATTAACAGGACATGTTACAAGGACGTTTCTTGTTCATTTTTGTCTAAATAATTAACAGGACATGTTACAAGGCATTAACGAAGTCAGCATCCAGATAAAATGTTTTCCAAACTCTTGCAATCGTTCAGTTGGCTGACCTTGACATATCTCTGTATTTGTTGCAAAGAAAAACCCAAGCAATTATTTCTTCAAAGGATTGCTTGCTAGATTTTATACTACACTTTACATTTATTTTTGAATCAATGCAATAATATCTCATTTACTCAATGTTGACTACTAATTAACAGACAATATTTATCAAGTGATAGTGGCTACAACAAAACATGACAAAGAGCTATCCAATTTTGAAGCAATACGATGTTCCTATGAAAAGGTTAATGACGAGTTACTTCCACCTCAGTGAGTTACTTCCCTTATGACTAGTTACTGCTAACTTGATGTGTCACTCTCAACGTGACGAAACACATCTCTAATGACGAGTTACTTCCCTTATGACTAGTTACTGCTAACTTGATGTGTCACTCTCAACGTGACGAAATACTTCTCTAATGATGAGTCACTTCCATAGGGATGAGTTACTTCCACTCTCAAGAGTTATTTCCACTTTGACGACTTACATCTTCATGAGCTACTTGCATTTTGACGACATACATTTTTAATGACGAGTTACTTCCACCTTGATGAGTTACTTGCATTCTGAAGAGTTTTTTCCCCACACTGCAGAGTTACTTCCACCTTGATGATTTCTTCCCTTATGACGAATCTGAGATGTCTTACTTCCATCCATTACTGAAAGTAAACATCGATAATTATCGATTATTATAATAACTCCATAAAATGACGTATTTCCGTCTGACGAACTCTGACAAGGGGAGCTAATTTCGCGGAGTTCGACTGGAGTTCATTATGCTGACATCACCGTTTTGAAGGACAAAATGTCATTATGTCAATATGCCTTTGCGCAATCAGCACAGAAAGACAAAAACGAATATTCCGAACAAAGTGTGGGGCTTTAATGCTTTAGCCCAGGCTACCGGGTTTGGGTTGGGAAATAGCTGGCAAAATTGGCAAAATTGGACGTTCATTTCTTCACAGCTCATAACTACTGACGTCAACAAGTCTCCAATGCACTTGTCAATCAAAATTGAACGTTCATTTCTACACAGCTCATAAGTGTTGACGTCAACAAGTCTCCAATGCACTTGTCAATCAAAACTGAACGCAGACAAAGAGGATTGAATATTACAGTGCAAAATGGTAATCAGAATGCTTAATCTGTAAAAAAAAAGATCAATGTATATATTCCAATTAGTGTTTGCATATTTATTAATTTAAATAATCCCCCCACCCCAAACAAAGTGCTGTCTCCTCCTTTCTGCTCGAGCAGTTAACTCATTACATGTACTTACATTTTTTTCATTCCTAATGTGTGTGCTTCGTACACGGATTTATCCGATATAAATCCTTCTTAATCATAAAAATGATTCTTTTCAAAAAAATTAAATCAAAAACTTAATACCAAGCACTAAGTGATCTCGCGTGTTATCTGCAAAAGGCTGCAATTTTGATTTTGTTGCAGGGTAATATTATCAACAGTAAGCATGATTGACTGACTGGCTGGCTGAGTGGTGGTTTTACGTCCACAACCAACGTTTGCTGATGTGGAAAAATTAATTTAAACAACCTGAGTCGATTATCAAGATTAAAAACGAAATGCCGATGTAGTACACACGCACAAACTAACAAACACACGTATGATCTCAAATGTTACTGGTGTCAAAGAGTGGATTGCTTCGGCAACTACCAGTACAACTTACACAGATACAGACTCATGTGAAGTCAAGATTTGAACCCGTGTCAGCAACCGAATGACAAAGAGAAAATCAACTAAGATGTGTTCCCACGGACGGGTAAAGCAGAAGCGCTCACCGCTCGAACAGATTTTGGTGAAAATTCAATTTTTTCTCCACACCAGCGCAGCGCTAGGCAAGATCCAATATGCTAAAAATAGACAATTTTCCATTTTATGCTTTCCCCGAAACTGATATTAGGCTGTCGTTTGCAAAGTGGAACAGTTTAATCTCGTCTTAAGTTCTTCACAGAAGAAATTTTAATTAATTATAAAATTTAAATTAAGAAACAAAATTCAAATGTAGTAAATAACTAACTCTATGACAATTTTAGTCTGTCATGCTGACAGCGAGTAAATGTATGGTTTTAGTTTGTGTCATGCTGACAGCGAGTGAATGTATGGTTTTAGTTTGTGTCATGTTGACAGCGAGATTGAATGTATGTTTTTAGTTTGTCATGTTGACAGCGAGAGTGAATGTATGGTTTTAGTTTGTGTCATGTTGACAGCGAAAGTGAATGTATGGTTTTAGTTTGTGGTCATGCTGACAGCGAAAGTGAATGTATGGTTTTAGTGTGTGGTCATGCTGACAGCGAAAGTGAATATATGGTTTGTGGCTGAGTCGACCATATCAGCAACAAAGCCATAAAATGTATTCTCAATACAGTGATGTAATCTTTTCATAATATTTATGATTTAAAGTGTTACTTACTTCCTTAAATGTCTTAGTTGGTTACGAGTTATCTTTGCAGGGATAGTCATATTTAATTTGCTCACCCACCTCCAAGCACCCATGACTCACTGCAAGTTTGCTGTATGCTTAGGAAAGTTCCTACTGAAAACTGGTCTTAGTAACAACAGATCTTACTGATAAGTGTCAGTTGACTTAAGAGTCTGGTCATACCCTCCAGAGAAGGACAATATTTAAATTCAGACCATTCGATGCGATCGGTCATAGATTACCGGACTGCAACAGCATGCTGTGGTACTGCAGAGACCAGATACTAGACCTGAGAGTTATGTCTATGCATACTAGAGTCTAGACCTCAGTCTTAGTGTGATGGAAACGCAGGCTGGAGTCTAGACCTCAGGTTTAGTGTGATGGAAACGTAAGCTGGAGTCTAGACCTCAGGCTTAGTGTGATGGAAACGCAAGCTGGAGTCTAGATCTCAGAGGATGGAAGACTCAGGCAAGAACCAACACCTAACAATAAGAGCGATAGAAGACGCAGGCTGGAGTCTAGATCTCACACTAAGAGCGACGGAAGACGAGGGTCTTCTGGATGTCCAAACACAAACCGCGCACGGAACTTTAACCGGTTTTCTTCAATGAGCAAGAAATGACGTAAACAAAGTGAGCCGTTTAAAGCCAGTTTTCTTCAATGAGCAAGAAATGACGTAAACAAAGTGAGCCGTTTAAAGCCAGTTTTCTTCAATGAGCAAGAAATGACGTAAACAAAGTGAGCCATTTAAAGCCAGTTTTCTTCAATGAGCAAGAAATGACGTAAACAAAGTGAGCCATTTAAAGCCAGTTTTCTTCAATGAGCAAGAAATGACGTAAACAAAGTGAGCCATTTAAAGCCGATTTTCTTCAATGAGCAAGAAATGACGTAAACAAAGTGAGCCATTTAAAGCCGATTTTCTTCAATGAGCAAGAAATGACGTAAACAAAGTGAGCCATTTAAAGCCGGTTTTCTTCAATGAGCAAGAAATGACGTAAACAAAGTGAGCCATTTAAAGCCGGTTTTCTTCAATGAGCAAGAAATGACGTAAACAAAGTGAGCCATTTAAAGCCGGTTTTCTTCAATGAGCAAGAAATGACGTAAACAAAGTGAGCCATTTAAAGCCGGTTTTCTTCAATGAGCAAGAAATGACGTAAACAAAGTGAGCCATTTAAAGCCGGTTTTCTTCAATGAGCAAGAAATGACGTAAACAAAGTGAGCCGTTTAAAGCCGGTTTTCTTCAATAAGCAAGAAATGACGTAAACAAAGTGAGCCATTTAAAGCCGATTTTCTTCAATAAGCAAGAAATGACGTAAACAAAGTGAGCCATTTAAAGCCGATTTTCTTCAATAAGCAAGAAATGACGTAAACAAAGTGAGCCATTAGCCTAGCTGAAAGTTTCAGTAAATATGTTGCAATATAACTTATTGAATAAAAGTAAATACAATTAAACACTTGGTGTCTTGTGCTATACCGAAACAGGGAACATTTGTATCCTGTGCTATGACTCAATATTGGAGACATGTCTATCCTGTGCTATGCTGAATAATGAGGACATTTGTATCCTGTGCTATGCTGAATACTGTAGACATATGTACCCTGTGCTATGCTGAATACTGCAGACATTTGTATCCTGTGCTATGCTGTGTTATGCTGAATAAAGGAGACATTTGGTATCCTGTGTTATGCTGAATAAAGTAGACATCTGATATCCCATGTTACGCTGAATACAGGAGACATTTGATATCCCATTGTTTACTGAATACAGGAGATATTTGGCATCCCATATCACGCTGAATACAGGAGACATTTGATATCCCATGTTACGCTTAATACAGGAGACATTTGATATCCCATGTTACGCTTAATAGAGGAGACATTTGATATCCCATGTTACGCTTAATACAGGAGATATTTTATATCCCATGTTACGCTTAATACAGGAGACATTTGATATCCCATGTTACGCTTAATACAGGAGACATTTGATATCCCATGTTACGCTTAATAAAGGAGACATTTGATATCACATGCTACGCTTAATACAGGAGACATTTGATATCCCATGTTACGCTTAATACAGGAGATATTTGTTACTGCTGAGTGCTTACATGGCCTATGGTTATTAGTTATGACATTAAACAAACACTTAAATATTCCGCAGGATGGTGTGTCCCACCAAAAGAAATAAATAAATAAAAGAAAGAATCTGAATAAAAGAGACAAGCAGCGGCTGAAATGCTTTCTAGAAAGATAAGAGGGAGTGACATTTACATAAAGGTTGCCTTCCCCGACAGCTGTAATGAATCAGAAGCATTCAGATACGTCACTCAAACTGAAACGAACGACTGTATTGTTCAAATCACGTGGTTGTGATTATTGTTATTGTTATTTTGTAATGTTTTTAACTCTGGGCATGTGGGGATTGTGCACAGTACTAAAAGCTTTTCCTTATTTGTTTCTTTTAATTATCTTTTTTTTGTCTTCTTTGTTCGTTTTGCTTTATTCTAATCCTGTACTACTGCCTATCACTGTTCTTTGACTTCGTTTCCTTTTCAATCAGTTTGCTTTTAAAATAAAAAAAAAGAATAATGTAGTAGTTTATTTAAAGTCAGTTAAGATCAGGACAGCTTAAGACAGGTCAAGAACAAAGAACTCAGACATTAGAAAACTAATCATACTTAGACATAGGTCAGCTTAAGACAAGTCAAGAACAGATTAAGACAAGTCAGTTAAGATCAGGTCAGCTTAAGACAGGTCAAGAACAAAGAACTCAGACATTAGACAACTAATCATACTTAGACATAAGGTCAGCTTAAGACAGGTCAAGAACAAAGAACTCAGACAAAGCTTAAGACAGGTCAGATTACCTGACTGTTTAGAGGAGCGCTTCCGGCTTGCGTCAATTTCATGCGGAAGCGTGGGATGTGGGGGGGTAAGGGTGTAGGAAGTGGGGCTCCGTTCTATCAAAATTATACTGGAGTAGCCGGCCCTCTCTGTATTGACCCAGTTATATTCCTTTCTTTTCTCTGTTGCCTTAGGCGCTTTGGCACTGGCAGGAAACTGATGATCGCTGCTAAGGAGGCTGGGAGGGGTTATTTTACAGAGCCCAGGCTGGTACCACACCAAGGCAGTACTGAGTACGTACACAGGTCCGGGATCCTCGATTCCCCAGTCAATGTTGTGGGTGGCAGTCCTGTGAATACTAAAGGTTCAATACTTATTGCAACAGATGTTGTCTCTACTTTTTGTAGTCCGAATAGTCTTGGTTTAATGTCTTTCCCAGAGATGGGGACATGATGAAAGTCATATCTTTAACTCGTTACCAGGACCAGTTCCTGGACTAATTCATTTTACAGCGCGAAAGCGGCGGAAGCCGGAAGCGCCCCCTACACTACGTCGACGACTCTAATTTTGTTGTTTTGCTTCTACAAGTGTAAAGAACTTATTAGGCACATAAGACTCAGGCATAAGGACAGTGTTCGCGCTAGATCAAATGTAAGGAATTCAAGCATAAGGTTAGTCAGACTTCGTCATGAAGTCATTAAATGATTATGAAATAAAAATTAAAGGTATGTCAATCTGAACGAATATGAAAGTGATCAGGTTTAATAAATAATGAAAGCTTATTAGACAAAACGTGAATGGGGCTTAATATGCAAAATATATTCTGAATTTAGCACCAAGTGTGACTTAATAATGAAGACATAATTAACGTTTAAGGGTCAAGATGTATGTTTGAAAATATAGTCGTGACTTAGGAACTAGTCGGCGTGGAAGTGAAGGACCAAGGAATAAAGATTCCTTGTCAGTATTATATTTGTAGTTTTGTTAATTTATTTGTAGTCTAGTTAATTTATTTGTAGTTTTGTTGATTTATTTGTAGTTCTTTTTTACGGGTACATGAAGCTTTAGTAAGCTGCTGATGTCAGCAAAATAATGTTTTTTGTAATGTCTTTTATCCGGACCTTGTTTGAAAAATGTTTGTTTGTGAGTGCCTTTTGATTTAGTAATCAACTGGAGAAAGATCCTAGCTGACCGCTCAGGTTCGTGCTGTTAGATCTAGCTGACCGCTCAGATTCGTGCTGTTAGATCTAGCTGACCACTATGACCACTAGAGCTGACCTGTACCAGACACCCGACTTGCATCGAGCTATCTCTGGCAGTACGTCAGGGTGACAACCTGGAGGTGAGAAGGAAAGAAATTCATCCATCCCCCAAGCTGGTGGTCAGACTCTCTGTCGGGTGCCTTCAAAGATGTCAGGCTTGGGAAGCTCGTGGCAGGGGCACTGAACCGTGGTATTGTCTGTAACTGAAGGCACCGGCATCGCCATTTGAACTCATCATAAAAGAACTCCCATGTCTGGAAACTCGTAATCTCTAATCTCCATATCAGTTTGAAACGTACCTATATTCCATTTTTTTCTGGGTCGAACTGGTCAGTCACAGAACGCTAGACGAATCTCTGTCGCTGAGTGAAGAGAGGGTGGGGGGATGCTCGAATTCCTGATATATTTTCTACTGTGAACCTTGCTGGATATCCTTGGGAGAGTACTTATCAGACTGGGCTGTGCTTGATTCAGGGACGGTGGGATATTCCATTTCAGTTCGCCCAAATTCTGCAACTATCTCAGCGCTGTGAACACTATAACAGTGTGTTTATATCATTGCTCTATGTGAGTAGCGAGTATTATCATTGATCTGTGTGAGCAGCGAGTATGTTTTCTCCTTAATACAGAAGTAGTCATTACTCGTTAAAGGATTCAGGATGATAGTCGTAAAAGTTCCCATGATGATAGTTCTTATTTTCGTTTTTCTACAGTTTACAAGGGAGACTACTTTGAAATGATTCAGTTTAGTAGCACAGAATTCCTTGTCTCTTTCAGCAAAGATGTGAACAAGAGTGCCGCTATCAGTAGCGTGCATATCTATTGATTGTTCATTGCTTGTTCCATCTTTATGTTCATTGCTTGTTTCATCTTTATGATATCTTAATTATGTCAGGGCTTGGCGGCCAGATGTCGTTGTTTGTTTATCGGCAGAGTTAACAATAGTGTAAACGTATCTGATGTCAAGTTTGATGACCATATTATCATAGGTATTTGGTTCCATACACTCATCACAAACAGTGTTGCTTATAGCTGAACGTCAGAAACTACAACATTAGTTAGTTTTGATAAAAGTGACCTTGATACACACGATATTAGTTAGTTGTGATAATAGTGACCTTGATATATACGACATTAGTTAGCTGTGATAATAGTGACCTTGATATATACATTAGTTAGTTGTGACCTTGATATATACGACATTAATTAGTTGTGACCTTGATGTATACGACATTAATTAGTTGTGACCTTGATATATATACGACATTAATTAGTTGTGACCTTGATATATACACTAGTTAGTTGTGACCTTGATATATACGACATTAGTTAGTTGTGACCTTGATATATAAGACATTAATTAGTTGTGACCTTGATATATACGACATTAATTAGTTGTGACCTTGATATATACGACATTAATTAGTTGTGACATATACGACATATATTAAACATGTGCTGGCAGGAGAAGTGGTGGTGCATGCAAAAGATGGAACAATATGGCGATTGATCCATGAAAGCTGGTTTAACAAACGAGAGGTGGATGGCACATAACCTAATACAATTGTGGCTGCGCATTTCAATTCAATCCTATAAAATCACCTAGACAATGTGTTTCAAAACAAAAACAAAAATGTTGAAGTGGAGGAGTGGTAATTCGATTTCATGTTCCACTGGCTTTTTAAATACTAATCTTCCATTACATGAAATCGTAATGCATGTTGCTGTTTTCATTTTGAAAAAAAAAAATTCTTAAAAGGTAAAAACACGTTGTATTTCTCATTGATATCGATTAGTGATACCGTATGGCTGGCGCCATCTGATACCAAAAATCATGCTCGAATTTAATGTTCGCTTCTTTAAATATTTTTTTATATGTCACAAAATGTCACAGTGTGTTCAAGAAATGTCACTGCGTGCTCAAAAGTCACAGCGTGCTCAAGAAATATCACAGCGTGTTCAAGAAATCCACGGCGTATTCAAGAAAAACGTCCTGCAGAAGCTATCGGGAAACCAGATAACCAGGATAGAATAGCATAGGGAGGTAGGCGATGTTGTTCCGATTTATTAAATTAAATCTGAACAAAAGTCCATCCAGTGCTAAGCGCTTTTTCTTCATTTCTTTTTTTTAAAAAAAACATTTCACATCACTTTCTTTTCTTTTCCTTCACTTATCACTTCTAATCCACTAAGTCCATTCTCCTCACTGGCATGTTATTAAATTTGTCGAAGGCAATTTTCTTTGGTAGACAGGACGCAGCGATCTGTGTTCACGTGCTCAGCAAAGGGGCTGCACTCTGTCTGCTCAGCCAGAACCCTCGACTGTCAGCTCTATTAAAGGCAGATCAGCCCTGACACACGATGTTGAAAACTGTTCGGGACTCTCATTGCAACCGCAAGTGACTGAGAGAAAAAGGAGACAATAAAACATCTATCCAGTGAATCAACGTGATTGGTGCAATATTTCATCTAATTGTTGGGTTTTAGTTTTTTTTTTCTTTCGCTTGCACACAGGCATAAGTCTGGACGGCTTCAAATATGACGATAATAAACAATAAAACGCCATTATTATACATATATTATTTTAATTTACCGTACTCAAACAAACTCAAGTCCTCCTTAATTAGTCCTTGTCAAACCATTATTATATACATATTATTTTAATTTACCGTAGTCAACCAAACTCAAGTCATCCTTAATTAGTCCTTGTCAAACCCTTCCAAAAAAGTCCTGTGATTTTATTTTAAAATTACTAACAAGAGAAACTCTTGGGTCTCAAACTAAAACTCAGATATGTATTTTTTTTGACAATGAACACCTAGAGCGCATTCAAAAGAAAAATTCAAAGTTTGGCTGAAATCGAAAGTTCCTCTCCAAACACTGAACTGAGTTTCTGTTGAACTCAACATTAAAGTTGTCAGATACAGAAGAGGATATTGATTTTATGCACAAACACACCTAACAGACATTAATTACAAAAACAATAATATATATTTTAAGCACGACAAAATATGTATTCACCTTTAGCCTACTACTTATTACATTTCCGCCCCCCCCCCCCTCGCCCTTTCCAGAATCATATCTGCTTATAACCTCTATCTTCTATTTTTAGACAATGTTTTCTTAACCATTGGGGTGGGAGTGTAAATCATCTATGTGACATTGCAGGTAGCACAATGCCATGATTTAAATAAGGGGACATAACTAATACATATATATATATATAAAACAAATGTTGCTTATTAAACAAGAACACTAAATAGGATGCAAGTGTGTCAATGTTCCTGGACACAATTTAATGACGTCACTGTTTTCGCAAAACACGAACTACAGAAGTGTCAAGGATGTGTGGAGGAATAATTATTGCACAGGAAATACGTCATTGTAGCTGGACACCCTGAAACTTCAACTCGTCTAGTTCATTCAGCCGCATGTGTCTTTAGGAATGACTGATACTGTGTGTTTTGTGCGTGCAGGTAAAATGTAGACGTATGTACTGAAGAAAAAAATTTAACAAGTTGGAACAGAGAGACAGACAAATCGATAGGATAAAGAAACACACATACATAATACACACACGTATGTAAATGGATGAAAGAATGAGTGTATACAGAGAGGAAGGAACGAAAACGATAGACAGGGAAATTACGAGTCGACCAGAAACAAAAACAGAATTACTTCGAGACAAACTGATTGCTAGAACAGTCGACAAACAGATACAGGCCAAAATACTGTCTGACTGATAGGTGGGAAAACGGACAGTCAACTACAGACACACGCAGAATAACCATCATCAGACTGACAGGGAAACTGGTAGGCTGGCTGACATGTAGTCAGACTTAGAGGACAGCAAATAATTAATAGGTAATCACGTATACAGACAGACAGACAGATAGATAGATAGACAGACAGATAGATAGACAGACAGACAGACAGACAGATAGATAGATAGATAGATAGATAGATAGATAGATAGATAGATAGATAGATAGATAGATAGATAGATAGATAGATAGATAGATAGATAGATAGATAGATAGATAGATGTGCACAAAAAATTAATAATAGTACATATTTGACTGCTTGGTGGAGTACGTAAGGGGCAAAAAAAAAAAAAAGCTGTAAAGCGAAGGCAAAAAGACGCTAGTCTTAATCGGAAATCCCGCATGGCGCCGTCAAGCAGATAATAAACAAAAAGGAAATGACGATTACAACATAAAACACTCCATAAAAACAGCAAGTTATAAGAGCACAGGCTAAAATAAAGTGGATAAAATATGCAAAATAAACCTGCTAACAACTTCCTGTTCCCAATGACAATATATATATATAAAAGATTTAAAAATTCATAATCAAATCTCTAAACACAGCACACAAACAGCAAAAATAAACGAATAAAAAAATTAAATTCATTATTAATTCAAAGTGTTAAAATATATATTGTAAATTATATCAGTGTCTGCATACACACCGAAACACGCTAAATGGATACAAATTCTTTCAAACACATACACACGCAAATGCATATACATACAGAGTATTCAAACAACATATGCACACACACACACACACACACACACACACACACAAACACACACAGACAAAGAGAGAAAGACAAAGAGAAATAAAAAAAAAATACTTTACCGCTCATTCGATCTTTGCTCTAACAATTACAGAAGACAAAAGTTTTATGGCTTAATCAGAAATACAAAAATAGTTTACATTATTTCTGACGGAAAATCGTTCTATTTTTTCCCCTGGACTTTTGAAAAAGAAAACGACAAGAAAATTATCATGTTCTTTCCTGACGTCTGTGTCCATTTCGAGTACTTATGAACTTGCCTACGTAATTTTCGTCTTCTTGATCTGTTTACATTCTGGGCATTCAGTAACTTGCAAACAGTCGTCTCCTTTCGAGGATTTTGTTCCATTTCCGTGTATACAGAAATCCTGAAAGTAATCTATATATAGTATCAGCTTGTATTTTGTTCTCTTTCTGGGTCAACAGGGCGAGCTATCATTCTGCTCGGTCTGTTCCTCACCTGAATATGCAGTAATCTTCGTCAGTACCTTTCCTCTCTCACACACACACTGACTCATTTGTGATGCAAATAGTGCCACCAAGTGGGCCAAAGGATGCGAGCCTAGAGTTTACGACCATGTCGGTCCGTACTTTGAGGAGAGAGTAACTTCCCCCTCCGTGAGAAAATGGGAACCTCGGCGTCTTCAAGTCACGCACTAAACTTTAGTACATGCAGGTACGTGGGCAATGCAATCCACTTTGTGTGTGTTTGGGGGGAGAGTTGAATTCGTTTGATGGGGAGGGGGTTTTGTGGTTTAATTCTCTGAGGACAGTTTGACGTCACAGCGTGTTGCATATGCAACCAAATGAAGCGTGCATGTGTGGGCTGCGTGAACGTAATGATGTTGAGCAACCATAAGTACATAATAAGAAGAAGAATGGTGAGCAACCATGATATAATAATAGTAATGATGTTGAGCAACCCCATAAGGACATAAATAATAGTAAGAATGGTGAGCAACCATGATATAATAATAGTAATGATGTTGAGCAACCATAGGACATAATAATAGTAAGAATGGTGAGCAACAATGATATAATAATAGTAAGGATGTTGAGCAACCATAAGGACATATTAATAGTAAGAATGTTGAACAACCATGATATAATAATAGTAAGAATAGTGAGCAACCATAAGGATATAATAATAGTAAGAATGATGAGCAACCATAAGAATATAATGGGATAAATAGAGGAGATAATAATGGTGAGAACTAAGAGAAATATTAATGATAAATATGAACAAGTGAGGGAGAAAATAAGAGTACAAGTAAGGGAGATAGTTCGGGTAAATACATACAGGGTTGTCTAATCATTTGACGTTTTCGAGATTTTTTGTTGTTGTTGGGGTGCGGTTGGTATGTGGGATACTGTTTTTGTTTTTTTTTAATTTTATAAAAACTACTGTTTAAATGGTGCTTTAGTCTTATTCGCATTTTAATATATAAACTACTATTTGATTGGTGCTTTTGTTTTATTCGCATTGTTTGTTGTTGTTTTTTAATATATAAACTACCTTTTAATTGTTGTTACTCGCACACTAAATATATATTGTACTCTACCTTAACTGTGCTTTCTGGGTTGTTCCACAGTCCGATTCCCCACTCCACTTACCAATCCTCACTTTGTTACCAAACCCTTAAAATCACCAAGGTTTTAAAACCACCAAACCGTTATAATTACCGAGCCCTTAAAATAACCAAACACTTAAAATTTTAACTACTTTCAAAACTTTCAGTAAATTCAGAATCTCCGAAATCGTAAAGTCTTTCCTAAGGAAATCCCAATGCCTAAAGGGATTGATTTAATAAAACTGACATCCCAAAGGGATTCATTTAATATTCAGACATTCTAAATGGACTACTTTCCTATTCAAATGACCGCTCGAACATACAGATCTCTCGTAAAGGACTGCTTTAATATACTGACCTCTCGTAAAAGATTACTTTGATATAAGACCTCTCATCAAAGACTGCTTTAATATACTGACCTCTCGTAAAGGATTACTTTGATAAAACGACCTCTCGTAAAGGACTACTTTGATAAAAACGACCTCTCGTAAAGGATTACTTTGATAAAAAGACCTCTCGTAAAGGATTACTTTGATAAAAAGACCTCTCGTAAAGGATTACTTTGATAAAAAGACCTCTCGTAAAGGATTACTTTGATAAAAAGACCTCTCGTAAAGGATTGCACATACTTTAATATACACACCTAGAAATGGAGAACTTTAGGCATACAGGCTTTCCACAGTGGCTGCTTTAATATGCATCCAAAACAATTTACGACAGTGGCTGAGAAAACAGTCAGTCTGCTAATGGAAGGCGGAAGGAAAGACAGGACATTAACTTGTGAAAAGGACGTCTAGACTGCAGACATGGGTAACATAGGAGGAACGACCATCTTACACCTAGAACCGGAAGATGTAGTTGAGGCAAAAGAACCAGAGCCAGAAAAGTGGCTCACTGCCCAAGGAGTGCGTTAACGCGTACGCTGAGTAAGTAGATACGCTTGAATGACTCTAAAAGACCCCCAAATTACCTCAGTACTAAAGTACGCTTGAATGAGTCTAAAAGACCCCCAAAATTACCTCAGTAACTAGGTAAGCTACGAAGACCCAAACGAACAGAAAATCAGCTCAATAACAAGGTATGGTACTATGGCTTTAAATGACTAGACAAACAGCTCAATAACAAGGTATGGTACTATGTCTTTAAATGACTAGACAAACAGCTCAATAACAAGGTATGGTACTATGTCTTTAAATGACTAGACAAACAGCTCAATAACAAGGTATGGTACTATGGCTTTAAATGACTAGACAAACAGCTCGGGTAAGCAGGTTCGCTAGAATGACTCTAAACGATAAGGAAAACTACCTGGGGTGAGTTGATACGCTAGGCGGCTAGGGCGACTCTAAATGACAAGAAATAAATATCTTAAGTTGATACGCTGGGATGACTCTAAATGACAAGACAGAAATATCTGAAGCAGATTCGCAAGGATGAGAAACAGGAAATATGAGAGTAAACATCTTGCTTAACTAAAGAGAAGCAAAGCAATATAAATACATATTACTATTAATTACTCTGAAATATGTTTTGCTTCAATATACTAAGACATATTTTTATTATTATTAAAATTATTATTATTATATTTTTTTATTATTAAAGCAAACATAGAAAGGAAGTCTGTGACTCGCGTATCCTGTTTGACCCAAGTTTCAGGACGAGCAGGATAAGAGATACGCAGGATAATATTTCCATTTTTTTTTTTAATTAAGTATTTCTGAACGTAGATATTTATTTTTCAGCACTCGAATCTGGAGACCCCAGCAGGGCTCCTCTTCAGAAGCAGAATTCTAGAAGACAAATCTACCAAACTAACACTGTTTGCGGACAGAGCGGACGGTTGGGCGGGGCAGACAGGTCAGACAAGTCCAGGCGGATTACAAAAGTTCATGTCCACTGGTGTAGGAACTAGGAAAGGTTAACGGACAGTGTTCAAATCAGAATGACTGACAGGTCAAACACTCGACGCCGAAATAAGTTCTTTGAAAGGACAGCGAAGTGTGCGTTAACTTAACAATAACAATACGCTCAAGAGAGGAATAAGTTCTTTGAGAGGACAGCGAAGTGTGCGTTAACTTAACAATAACATTACGCTCAAGAGAGGAATGGGTGATATGTATTTCGCTAATGGAGAATACACAGTACAGGGTGACTAGTGATATGTATTTCGCTAATGGAGAATACACAGTACAGGGCGACTAGTGATATGTATTTCGCTAATGGAGAATACACAGTACAGGGCGACTAGTGATATGTATTTCGCTAATGGAGAATACACAGTACAGGGCGACTAGTGATATGTATTTCGCTAATGGAGAATACACAGTACAGGGCGACTAGTGATATGTATTTCGCTAATGGAGAATACACAGTACAGGGCGACTAGAACATTTCAAACTGAATCGGCAGAAATAGGGAAGAGCCTCCTTTTCTGCGCATCTATTGGAATGTTGTGAATTATTAGCATAAAAGTATCAAATATATCACAAACAAAAAAGAATTGTATTAATATATTTAACCTTCACACTTAATCAAATGTCTAGTGTACCTGTTTAATCAAATGTCTACTGTACCTGTTTAATCAATAACAAATGTCTAGTGTACCTGTTTAATCAAATGTCTATTGTACCTGTTTAATCAAATGTCTATTGTACATGTTTAATCAAGTGCAATGTAGTGCAATGCACATTAAACTGATGGCGATCTAATGGGCTAATTCATTTTTGTCGGCATGGGGACGTGCAAGAATAGAATAGTTACGACAGAAACGAAACTGACCACACTCTGGCATGAATGACGATAATCGAATACAGTAAAGTTTAGGAAAACGTGGAATACTGCTAAATGGCAAAACTGTACATACTGACTGGCCATGGTGTTCAATGTAGAACAGTATTTCCCACAGCGGAGCGCCGCAGGATATTCCAAATTATCGCGAGACAAGAGTTACCTCCCCTCTGCACCACCCACTATGAGTTGTCTCGCGCTAACGTTTTCAGAGTTTGGGCGACATGGAAAAATTCCGATACACTAAGGGCGCCCGTGAACCAAGAAAGTGTCGGAAGCACTGATGTAAGTGACGTCATTTTGCGTTAATATCTAAATCCGGATAGAACGTAGGATAATCGCGGTCCTACTAAAGTATAGTAACTATACTAAATAAAAGGGGATATTGTATCGTATCATTGGCCAATTAACATAAGTCATTATTAACTGAAGTCATATCACACCGACCATCCTGCAGATTGGAGGCCTCAGAGTTGTTTACATATCACACCAACCATCCTGCGGATTGGAGGCCTCAGAGTTGTTTACATATCACAGTCAACCCTCGAAGTAAGCAAATAGTGCTTCTTGGACCTCGACCTTTTCGATCAATTTCATCTTTTCTCCGATGATAAATATTTTGTTTTTTATAAATATTTATTTATTTGTGTGGGGTGAGGGGTAATTTCCCATTAACAAATGACCTTCAGGTCTACACACTCCATGTGGTCATTTTCGTTTACTGCTGACCACTTGATATACATATCCACGATGCGGGACTACAAAGTCCAAGAGGACTTTTAATATAAATCTCTGTGCCCCAAGTGACGTTCGGGCGACCATTTGTGTCAGCGTCAATCAGTAGTGACGCCTCAATTTGGAAAACTGTTTAGCACATCTTGACTTCATATTCGTGATCTTGAATCAATTTCCATCTATTTCTTCTATTAAGAAAATATGTATTTCTACTCGCTCGTTTTCAAACTGACTTGAACATGAGTCGGCTGCTCAAAAATTCATATTTTAAGTCAAATTTTAAAAAAATTAATTCATGGCTGCACAGTGAAAAAACGGCCGATATCAATTCTTCGGGTCCTTCTGTTTTCTTATCAGGCCGGAACTGTCTGGTGGGAAGAATACACTACATTACCATTCAGAGTGACTACCCGCTCATCAAATTTCAAGCATGACTACAATCCGTTCTCCACCCTTGCTCTACAAGTTAAAAGTTTTCTTGTCTTATTGTTTTCTTGAACATTGGCTAGTACGACTAGAAACCCTTTTCCTACCGTTCTCCACCCTTGCTCTACAAGTTAAAAGTTTTCTTGTCTTAGTGTTTTCCTGAACATTGGCTAGTACGACTAGAAACCCTTTTCCTACCGTTCTCCACCCTTGCTCTACAAGTTAAAAGTTTTTTTGTCTTATTGTTTTCCTGAACATTGGCTAGTACGACTAGAAACCCTTTTCCTACCGTTCTCCACCCTTGCTCTACAAGTTAAAAGTTTTCTTGTCTTAGTGTTTTCCTGAACATTGGCTAGTACGACTAGAAACCCTTTTCCTACCGTTCATCACCATCATCGTTTTGGCAAATTGACTGGCAGGACTAGTAAGAGCCTTGGCTGACTTATAGGTAGATAAGTTTGGCATGACTGAAATACCCGTCCTTACCACTGGTCAGTGTTTACGGTCTTTTGGTAGACTGGTTGGTAAGATTAAAAACATTATCTGTCCTTTCTTTGGTTGGCTGGTTGTCAATATTGAAAACGTTCTCTATCATTGTGTTTTTCGGAAGACTGGTTGGCAAAGGTTAAAACCTTTATCTACCTTGTTCAGCATCAAGTCTTTTAGTAGACTGGTTGGCAAAGCTTAAAACCTTTATCTACCTTGTTGAGCATCAAGTCTTTCAGTAGACTGGTTGGCAAAGCTTAAAACCTTTATCTAACTTGTTGAGCATCAAGTCTTTTAGTAGACTGGTTGGCAAAGCTTAAAACCTTTATATACCTTGTTGAGCATCAAGTCTTTCAGTAGACTGGTTGGCAAATCTTAAAAATGTTATCTACCTTTGTTGAACTTCAAATCTTCTGGCATATTTGTTGGCAAGACTAAACATTTTTATCCTTTGTGTGAGCATTAATTTTTGTATCCTTTGGGTGAGCATTAATTTTTGTATCCTTTGGGTGAGCATTAATTTTTGTATCCTTTGGGTGAGCATTAAGGTTTTGTATCCTTTGGGTGAGCATTAATTTTTGTATCCTTTGTGTGAGCATTAAAGTTTTGTAGCAAAGTGGCTGGCAAGTCTAAGAGACCCTTTGCTATTGTTGAACGTAAAGTCTTTGGTTCAATGGTTGACAAGATACAAAATAATTCATGATTTCATTCAAACTATTCAATTTCACATACATTTATACTCAAATCCCATCACAAAAATAAACAATGTAATATAAAATATAATGCGTGATTATTATTTAATATTTCTGGTATAAATCAGTGAAGAAAATGCTGCTTATGTATAATATATATAAACTTACTGATTTTGTAAATATAAATACTAACCATACTCCAGGGTGATTTTAATGAGAATGGGTAATGTCTAGCAAGGCTACCCAATTAACATTGTGCTTGCTGTGAAAATAATTGTCTCATATCACATGCAGTCCCAGTCTGGAGAATGTGATTATATATGCTCCGCAGTGTGTTATGGCATGCAAAGTAAACTTGGTCATTAACAACCTTGAAGTCGGTCAAAATGAATTTAGTCATTAATAACTTAAAGTCGGTCAAAGTGAATTTGGTCGTTAATAACCTAAAAGTCGGTCAAAGTGAACTTGGTCGTTAATAACCTTGAAGTCGGTCAAAGTGAACTTGGTCGTTAATAACCTTGAAGTCGGTCAAAGTGAATTTGGTCGTTAATAACCTTGAAGTCGGTCAAAGTGAACTTGGTCGTTAATAACCTTAACCCTGAAGTTGATGAAAGTTAACTTTTCGTTAATAACCTTGAAGTCGGTCAAATTGAACTTGGTCATTGTCAGAGGAGTTCTAGGCAAATTATGCCGATTATCTAAAACATATTTTCTATTTTTAATTAATAATCCTTTTATTATTTTAAAGAAGTATAGTACCATTAGCTAGGTTGTGTGCCTGTGGTGCAATAGATGTTTAAAACCTATTAAGATGTAGATCACTCAAAAAGGTGAAGGACGCAGATGGGTAAAGGGGAATGGCAGGATGGGGGAATCACTAGCCGGAAGTCAGGCAAAGTGAACTTGATCATTAATAGCCTAAAAGTCGGTCAAAGTGAACTTAGTTATTAACAGCCTTGAAGTCAGGCAAAGTGAACTTGACCATTAATAGCCTAAAAGTCGGTCAAAGTGAACTGTATCATTCACAGTGCGGTAAGCACACTCAATGATTATGAAAAGCAAAGTTAACCTTACAGCAGTAAAGGTGTTAATCAAGCAAGCCCCGTGAAACATAATAAATAAACCCCAAACCTTGTTAAACAAACAACAACCAAAAAAAAATTGAGGGGGCGGGTGTCGATAACTCTCGATGTGTGTGCAAAACACCTATGATAGGTATAATATGATGAAAAGGTGACAAGCAGAGTGTTAGTCTGTTAAATGTTTTCATTTTTGCAAGTTAAATAAGGGGAGGAGGGAAGAAGAAAGGAAAAAAACAAAATATCCCAACTTACATCTTCGCCTGTCTGGAGAGCATCTCTCTCAATTGTCGAGCGCTATGGAGTCACAGCAAAACACATTGTTTTTGAGTACGAAAAGGAAATTTGAAAACAAGCAAGCAAACATAAATACACATTTCTAACAACAACCAAAAATAAAAACGAAAAAAAAAACAAGAAAACAAGGCCGTGCACTATTCACGAACAGAGACTGTAATTATTTTTTAGATTGTATCTTGCTGACGACCAGAAAACATTGTCGCCAGCAATGTCGGTGTGAAATAAAATACAACATCAACAGTCACGGCACAAACTGACTACAAGATAAGAATGCTCTAAGGAACACAAAATACCCGCTGTTACCGCCCTTGACGGCTAAAATATCGGCCGCAGGGAAGCGAGGTCGCTGTGTTTATAACAAAAAAAAAACCAAAAAAAACGTGAAAGTGGACAGCTCCCAACTGGACTCCCTATACCACCGACAGTCTCGTCGTGAGATGGTGTAATCTTGTGGGGTGGGTGGGGGCGTGGGGTGTATGTCTGTATGCGTGCGTGCATGCTTAAGGAGATGTAACCCTTTGTAAATGAATGAGGAGTGGCGGAGGGTGGGGGATTATTGATCGGGTGTAATCCTGCTGAAAAAAATATGATTATCATTTTCATTCCAATCAGCAAGTTTTATCAACTGACTGACTAATTAACTGATTGATATATTGACAGAATACTCGTTTAACGGCTGACTGCTCTATTGTCTGACTGCCTTATTAACTGGCTTACTGTCTGAGTAGCTAATTGACTGATAAAGCAACTGACTGAAGAATAACTGAATGACAGACTTGCTGGTTGACTGACTACCTACTGACAATTACTAAATGATCGGTGGCTGACCTACTGACTGAATTGCTAATTGATCGGTGGCTGACCTACTGACTGAATTAATAAATGATCGGTGGCTGACCTACTGACTGAATTGCTAAATGATCGGTGGCTGACCTACTGAAAGTCAGAATGACTATTTAAATGAAAGGCTGATCGACTAAATATTTCTTGATTCTGTGATTGACCAACTAAGTGAGTCAATGTCCGAATAAATTAATGATTAAAAGACTATTCAAGTGACTGAACGACTAATTATCAAAATGGATGACTGTCATATATACTGACTGGGTTTCTATAATCTATATGATAGACTGATTCACTGAGTAATTAATTGACCAATTATTGAATAAAAGAGTGGCTAACTTGTTAACTGACTGAGCAATTAACTAATCTAGTGACAGACTGAACTCAAAGACTCTTAATAACTGTACGGAATACAAGGGACGATCCGAACAGCAGCAGTCGGGTGAAAGGACTTCCGGTGGGCGACACGATCTTATCCAGCAGGAGGAAACGCGCGTGCGCACACAGGGACAACGCATTTTCATACATTATTGATACGCGATAAGTAACGACCAGAAGAGAAATGCTGTCATACATTATTGATACTCGATTAAATAACGACCGCAAGAGAAACGCTGTCCTAGAAAATATGGAGTTTTCGATGAACGTTTTGGTAGTTGAAGACATTTAAAGACATTTATATACATTCAGATGTATATCAACCGACCTGCAATTATTTCAGACATCACCACCTATGGTCTAACAGGAGTTATTTCCCTTGCTTCTCGGATATGAGTTTCCGAATATCGTCTAATTTATTGTCTTTTTTTTAAGTTGGGAGAAAATTAAGATTAGTTAGTGAGTGAGTCAGAAACACGAGTGGTTCCAAATACTGTAGTTATCAAAAATCTGGCATTTACCAGAAAACACGAGTGGTTCCAAATACTGTAGTTATCAAAAATCTGGCATTTACCAGAAAATCAGGTCTCATAGGAATCAGACTGATGAGTATTTAACCGTCATCCCCAGCCACTTCACTATCATCAGGTGCAGATAGCATGGTCAGTTACTTGATAATCGTGGTCAGTTAACTGATATTCAGGGTCAGTTATTTGATATTCAGGGCCAGTTACTCAATATTCAGGGACATTTACTCGACGATTATGTCGACTTAATCGATAGTCTAATTAATTAATTAACAGTCATGGCTTTCTAAAACTGCCATGTGCTGATACTTTGACAATCACTGATACTTTGACAATCATTATCTGACTTATTGATATTTCGGAGCAATCATTGCCATGAGTTATTATAGTTTTAATGACATTTTACATTTTCGGGTTACGTATTGTTACCTGACAACTATTATCACACTCATTATCAGACTCATTATCAGTTTCGGAACAATCACTGTTAGATATTTGTGGCAATTATCGGATTTATTATTATTTTTGCGATAGCATCAAGACAATCACTGTATGGAATTAATCTTTCATAGCCAGATTAAAATTATTGTGATAGTCTGAGAGCAGTCGTTGTTATTCTTCAATTATTATCGCATCACCATCAGATGTGTCATTTTCCGGCAATCACCGGTACGCTACAATCGCTCTCATAACATCGTCAGATGATCTGAATTGTGGCAGTTTCGGGCAATCACTGGTACGCTACAATCGTTTTCATAAAATCGTCAGATGATCTGAATTGTGGCAGTTTCGGGCAATCACCGGTACGCTACAATCGCTCTCATAACATCGTCAGATGATCTGAATTGTGGCAGTTTCGGGACACATTATCAGGTAGCAGAAAATCTTGCTGACGGCCAGTTACTGGATAAGCCGACACTCACGTCAGCTGACAAACGATGAAGGCCGGAAATGAAATTTCAAATCAAGAACAGAAAACCAAGGTCAAGTGTAATGCAATAGACCAGACAATCACAGTCGAATGACAGTTGCTTTTTACACTGTATTCACTGTGAGCCAAGAGCAAGCCTGCAGCTGTATTAAGGCAGTGTTTTGGTTTTTTGCAATGCAATAAACAAGATTTTTTTTTGATTTTTTTTTTACAGATTACCTCCCTCCTTGCAGAACTCTCGCTGTAGGGGACATAATCCAAAATTAACTGCAACAAATCAATTAGACCGCAAAGCACCAGTCAATCGAAGACAAGTTCAAAGGCAGACATTTCGAGGAATGGGCTGGGGGTACCAAACTGAGAGTTCTCCCCCTTAGGCTTTGAAAACAAAGTTATCGTGGGGGGGTGGGGGGTGGAGGGGGGCGAGGTAAGGGCGTTACTCCCGATATTAGCGGTCTTCATACCCTACGGTTCCCAAATGCATTTTCGGAGTAGGTGAGAAATGTAAACTATTTCTGGAATTCTTTGGGTTAATATTTTTTTTAAAACAATTGTTTTTAAATAAATAAGAACTGTTGCAATATGTAAATAAAATTAAAGGGAAATCACTTATATAACATGCAATCACGTGTTTTCTTCTCATTTAAAAGAAAGAAATATTTTTGGAGGAGCGGGTATGCAAGAGTTTACATTCCAGAATATTGGACTGTGTAAGCGCGAATGGGCGGGTAACTGTGTTAAGTATGAACATCATTGCAGAGGCAGGTCTGTGGGTTTTGATTTGGATTTTACTCTTATCTCGACGCCATCTGTTTTGTAAATGCCGATTCTACAACAGCAAGACACTGGTAAAGATTTCTAGTCTCATCAAAACAACAAAAATAAAACCAAGATCCGGGAGATTAGAACAGTCTCTCACACACACACACACAAAGCACACGCATGCACACACTCACACACACGAAATGGGGATGGCAAGGATGACCTTATGACCTGGCACGTATTAAACATCAATTAGTATGAGCGCAATCAAGGGAGAGAACACTACACTATCTATAAATAAATGCTACTTTTATTTTTAAATTAAAAATGGGAAAATAATTTTAAAAAATTAAAATTAGGAAAGAAACTCGATGAAAAGAAAATCCAACATGGAAACTGAACAGTGAGTTTGACAGCACGCTGATTAAATATCGGATGAAGTTGCTGATTTGTGGGGGGGGGGGGGGGTTCTAAATGAAAGAATACATGTAATGCTTTCAGGTAGACAACTCTTGGCGTGTTAAATTTCAAAATAAAAATGAAAAAACATCCCATTTCAACTTTTCCTTTTTAAGAATTCTGTTTACAGTTAAATCAGCTTAATTTGTCTTTAAATTATGGTTTAGTAATAAAAGGTTTCTTAGGATAATAATCTCTTGCAATCTGGTTTTTTTTTAATTTAATTTTTCTTTCTTTCCCTCTCTTCATCCTTTTCTATTTATTCTCTCTGCGCCTTAATCTTACCTTCCCACATTCCTCTCCTCTCTTTATCTCTCACCTCCCCCCCCCCTCTCTCTCTCACACGACAACTTTTTCCAACTGCAAAAATCTATCGGACTACTCATAAATCATTAAACGCCAGCTATATTATTTATAATTATCTCTTCATCTCAGGATAATAAAAAGGGAGAAAATCTGTGCTAATATCTATATAAAAAGAAAATCTCAAATAATACAAGCATGTAGCCCTTCCTCTCACAACAAAACTCATTGGAATAAAGGTCATGGACAAAAGTTTAGTGCCAAAATATTGGCATCTTAATCTAATAATTTTGTTCAAGGCATTTTCTTTCAATATTAAAAACTAAAACGGAACCTTGCACATTTATTTTTTATTGAACTTGTTAATTGCACTGAAAGGAATGATTTTATTTATTTTTAATTAAAGCCAAGGTTTCTCACATTCTTTTTGTGAGCTAATCATCCTTAACTCTATTTTATTTTTACATTTTACAAAAATTTAGTTTGTAGGTTAATAAAATTGCACTTGTTCAATATAGGTGTTTCTTTTAAACATTGGGTATATATTATCCCAAATTCAATTTTTTTTTTTTTAGTACACCCAAAATTTAATTCAATTATTACTGTGACATTTCCTTTTTCAAACGAGAATTTGAGGCACATGTGCTGTTTTGTTGCGTTGTTGCTAACAATGATGGCTGTATTGTATGATAGCTGTATTACTTCTAACAATAATCGCAATGTCATTACTGAAATTGGCCGCTATTTCGTCAATCACAAAGGTCGTTGTATTATAGCTGAAAATTGTTGCTTTTCTGTTGCTGATTTTAACATCTCAGTTAAATTCATTGGGGTTGTTTATTGTTGATTTTAACATCTCAGTTAAATTCATTGGGGTTGTTTATTGTTGATTTTAACATCTCAGTTAAATTCATTGTTTATTTCTAAAAGCGAAGCGAGTTCAATGCTGCAGTCCTACAGGCCTCTCTGTGACATGAATGAGGCAGTCCTATGAGCCTCGCTGTGACAGGAATGAGGCAGTCCTATAAGCCTCGCTGTGACAGGAATGAGGCAGTCCTACAGGCCTCGCTGTGACAGGAGTGGGGCAGCAACTGGACAATGGACACAAGGGTGGAAGAGAAGTAATCATGTATTGAATCACACTGGGACTTAAAGCAGGGCCATCTTAACAGCATAAAGGCCCACGGGCAAAGCGGTGCACTGGGCCCCTACCTACTTATTTCCTGACAGCAAGTCACAACACAATACATTACCATGGGGCCCCTATGGTGAGGCCATGGGCAACTGCCAAACTTACCATGCATTGTAAAGACATAAAATAATAAGCCATAATAAAATCAGCTTATGAACTAACCTAGAAAGGAAGAACGGGAGGGGGGAAGGGAAATGAGCCGCGAAGTCGGCTGGTTTACCAGTAAAAGAAAAGAAAATGGAGTTACCTGATCAGCCCAATCTTGGGTGCTTTACGTCCGGCGTGGACCGCACTGGGTGCCTTGGGAAGTTTACTGGATCGCTGTGCTTGAAGTATGGCTTGAGGCATGGCTTGAGGCATAGTGTCAGAGCCTGTGCACATACCGCAAACTCCTGTAACAAACAGTTACGGTATTTTGTTACCAAATGATAGTTACAGAATCACAAGTAAATCTGCCAGTAAATTGGCAGACAAAGAATATGCCTGAACTTGCTGATGCAATCCAAACCAGTTCGAAGTGGATGAATAATTTTTCTGACTAATAGTCTCACATTTGTTCATAACAACTTCATCCAATGAGGATGGATGGAAAGTTACTTTGATGAAGAAGTCCTATATTCTAATCACTTTGATTTTGACATAACTCAGTCTGGTCATAAAGACGATTGTTAACTTATGGTAAGTTAACTGACTGATAAAGAAAATGTGGACTTAGAAATATTTCGTGTATGTTTGCTATTGATCTATGATTTGAATTGGAGAATTCTTTATGTTACTGAACCATTACTTCCATGTTCAATAATTTGATTATGTTGTACTGTATACTTGTGAATTTTGATGGATGCAATATTTTGTATGCTGCATGTGTAAAGAGTATAGTTTTACGACACCCTTATAAACCGCTAAGAGAGAGAGACATGTCGATCTTGTGGGAGAATTATTCATGACTATAAATTAATATTCCTGATCTTGTAATTAGTTATGTGTCATTAATTAATAAATAATAATCATAGAGAGTGAAGGGTGCCCAGAGAGGTGTCACAGAATGCAACACAATCAAAATTACTAATATAGTAATAGCAGCCAGACAAGAGTGGTACACATATAAAGCAATTACTATTATCTAGACGGAATGCGACACTAAAAAAATTACTAATAGCCAGACAATAATGGGACACATATAAAGCATTTATTATTATCTAGACAGAAATGTGACACACACAACACTTGTTACCAATAGTTAGACAGGAATGTAACACGCAAAGCATTGGTTAATATTTAACAGGAAAGGAATAAAATGTTTTCTATGTGCCCCAACATTACACAATACAAGTGTTTTGTATGTGCCCCAACACTACACAATACAAGTGTGTTGTGTGTGCCCCAATACTACACAATACAAGTGTGTTGTATGTGCCCCAACACTACACAAGTGTGTTGCATGTGACCAATACTACACAATACAAGTTTGTTGTGTGTGTCCCAATACTACACAATATAAGTGTGTTGTTGTATATGCCCCATCCATGTCAATGCGTGCTCCATTCTTTACGATATATATTGAAAAGCTAGACAGGAATGGGATACGTAAATAAGACTTGTAAAAAATCTAGACAGAAATTTGGCACACATAAATCGCTCGTAAATACCTAGACAGAAATGGAGGCATATATAAAACATACGTCAAAATCTAGACAGGAAAGGGCACACACAAAACATTTGTCAACATCTAGACAGGAATGGGGCACATATCAAACATTTGTCAACATCTAGACAGAAATGGGGCACATATCAAACATTTGTCAACATCTAGACAGAAATGGGGCACATATCAAACATTTGTCAACATCTAGACAGGAATGTGGCACATATCAAACATTTGTCAACATCTAGACAGAAATGGGGCACATATCAAACATTTGTCAACATCTAGACAGGAATGGGGCACATATCAAACATTTGTCAACATCTAGACAGTAATGGGGCACATATCAAACATTTGTCGACATCTAGACAGAAATGGGGCACATATCAAACATTTGTCAACATCTAGACAGGAATGGGGCACATATCAAACATTTGTCGACATCTAGACAGGAATGGGGCACATATCAAACATTTGTCAACATCTAGACAGGAATGGGGCGTGAAACAAAACACCTGCTAATAAAAGCTCGTGCGAAAAAAAACACCCCACTAATCATAGCAACCACCTTACAAAACTAACACCCCACTAATCATAGCAACCACCTTACAAAACTAACGATCTACGTGAAGGAGATCCAACTTCCTGGTCTCTCTCTTGGCGTGGAGCTGCAAGCACTGACAGCCAACGCCAAACATCACTTTTGTTCTTATATATTTCAGAGAACTAGACGACTTTTCAGCGCCTAAGACACCCTCAATCAATAAATAATTACTTCTCGATCTCAGAGCGTTCTGTTTTGTGCCAGGGCAGTTCTGTTCAAACCAGTTTATTTTGGTTCGGAACAGTTATGCTCAACGCGGACTGTTTTGTCCCAAGGCAGTTCTGTTCAAACCAGTTTATTTTGGTTCGGAACAGTTATGCTCAACGCGGACTGTTTTGTCCCAAGGCAGTTCTGTTCAAACCAGTTTAATTTGGTTCGGAACAGTTATGCTCAACGCGGACTGTTTTGTCCCAAGGCAGTTCTGTTCAAACCAGTTTATTTTGGTTCGGAACAGTTATGCTCAACGCAGACTGTTTTGTCCCAAGGCAGTTCTGTTCAAACCAGTTTAATTTGGTTCGGAACAGTTATGCTCAACGCGGACTGTTTTGTCCCAAGGCAGTTCTGTTCAAACCAGTTTATTTTGGTTCGGAACAGTTATGCTCAACGCGGACTGTTTTGTCCCAAGACACTTACTCAAGTCGGTTTGTTTTGTCCGGGGATAGTTATACCCAAGGCGGTTTATTTTAACGCGGAACAGATATGCTCAAAACAGTCTGCTGTTGTCCCGGGATATTTAAAGCGGTTTATTTTAATGCGGAACAGATGTGCTCAAAACAGATGCAGTTGTCCCGGGATATTTAAAGCGGTTTATTAATCCGGATTACACGCATCACTAGCATTCGTGACGTTCTGAACTCAAACGTTTTTACTCTCTTGCTCTACGGATAAGTTTAGACCGTTGTTTTGACGCACTTGGTATGTGTACATATGTGCATGAGAATGTATATAATTAGGTGTGTGCGTGCTTTTATGTGCGCGTACAGAAATGTGTGCGTGCTTTTGTGCGCGTTCAGAAATGTGTGCGTGCTTTTATGTGCGCGTAAAGAAATGTGTGCGTGCTTTTATGTGCGCGTACAGAAATGTGTGCGTGCTTTTATGTGCGCGTACAGAAATGTGTGCGTGCTTTTATGTGCGCGTACAGAAATATGTGCGTGCTTTTATGTGCGCGTACAGAAATGTGTGCGTGCTTTTATGTGCGCGTACAGAAATGTGTGCGTGCTTTTATGAGCGCGTACAGAAATGTGTGCGTGCTTTTATGTGCGCGTACAGAAATTTGTGCGTGCTTTTATGTGCGTGTACAGAAATGTGTGCGTGCGTATGCGAGTCGAGAAATTCAACGGAGAAAAAAAAATTGAATTTCCAGAAAAACGAATTCTGCAATTAACACTTTGCCCTTTCAGTCTGCTGGCAAAGGAACAATGTCAATTAGGCCAAGGGGAAAAAAAACCAACGTGTAAATACATCTTGAAGGAATTGACTCCTGTGATAGTTCCAATAGCATGTACCGAGTTCTAGTAGCGATTCACATTAACCTTTAAGAGAGAGGGGGTGGGGTTGAAACCGGGAGGTTGGTTCCAGAAAGAATAAAATGGTTTCACTACTCTATCAAATAAAATGTAGGTCAACATATTCTGACAATTCAACATCGCTATGACAACACATCTGCAGTATTTCCTGCCTGTTCTTCTTCTGCGATTTTGTTGTAAAATTATTTATTTAAGTCCTGAAAATATTCCTAAGTCAAGGCGGAAACACCGGCAACAAGTGTATGCGTACATACACTTAAAACACGGATCTATAAGGTATGGATACCACTTAATGACAATTAAAACGTGTATATCAAAGCAAACATGTACTTAAAAAATAAATAAAAACGCTTATAAAAAAAATACACATGTACTTAAAAATAAATAAAAACGTTTATAAAATAAGTACACACATACTGAAAACATAAAAAGTGACTGAGACGGCACCCTCTGTCTATTAATTATTATCCATATTTATCTCTAAGAATTAATAATCATATAAATACAGGTCGGCGGGTCACATGTACAAGCTAATTAGACAACTCTTCTCTAATTCCCACCTTGCGGATCTTCTGGCACCTTCTGGCTTTGATCAGATTATTTAAATGTACACACCATAAATAATCATCTTTCTGTCACACAATTATTTAAATGTACACACCATAAATAATCATCTTTCTGTCACACAATTATTTAAATGTACACACCATAAATAATCATCTTTCTGTCACACAATTATTTAAATGTACACACCATAAATAATCATCTTTTTGTCACACAATTATTTAAATGTACACACCATAAATAATCATCTTTCTGTCACACAATTATTTAAATGTACACACCATAAATAATCATCTTTCTGTCACACAATTATTTAAATGTACACACCATAAATAATCATCTTTCTGTCACACAATTACACCACTAACGGGAACCTCTTGTTTAAAGGGTGGTTTTGATCCGTCTTTAATTACGTAAGCCCTACCCGTCCTCTACCCTAAACTAATTAATTAATTACACGAAAGAAACTGGTTACAAGGAATAACAATATTTATAAAAATATCACAGAAATGAAAGAAACGACAAAAATACAGTTAGTTGATTCATTTACTATCTACAGATTGTCCAGTGAAAGTCACAATCCCTATACGGTAAATTCAGTCTTATAGCTACCTGTTTTCATCCCGGAAATGAGAGTTTTAGAAAGAGGGAAAGTACATAACACAAGTGACCTTGTCTCTGTTCGCGAGGCGTGACATCAGTGACATGATGCTGGCATTTGTGTCCTGCGTCCAAGCTGTTGTCTCCGATCCACGCACACACATCAACAAAGTCCTATCAGAGTCTTTACTGACAGTCTTTTCACAAGCACAACTTCTTCAGAAGTGAGTCAGAACACACTGTTCCTATTTTCTTCTTAAGTGAATCAGAACACACTGTTCCTCTTTTCTTCTTAAGTGAATCAGAACACACTGTTCCTCTTTTCTTCTTAAGTGAATCAGAACACACTGTTCCTCTTTTCTTCTTAAGTGAATCAGAACACACTGTTCCTATTTTCTTCTTAAATGAATCAGAACACAGTGTTCCTATTTTCTCCTTAAGTGAATCAGAACACACTGTTCCTATTTTCTTCTTAAGTGAATCAGAACACACTGTTCCTATTTTCTCCTTAAGTGAGTCAGAACACACTGTTCCTATTTTCTCCTTAAGTGAATCAGAACACACTGTTCCTATTTTCTTCTTAAGTGAGTCAGAACACACAGATCCTATTTTCTTCTTAAATGAATCAGAACACACTGTTCCTATTTTCTTCTTAAGTGAGTCAGAACACACTGTTCCTATTTTCTCCTTAAGTGAATCAGAACACACTGTTCCTATTTTCTCCTTAAGTGAATCAGAACACACTGTTCCTATTTTCTCCTTAAGTGAGTCAGAACACACTGTTCCTATTTTCTCCTTAAATGAATCAGAACACACTGTTCCTATTTTCTTCTTAAGTGAGTCAGAACACACTGTTCCTATTTTCTCCTTAAGTGAATCAGTACACACTGTTCCTATTTTCTCCTTAAGTGAATCAGAACACACTGTTCCTATTTTCTCCTTAAGTGAATCAGTACACACTGTTCCTCTTTTCTCCTTAAGTGAATCAGAACATACTGTTCCTCTTTTCTCCTTAAGTGAATCAGAACACACTGTTCCTATTTTCTCCTTAAGTGAATCAGTACACACTGTTCCCCTTTTCTTCCATCTGGCGATGAGCGCACATTACCTCCTACACAACACACAAGTCCGACACTGGCAATCTCTGCAGGACAGAGTTCCAAAGCAAGCCAGGGATGCAGACTCTTAAAGAACCCTTGTCTGCAGTCTCTGTCTCAGAAAACAGGTCAACTTGAGGACTTGGGTCGAAGATCCGTATCGACTGATGTGACGATGCATAAATCTTTTTCGTAAATTCAATCCTCCCTTTCTCTCTCTTTTACTTTCTCAAACTTACATCCGGACAAAGCAATGTATTATCCCCATAGGAACGAAATCAATAATGGATATAACTCACGAACATTGAGATATAATTGAAACATACGTCTAGAATCACAAGTCATTTAACATACTAACCACTTTTCAGCTTTACATAAAAAAAATGTAATAAAATATTTCTAAGTCTAAAATCAGCCAATCAACTCACCAAGCTGATAAGGCGCTTTACACTCATGGACCAGAGTTCTCTCGTAGTGATGAGCAAGAATTTTTACCCAGTGTATAAATTATTATGGTGTTAATTTAAGAGGAACAATGCGGCACTAATGTCCGGCTAACTGCCCTTTTAAGTGCGCTTTGTTGAACGACACGCTTGTTCGTCCCCTACACCCTTCCCCACCTCACTGCGCCCTTCCGGCAGGCGGTTCGAAACTGCCAGTTCCCCTTTCACCCGACGCTTCTCGTCGGTCTCTTACTGATCTCCCCTGTATCCAGGTAAATGCCTACAAGCGTCCTTGCCTATCGGTCTCTTACTGATCTCCCCTGTATCCAGGTAAATGCCTACAAGCGTCCTTACCTATCGGTCTCTTACTGATCTCCCCTGTATCCGGGTAAATGCCTACAAGCGTCCTTACCTATCGCTCCGTCCTTACCCGACACCTTACCAGTTTCTATAGATGCCATTCTCGCATGTCTGATTCTGGTGCGATCTCCTAGCACCGTTATTTAGAGTGGTCTTTCCATTAATCTCTACAGTCGCACGTCGTGTCTAGGGAACCAGTGAGTGTCTAGAGCAATGGCCTTGAGGTACTGTAAATAGCGTGTAACTATGATTGTCTAGAGTAATGACCTTGAGGTACTATAAATAGCGTGTAAACTGCTACTAAGTGCATTCGAAACGATGGTTTTAACAGCCAGCAATTGAAAGTGTCTAAAACTAAAGATGATCAAAATAATTATAATTGACACATCGCCCACAATTGCATGTATTGAAACGTGCATAAACCAAGTACGCCTGTACTGAAAACGCAAATGAAAACTTACTTCAAGATGACTGATTCTCCTCTGATCCAGATAAGTTGAAAATACAAGAGACTCTCCAAAGACATTTCCATTACTTTACCAAATATTGCCTTAGGCCTTACATTGTGCATGAACTCCTTATAGTGATGACACTGCTCTAGACCACACATTGTGCATGAACTCCTTATAGTGATGACACTGCTTTTGCCACACATTGTGCAAGAACTCCTTATAGTGATGACACTGCTCTAGACCACATATTGTGCATGAACTCCTTATAGTGATGACACTGCTTTTGCCACACATTGTGCATGAACTCCTTATAGTGATGACACTGCTTTTGCCACACATTGTGCAAGAACGCCTTATAGTGATGACACTGTTTTAGGCCACACATTGTGCAAGAACTCCTTATAGTGATGACACTGCTCTAGACCACACATTGTGCATGAACTCCTTATAGAAATGACATTGCCTTAGGCTATACACTGTGCACAAACTCCTTATAGTGATGGCACTTTTGCCTTAGACCATACATTGTACATGAACTCCTTATAGAGATGACATTGCTTCAGGCCATACATTGTGCGTTAACTCCTTATAGTAATGACATTGCCTCAGGCCATACATTATGCGTTAACTCCTTATAGTAATGACATTGCCTCAGGCCATACATTATGCGTTAACTCCTTATATTGATGACATTGCCTCAGGCCATACATTATGTGTTAACTCCTTATAGTAATGACATTGCCTCAGGCCATACATTTTGCGTGAACTCGTTATAATGACGATACTATAAAGACGTATTTATTTCCAGCAGAATATTCACTACGTCGTTTCCCTTTTTTGTCTCCCTTTATTTCTTTATTAAATTTGTTTAAATTTCCCCCTTTATTTCTTTATTAAATTTGTTTAAATTTTCCCCTTTATTTCTTTATTAAATTTGTTTAAACTTTTCACCGACTCCCCGTGTATCGTCCCGTTACATCATGTGTACTAGTTATAGAGACTGCATCCACCACGGGAGTTAGGTGGGGCTCTGAGCTAGTTGTTGAGTATTAAACTAGACGTGTCTGGCGTGTCATCTTTGTTATTCGTCCTTAACGTCTGTTTGATTCGTTTGTCAATTTGGGTTAGCTTCCAGAAAGGGGTATGGAGAATAAGTAAACCAATATTTCATTTTTCTCGTCTTTCCCCCCTCCTGCTTTCACATGTAATTAATCGTCCACCACAACAGGTTATCTGAACCGAAAGGCAAATTGTTTGCAATGTCACGTCATTTAATTTGAATCTACAAAGCTCAGTACACGACGTTTACCGACAAAACCACTTTATCCATATGGCGACGTTTGCCGACAAAACCACTTTATCCATATGGCGTCGTTTGCCGATAAAACCACTTTATCCATATGGCGACGTTTGCCGACAAAACCACTTTATCCAAAGTTATCCTTACCCTCATTAAAAGGCAAGTCATTATAAAATGTCATTTAAATGTATTCGCTGTACGTGATGGGGTGTGGGAGTAAGGAGGCCAGCAGGAAATGTCAAGCAAAAAAACTACAGTCGGCAAATCTCAGCAGCAACAAAACGTGCTGAAAAACTGATCATTTTTAAACATATATTTTCTAACTTTATTTTAAAATGTACAAACTAAAAATTAATACTCTTTGAAAGAAATAACACTCATTTATAAATGTATGCTTATTGAAAGCAATAATACTCATTTAAAAATTAATGCTCGTTTAAAGCAATAATGCTCATTTTAAAAAATCTACGACTGGTGTAAAAACAAGTAATATTCTTATAAAAAGATTAAGACTGGTAGTAAAACAAATAATACCCATTTAAGAAGAATTGTATATACAGCAATTTATTCATTTGAAAAGCATTAGCTTACGAATAGCCATTCAAAATGAATTAATACTGATGTAAAATGCAGCAAACAGTGACTACTCTACTCTGCCAGATTACGTTGGTGTGAGAATCCAGCATTATCATCAAACTTATCATCAAACTTATCATCAAGCTTTTCAGTAAACATTTGTTGTAAGTTGAATCCTGTGAATTCCGTTCAAGAGCCAATATGTCAAAAAGTGAGGCTTGAGTTTGGTCTCAAGAATTCACAAAGATTATTTTGAGCATTCTTTGTGGTGTATTGAGTGAACGTTGACGAAGATTCTAGAACACTCTGCATGATGTACTTTTGGTAGTGCATGCGAAGTTCGAGATGATTGTCAATGGTGTGCTTCGTTGATTCTAGTACAGTAATTGTGTAATGTGTCTAGAAGAGGTACCATTAATTATTTAGTTATTTCTTTGAAACTCCACTCTCATTTCCATGATGATATTCTAGTACAGTAATTGTGTAATGTGTCTAGAAGAGGTACCATTAATTATTTAGTTATTTCTTTGAAACTCCACTCTCATTTCCATGATGATATTCTAGTACAGTAATTGTGTAATGTGTCTAGAAGAGGTACCATTAATTATTTAGTTATTTCTTTGAAACATGCGCAACCCTCCACATATATGCACATAAATCACGCACGCACGCACGCGCGCACGCACACACACACACACATTATTGTGTTTCACATCTAATCCGAATCTAGTTGAACGATAGTTTCAAAAGCTTTAAAAAAGTGTTTAACCTAATGACATTTTGTACAAAATTCTTTAAACAATTCATGTTTTAGATTTCCACTTAGGCCTTACAGCATAAACAAACATTTGACAGAGTTATGCCTACAATAAAAAGTTGAGCGAAACGCTATGACATCGCCATGACAATCTCCTCCGACACATATCGCAGCTCATTTCAAGCGTCAGACGTCACTGAACAGAACACGGAGCTCACTCTGCCTTTACTTACAGATTTCCACCTAGATTTGTGACATTGAGTTGCGTTTTTAAAACGCCGCCCAAACGTCATGCACGTTTTACGATTTTTACTGTAAAACACCACACAGCGAGTAGGCTGTTCGGCTCAGTGTACATAACAACGCTCACTGGAGAGCTGTCGATAAGGATATACGAGAAAGTGGAGCGCTGGTGGGGAGGAATGGGGTGGTGGTGCATTTCTATATTTCTAATAAGTGCAAGCATATCGAATAACGGGCAGACAAGTAGAGTACGTTCAAGGACGGCGAAAATATGTGTCTGTCTTGCATGTCGAGCATTCCCTTGAACGCGGGCATACTAGATCTAGGTCAAGGCGGTGAGCGTTCGACAGCGGACAGAGACTGTCCCTGAACGCGTTCCAGGTTGTCGCCATTTGAACGAATTTCGGCGGTAAGTTATTACATTGAATCCAGTTGAACCGTGGTGGCTGCTCGATAAATTTGGAGTGCGGTGGGCCCGGGTGTACCTGTCGCGAATATGACTTTATAAACACTAAGAATCTTAGATGGAGTTTTCTGCTTCAAAAGGGGCAGACATTTACAATCAGTTTGCGAGTGATTTCACATCTAGAAAAAAAGTGAAAAAATGCGAGCTTAAATGGAAGACCCAGAAAGCTAAGTTCCACAAAATGTTACATTGTGACATTTGTAACCATCACCTCCGCCACCAACTTTTTTCCTCGCTTGAATTTCTTTAAAAATAATTTCTACAGCATGCCGCATTCGTCGACTTGTGTGCAGGGAATATTGACTGGGGGGGGGGGGGAGTAATATCTAATGACGGCTTCTCTCTCTTTCTCTCTCTCATCCAAATAAAAATGAAAAATGAGTGAAATCAATGAATTCTCATTTATAATTTAGCTAAAAAGCTTCGAGCTTGTTTTCTTTCTTTATTAAATTAAAATACTGCCATGAAAAGCATTAAATCAATTAATAAAACAGTTTATTAAATTAAAATACTGCCATGAAAAGCATTAAATCAATTAATAAAACACTTTATTAAATTAAAATACTGCCATGAAAAGCATTAAATCAATTAATAAACAGTTTATTTTTCTCGAATATAAAAGCCGATTTTTTTCTGACACGTGACAGGAAAATGTGTAACGTGCGTTAGTTAAATGCGTTGACGAAGACTAGCACGCCGCTCGTCTTGTAAGCAACTTATTTTAGTTGTATGCAGGGTCTGTAAACTTTACAGCTGCAGGTATAAAACACATTACGAAAGTGCTGTAAACAACATCTCTACACATTCAGTTGTATGCAGGGTCTGTAAACTTTACAGCTGCAGGTATAAAACACATTACGAAAGTGCTCTAAACAACATCTCTACACATTCAGTTGTATGCAGGGTCTGTAAACTTTACAGCTGCCGGAATAAAACACATTACGAAAGTGCTGTAAACAACATCTCTACACATTCATTCTTAAACTCCTTATTTTAAACTGTACTATTTCGCATAAAAGTCTTTCATCGACTATAAAACTTGCCTTGTTTTCAACACAGTGACTCTATGTGTATATTTTAAACTGCAGCGATCCAGAAAAAAGATCCCTTCTAGACAACTAGTTTCTTTTCAACAGTGACTCTATAAGTATAGAGTCACTGCTGTGATCCGGAAAAAGTCCCTTCTAGATACCCTAAAACTTATCTAGTTCTCTGCATAGTGACTTTATAATATATTTTTAACTACTCTGATCCGAATAAAAGCCCCTTCTAGACACCATAAAGCTTGTCAAGTTCCCTGCATAGTGATTTTATATTTTAAATTACTCTGATCCGAATAAAAGCCCCTTCTAGACACCATAAAGCTTGTCAAGTTCCCTGCATAGTGATTTTATATTTTAAATTACTATGATCCGGATAAGAGCCCCTTCCAGACCCCTAAAACGGGCTCTGCATTGGGATCAGTGCCGCCTTAAAATGCATAGGCACCCTGGGCAGTTGCCCGGAGCCTCATGAATTTTATCGACACATTTACATTTGCATTCCTCTAAGTAGTTGTGTAGGTAGGGCCCCAGTGCACTGCTTGGCCCGTGGGCCTGTAATGCTGTTAGGACGGCGTTGATTGGGTCTAAACGACACTGTTCCGAACAAAAGTTCCTTTCTAGACTTAACGATTAGTAGTTCTTTAAATAGTGACTATATTCAAACATTAAACGACACTGTCCCGAACAAAAGTTATAGTTTTATTTTCATGTGTAATAATTACTCTTAAACTCTGTACATAAATCTGTGTAATAATTACTGCAATCTCTGTCTTATTGCCCACAAGCAGTCCAACGCCCAGACTTTACCACCTTAAAATAAACTAGACGTTACGTCATAGCTAATGGGCACCATTTTTTTTTTTCACTTACTAGTTCCTCGGTTACCTTCAAAACTTCATAATGACGGTTACAACACTTTGAATATCTGCAATGAGAGTCTATTGCGAATCTGTATCCTGCTTCCGCTGTAAACAGATCGGTATTTCTGACTCCCAGGCAACACCTATTTACAAGCATTTGGTAAATAATGCTTGACTCGCACCACTTCCAGCAACAGGCACGACCGCACCTTAAACACGAGCACGCACTACAAATCGGCAAGTGCACAATTTCCAGACCACGACTATTGCGTCATCACGAACAGGTGGCCTTGACAGGTTATGGAGGAGACTCGAGTGGTGCTGTCTAACCCAAGCATGTCAAACATGCGGCCCTTTAAAAGGCACACCTGATGCCCGCACAACGGTTTTTCTACAGTGATTCTGGAAACAGGATTTGTTATGGATTCAGGAAAGATCGATAGACTATACGTACCACTGAATGCAAGCACAGATATAGGACTGAAGAAAAAAGGACCTATAAAGTGGGTTTTTTTAATTTTAAGAGGCTTTTTTTTTTTTACAACAGAAAATATTACACATTTTTCTCAGTACAGTATACAATTTATGCAATTTAACAATACGTAACAGTACTTTTACATCTGACTGGGAAAATGCACCATCATTTAAAACTGTTACATCTGATTGGGGAAAATGTACGAGTACATAACAAGAGACGTTGGGAGCAGAACATGGAAAATGTACGAGTACATAACAAGAGACGTTTGGAGCAGAACATGGAAAATGTACGAGTACATAACAAGAGACGTTTGGAGCAGAACATGGAAAATGTACGAGTACATAACAAGAGACGTTTGGAGCAGAACATGGAAAATGTACGAGTACATAACAAGAGACGTTTGGGGCAGAACATGGAAAATGTACGAGTACATAACAAGAGACGTTTGGAGCAGAACATGGAAAATGTACGAGTACATTTTCAAAATACAAAATCACAGACATACACAGTTACCAACAAATCACAGCTACACGCGCGTCGCATGCGGTAAAAAGAGCAATCACTAAAATAATTACAATGATAAATTAGTTAAATTATGTTTTCGTTCGCCTAAAATAATTACAATGATAAATTAGTTAAATTATGTTTTCGTTCGCCTGAAAATCTAGGCAAACAATATTGCGTTTAAGTAGCACGCATCACCTCTGTGTAATTCATTTTCGCTCAGTGTGTTGGTGTATGTGTGTGTGTGTGTGTGTGTAAATGAGAAAATGTGAACGAGAGAAGTGTGTGTGTGTGTGTGTGTATATAAATGAGAAAATGTGAACGAGAGAAGTGTGTGTGTGTGTGTGTGTGTGTGTGTGTGTGTGTGTGTGTAAATGAGAAAATGTGAACGAGAGAAGTGTGTATGTGTGTGTGTGTGTGCGCGCGCGTGTAAATAAGAATATGTGAACGAGAGAACTCTATGTGTGTGTGTGTGTGTGTGTGTGTGTGTGTGTGTGTGTGTGTGTGTGTGTGTGTGTGTGTGCGTGTATAAATGAGAATGTGTAAACGAGAGAATTGTGTGTATGTGTGTGTTCGTGTAAATAAGAATATGTGAACGAGAGAACTGTGTGTGTGTGTGTGTGTGTGTGTGTGTGTGTGTGTGTGTGTGTGTGTGTGTGTGTGTGTGTGTGTGTGAATGAGAATACGTTAACGAGAGAATTGTGTGTGTTTGTGTGTGTGTTTTACTGTCTGGTTTCTTAATGTGTTACTGTCTTAATGGGTCTTAACCAAAATATCAAGCGATATTTTGTCTTGAAATTAGATCAAGTCGCTGACATTGAAAGTTCGTCTTTCACTGTGCCTCTCTCACCCCTTGCACTTAGTCTAAGGTTTCATTCACACTATCTGTAATTACATACAAGTGTAAAATGTTGTGTAAATGACTCACCTCTCTCGGTATCGGAACTGGTCTCTACCATTTTCTTATATCGCTGATACATCCCTCCGTGGTTTACGAATACAACATTTCAATCTCATTATATTATCTCCACCATTAATCCATTAACAATTAATGTTCCTGCTCAGTTGTAATTCTGACGTCATGTCGCGCAGTCTTAATCATTTTGTGGTCATCACTCAGGGTTACAAAAATGAAAATATCTTCGAGTGATATTCACTATGTTCGAGTAAATACCCGTTATGGCAGAATGGCGTCAAATACAGTATCTACCAAGTATTAATTTTCATCGTGTAAACAACGCCTTGGAAAAAAATTAGAAACAAGACCAAAAATATTGAAAAAGAAAAGAATGATATGACCAAACAAAACTGGATTATTACAATAGTGGTATAATGTTTACTAGTGCAAACACTACATATGAAGACTCAAACATCTGTTACAGGCGATAATAAAATTAGTTATAATTACGTTGACGTCACTTTTAAAAGAATGAAAATCTATTTTTAAAAGGTAGTGATCAATAAAGAACGACAAATCTAAAGCAAACTAAACTAATTACTAAGACTGGATTCCCTAACATAAACTGTACTGATTAGCAAAAACTGATGCTCTAAAACTAACTGTACTCAGTAGCAAAGATTGGATGCTCTAAAAAAAAACCTGCAGTGATTAACAAAGATTGGCTAAAACAAACTGCAGTGATTAACAAAGATTGGCTAAAACAAACTGCAGTGATTAACAAAGATTGGCTAAAACAAACTGCAGTGATTAACAAAGATTGGCTAAAACAAACTGCAGTGATTAACAAACACCAAACAATTTTTTTCAAAATGTATGTGTTAATAAGGACTGAATGATAAAACAACATTATTAACCAACATCAAGAAAAAATAAGTATTGTTAAGCAAAGATTGAAATATCTTTAAAATGTATAATGATTAACATAACAAAGACAAAACGATTTTTAAAAAAATGTTTATAAACTGATTAACAGAGAGAATTATCTAAACAAAAAAAGAATTGCCAATATATATACACGCATGTGATTTTTACTAATGTAAGCACCGCCCAACGACTTGACTCTTGAGAACACCCCCTAATACACTAAACGGCCTAACAGCACGTATAAACAATATCAAAGACTGAACAATCTCAAATTTTAGTTCTACATAAGTAAGAAAAATCTAAAAACGACTGAAAAATGTCAGATGTGAAGTCTTTTCGTATAAACATTATACAATGAAAACTTATTGACCTGACAGTCATCAATAAAATTTTATAAAATGCCTCCCCGAATCAACAAAATGTGAATTTTCTGAAAGTGACAATAATTCTACTCGTGTTAATGTAGCCTAATGATGTGAAAGGCAAGGTTAAAACATACTTCGGAATTAAGTAGTCCGAAACATCTGGTTAACTTTGGATATAATGCCAAGTCAAAAGTCAGCGCTCGAAGACAGGAAACAGGCTACAAGCAAAAGAGCGCTGAAAATTTACAAAAGATAACTCCACGCGTGAGGCCTATGTATCTCTGAATCGTTGGCCTACAAAAGGCCTACATAATTTCCTCAAGTCACAAAACACACGATATGACTTCCAAATGAAACATATTCATAGCACAAAGTATATAACGGTCGATAAAAGTTGGTCTTCCGAATGAAACATTCAAAGCACAAAGATTATGACTGTCGATAAAAGTAGGTCACAATTCCGACCCAAGTTCCCTTGACAGCGGGACGACGTAACTGTCATGTGTGCGGGTCGTCAGTCAAGTAACTCGACAGCGCGTCCCACCAAGCGGAAGAGAGTTGTTTACGTTACAGACGGCGTTACCTTTCCCAAGTAAACATGTTATGGCTGAGTGCCCGCGTAAAACAGTACTGGCTCGGGTGTTTAGTCGCGTGAGTATCGAACTTCAAAACTGGCAACCGAACCTGACGTGTTTAATGAGTCAACGATTTTGCCAACAGCTGTCAAGAACAACACAACATGCCACAAAAGGTTCCATCCACTCGGACAGAACTTTGTATTTTTGTCTTGTGTTTGTTTTGTTGTGTTACTTTCTGTTATGTTTATTTGTTTTGTTGCTGACTTTCTTGTGTTTTTGTGTTTATTTTGTTTGCAATATGTTCTGCTCTTTTGGAATGTTGTGTGTTTTTGGTTTTTTGTAGCGTTACTGGTTTCGTTTGTTGTATTGTTTATTTTGTGTTAATATTTTTGTTGCATTGTGTTGTTTTGCTGGTTATGTTCATTTGTTTTGTTGTAGTGTTATGTTCTTTTGTTGATGTATTATGTTCATGTATTTTGTTGCTCTGTTCTGTTGGTATGTTGTGCTGTTCTTTCGTAGCGTTCTTTTATTTTGTTGTTGTGTTTATGTATTTGTTATTTTGGTACGTTGTTACATTATGGTTTTTCGCTTGATGTGTTTTATTCATTTGTTATGTTCGATATGTGACTTGTGTTTTTTCCTGGTATTTTGTTTTGTTCTCTTGTTTGTTGTGTTATATATCTGACTGTATTTTTTCCTTGTATTCTGTATTCTTCTCTTGTTTGTTGTGTTTGGTATTTTTGTGCTGTTTTATTTGGGCTCTTTGTGTGTTGTTTTGAGTGTATGTGTTGCCGTTCACTTTTTCTTCGTTTGTTGTTTATAATTTAATTTTGTTGTTTCATGTTGTGACTTTTTCTTTTGTTTCGTGAAGGATTCTTTGTTGTTGCTTTCACTGAATTTTATTTCTCTTGATGTGGGACTGTTGCATGTGTGTTTTAAGTTTTTGTTTTTGTTCTATTCTGTTGTATTATTTTAGGAATTGCAACAACTCTCACTGACCGGGCATACTGACGTTCTGGATATTTTACACTTCGACTTTATGCCACTGTTCGAATTATATGAATAATAGTTTTTTTTTTAAAAAAACACTATGGATTAAAACTAAGATATTCTATTTTAATTTCTTCTTACTATTTTTGTAAATTTTTAAAAGGTTTAAACCACTATCATAAAGATAACAGTCAAATACACTTCAGTAAAAGGTACAGTCGTTTTATTACACTACTATAAATTTACAATCTTAGCACAATCCAAGTTTAAATACCTAAAAATAGAACTAAGCATTTCAGTTGTGGATAATGCCTAATGATTTTGTCGACAATAATGGAATACAGTACTGATTTAAATAGCATACATTCATTACAGAATTTATCCTACAACATTATCAGTTAAGAACTGTTCATAAAAAAATAAGCAATTAAAACTGAGCATGAAGTCACACAGAACATGCAATTAAGAATAGGCTACATGATACAACCAGCAATAAGGAACAGACCATACATTACAAGCAATTTTTAAAAAAACTGATCAAGCAATAACGAATGACCATGCATTACAAGCAATTTTTAAAAAAACTGATCAAGCAATAACGAATGACCATGCATTACAAGCAATTAAAAAAACTGATCAAGCAGTAATGACTGACTTTACATTACAAGCAATAAAAGCTGATCAAGCAGTAATGACTGACTTTACATTACAAGCAATAAAAAAAAACTGATCAAGCAGTAATGACTGACTTTACATTACAAGCAATAAAAGCTGATCAAGCAGTAATGACTGACTTTACATTACAAGCAATTAAAAAAAACTGATCAAGCAGTAATGACTGACTTTACATTACAAGCAATAAAAGCTGATCGAGCAATAAAGAACTAGCCATGCAGTCATACGCTACAAACATTAAAAATTGACCATACAGTCATACAATACAAACATTAAAGCAATGAGTCATACAAAACTATTTCAAAACAAACCAATAACATAGCATCACCACGTTTCCCCCGTTTCCTTGTCTAATCTACGTCACAACATGAGGTCATCCATTTCCTTGTCTAATCTACGTCACAACATGAGGTCATCCATTTCCTTGTCTAATCTACGTCACAACATGAGGTCATCCATTTCCTTGTCTAATCTACGTCACAACATGAGGTCATCCATTTCCTTGCCTAATCTACGTCACAACACGAGGTAATCCATTTCTTTGTCTAATCTACGTCACAACATGCGGTAATCCATTTCCTTGTGTAATCTACGTCACAACATGAGGTAATCCATTTCCTTGTCTAATCTACGTCACAACATGAGGTAACCCATTTCCTCGTCTAATCAACGTCACAACATGAGGTAACACATTTCTTCGTCTAATCTATGTCACAATATGAGGTAATCCATTTCCTTGTCTAATCTACGTCACAACATGAGGTAACACATTTCTTCGTCTAATCTACGTCACAACATGAGGTAACACATTTCTTCGTCTAATCTATGTCACAATATGAGGTAGCTGAAAGACTTCATTTCCTTGTCTAATCTACGTCACAATATGAGGTAGCTGAAAGACTTCGTTTCCTCGTCTAACCCAAGTCATAGCACGAGTAGTCAAATATCTTGGAGGTCAACCAGCCCATCCTCCAGCATCACCTACATTGCATTCAGAACAAGAAACTCATCTAAGCCACTTTAAGTTTAACAATAACGTTTTTATCTCCCCTTCTAAGCTTCGCCAGCACTGCTCACATCAAATGACTCAAGTGAAATGTCGAAATCGAGAAGAAAATTAAATGTCACGTTTGGCCTAGTTCGAACGCACGCTGAGCAAGCTACCCGGAAGTGAAAAGATTTCGCTTTATGATTCTTTCTTGTCGGTACCGTACAATTAACCTGCATCCTGATGTCGGCCAGTTGGCAAAATCTCGATCCAAACACGATTCCCCTCAACCTTCTTCCCCGTCATTGCTGCTTTAAAGCGAGTACTTTGAGGTAGGCCCGCTGGCAAGGCGCGATCAATGCAAATCTACCTAGCCCTTTTATCCGTCACTAGCAAACAGCACATATTCCCCCAGTTACTCCTTTCTGTGTTCGTGGCTTTTCGTGCATGTCTACAAACGCGTATTTTCTTATAATCTTGTCCAAATGAAAACCGACAGATGCAATCATATTGAATTTCACCACAACGACCTTGACAGAGGGAAAGTACGATATTAAATATCACTGGTGTTGGAACAGGACAATTTCCATGTCAAGACTGTGTGTAGTATCTGTCGTAAATGTTTGTTTATTGTAAAACAACATCAAGTATATAGCACTGTGCCCCATGTGACCGGAGGCGCCAAATCATTGTAAGATACTTCAACTTTACGATTACGGCTACAATTCGGTAGTATGGTAAAAGTATCAATGTTTGTGATTGAAAAGTACTAGCATGATAATGGTTGAGCCAGTAGTAATAGTAGTAATAGTACCATCATCAGCATGATAATGGTTGAGCTAGTAGTACTAGTACCATCAGCAGCATGATAATGGTTGAGCCAGTAGTAATAGTATCATCAGTAAAATGATAATGATTGAGCCAGTAGTACTAGTAGTACTAGTACCATCAGCAGCATGATAACGGTTGAGCAAGTAGTAATAGTACCATCAGCAGCATGATAACGGTTGAGCAAGTAGTAATAGTACCATCAGCAGCATGATAACGGTTGAGCAAGTAGTAATAGTACCATCAGTAGAATGATAATGGTTGAGCCAGTAGTATTACCAGTAGTGGTGGTAACAGTAGCAGTGGTGGTGATATTAGTTGTGGTAATGTAGTAGTAATGGTGATAGCAGTAGTAGCAATATTATCAGTAATGGTGACAGTAGTAGTAATAGCAGTGATTCTGGTGCACTAGTAGTAGTAATAGTAGTTATTCTGCCGCACTAGTAGTAGTAATAGTAGTGATTCTGGTGCACTAGTAGTAGTAATAGTAGTGATTCTGGTGCACTAGTAGTAGTAATAGTAGTGATTCTGCCGCACTAGTAATAGTAATAGTAGTGATTCTGCCGCACTAGTAGTAGTAATAGTAGTGATTCTGCCGCACTAATAGTAGAGGTAAGGATAGTAGTAGCAGTAGAGGTAAAGATAGTAGTAGCAGGATTAACTGTGGTGGTAGAGGAAGAAATAATGGAGGTAGAAGTAGTAGAGATGATAATAGTATTAAGTAGTAGTAGTGCTGCTGCTGGTAATATTATTAGTTGTGGTAGTGGTAGCTACAAAGGATGCAGCAGGAGAGGTGGTAGATACACTGACTGGTGGCAATAGTACTTGGAGTGGTTGAGGAAGCAGCAGTGTAGGTGATGATGGCAGAAGTAGTTGTAATGGAAGAAGTGGTAGTGGTCATAGTTGTAGTAGTGACAGCAGCAGTTGTAATGAAGGTAGTAGTAGTAGCAATAGTTGTAGTAGTGGTAGCAGTTGGAGTAAAGTGGTGGAAGTGGTAGCGGGCGGAGGAGAAGAACGGATGTAGACGATGAGGAAATGAAGTACTTCTCAATGCATGACACAACGGTTTAAGTCAGGCTTAAAAATAAATAAATAAAATTCTTTAGTAAAACTGCTAAAACAACAATCCAGTCCAAAACTACAAGGCTCAACAGTCCAGACAAAATGTCGATCGCCCCCATCCCCACAAATGTTAGCGCCACCAACAAAATTATCTCATCGCAATTTCATGAGACATTAGCGCCACCCTGCCCAAAGCTAAGAAATCAGCTTTTCAAAAGCCTAGGACCCACGGGCAGGTAATCTGTGACGATTCGCAAAGTGTGGCTGACAATCCTTGACAGCAAGGCATCATTTGTCAGACAATGCTTCTTGTTTCACAAATGAACGTCATTTTCTATAATGCAGTGCTCGATCTGTAGAGCTCTGTTCTTAATTTTTTTTAAATAAGACATTACTCTGCAGTTCGACTTATGTCAAACCACTTCATTTGCTTACTTAACTTATGCCTACATTCCATGAAACTGCATTATTTTTTTAAAATATCAAACAGATTACATTGCATACACGTTTTAATTTCTCTACGATAACATATTCCGCAATTTCTTGGCATTCTTCTAGAACAGATGTTGGCAAACTTTTCGGACTACTAGGCCATTTCAGGAGGTCAAGAAGGCACACTAGGCCAGAAGAAATACTAATGTTGAACTTTAACTAAGCCAGTGCTTGTACAATTAAAATAATTTCAGCTTTCTTACTTTTATAAAATAAACTATATTTAGATTGTTGAAATGTTTAAAAATAACCTAATTAAGTGAAACAAGTAAACAAAGTAAAACTTTGGAACGTCAAGGTTAGAAGTGAAAGTAGCATATTTGCAATGTTATGTAAATACTGATAATCTTCCTTGATTTTTGTAGTGACCTAATTCAACAGATCAAGATCATTCTCTAAATCATTTCTTTCAGATCTTTTTTTTTTTTGGGGGGGGGTGGTGGTTGTGGAGGGGGTGGTATTAGCTTATGTTCCAAACACAGAACTGTGCCATTCTGTAGACAGCTTTCGATTCACAGTTGTTAAGTTTGGAGTGTTTGCCCAATTACATTGGCTATATGTTTCACATATTTTTTTTGTCAATGTTTAAATGGGAGTCCACTGATCTGCAAAAGTGTATGCATTACTGCACGCTCAATAGCTGGGACTATAAAATATTTCTACAATAGTTTATATTCCATAAATCCACATCATATTTCCACTATGGCTTACAGGGCTTTGTTAAATCTATTTTCACAAGTCCTCATTAATGTTTGTACAATGTTCCAGGTTGCTGTTTAATTTAATAATAGCTGCCTTATTGTCAACGTTGCCCTGATATATGACCTGAGTACATAATCCTCACGTAATCACCCAATGGTTGACAGTATTTCGGAAGTAAATTATATGCATGTATCCCTGCCAAAATTGAATAACTTACACACGATATAAATTAATGATGTACAAGCCCCCCCCCCCCCTTGCCAAAGCTCAGTAACTGTCACATGTACCAGTTCCCGACAAAGCTCAATAACTGACAGAAAGATATAAATAAATAACGTACATATTTATATCCCACATCTGTAAAGCTGTCTTGAAACACACAAGAATTTCCAAGGTGATATTACTATGTAAGGGTTCTGTCTGGAACTTCTTGTGCCAGGAACTAATTTCGTGGAGTTCATCAAATTCAAATGATGAAACCATGTGACGTCATCAAATGGACCCAACAGACTAAGTGTAGCATTTCATTTAATGGGATTCTTCCATCAATAGGCCAGTTGCAACCACAGCAGCAAGAATTCTATAGCCACTGAGCTCAATATGTGAAGCCAATCAAATTAATTGCCTCAACGGGCGATATCCTTGTGCCCTTTTCACTCAATCAATGGTACCTCGCTTTAAAAAAAAAAGTACGGATAATGTTAAACAAAGCTTTCTGCTAATGCTAGTTTGTATCTATTCAAGGTCAAGCAATTAAGCTACTTCCTTTTCTAGGCCAAGCAGTTTAGCTACTTCCTTTTCTAGGCCAAGCAGTTTAGCTACTTCCTTTTCTAGGCCAAGCAGTTTAGCTACTTCCTTTTCTAGGCCAAGCAGTTTAGCTACTTCATTGTACTAGGTCAAGAACTCATACTAGTTTAATTTCTTTTCTAGGTCAGCGAGTCATCGTTGAGATTTCTTTTCTATGGCAAGAAACTGTACTATTTCTTTGCTTTTCTCGAGTCAAGAATTAGACAATGGTACTATTTCTTTGCTTTTCTCGAGTCATGAATTCGATATTTCTTTTTCTAGTCAAGGTCATTTGCCTATCATGAAAACCAACTCACGTGGTTAACGCTCTTTATTATATCAATCAATGTCCTTACACTTGGAATGAACTACTCAGACACAGGCACACAATACTTTTCCCAAGAAAAGCCCTTACAACAACTTTTTTTTAAAATCTACAATACCAGTCTTTACTTTCATGGTCTTTCCATGTTCTTTGTTCGCAACTGACCCACATTTCGGAGTTGTCTAGGTTTTATCAGTAGACATATTTTTTCTGCATTATATATCATGGAGGAGAAACAGCGAATTTGTACATTTGTGTGTGCGTGCATATAGAAATATGTGTGTATGTGTGTGCACAATTATGTATACGTGCGTATGTGTGTCTGTGCACACTTGTGTATATGGTTTTGTGTGTGTGTGTGTGTGTGTGTAGCTGCATGTCTGTTTGTGTATATAAGCATATGTGCATGTTACTAGACTTTTTATTTACTGTTCTCTGCATATTTACTTTTCATCGTCTACTATTGCATTTACTTGCTAAGTTATAGGCACCATCTTTTGGAAAGTAATAATTAACCGTTTTTACACATTACCAATAGTGTACATATTATAAGTAAACTTTTCACGAAAAGCGAAAATTTCAAGATGGTCGACAGTGGAATCGGTACTTGTGAAAACGGCGGAGTGCGTGGGAATATGGGAGATGCCATAAATGTTCTACAAAAAAAAAAAAACAACAACAAAAATCGTGTGACACATTAATCTTGTTCTTAGCACTTATAAGGTCACCACGTAGAGATGAAAATGAAGGACAATTTTAAAGAAACAGATATTGCTCCTGTTGTTATCGGTTTCAAGACTTTCCAGGCTAAAGAGAAAGCAACGCCTTTCCGTTGGTTTGTTTTTTTTTAACGAATTTTACTACCGAGGAATGTGTTACATTTAGCTCATATCAACGGCACTTACCTTTACTGGAAGGGTATGTCAAGGACAGTGACAAAAGATCAGAACAAACAATGTGTCAGAAAAAATATGTAAAATAAAAATAAACACAATAAATAATAATATGCCACTGAAAGGTCATTCAATGCTGACAGAAAAATAATGAAACTGGCAGACAAACAGATAGGCAGAATGACTGAGTGGCAGGTCTACAATAAGCAAATAAACAGAAAGACCACAAAGTCAATCAAGCAGATAGAAAGTCAATCAAGCGGATAGATACAGACACAAGGTAATTCGACATATAGACTACAAAGTCAATCAAACAGATAGAGACAGTCACAAGGTAATCCGAAATATAGAAGATGACAAAAATAATCAAGCAGATATACAGACAGACATACAGGCAGACAGACAGCAGCATAAACAAATTGTACCTGCTGATAACCCGCTAGTTTGCTTTAACTCCATTTCACTGTAAGCCGTGTAAGGTGTACTTCCAATTCGTCTTTCATTACTTGACCCTTGACCCAAAGGGGGGAAACCACCAAGTTGGGGTAACAGCATGCAGAGTCGTGAAAATAAAAACAACGCGACACGTGTGTACCCTTTCAAAATAGTTTTCCACCAAAAGAAAAAAAAAATAAAAACAACGCGACACGTGTGTACCCTTTCAAAATAGTTTTCCACCAGAAGAAAAAAATACCTGAAACAAAAAGCGCCAAGAGCAGAATTTGTAACTGCTGTGTTCACGGACTGTTTGACAACCAGGTCACAATACGAACGGTCGGTATCGAAGACTTGAGAGGAAGAAGACAGACTGAATGGTCACGAACTTTGGTACCAGCGACTCCGACTGAAAAGCGGATAGCAAGGAGACGGGGGTGGGGTGGGGGGTATGGAACGAAAATGTTTGTTTTACAGCCCTCGGGTACACAGTGGTACGGACAGACAGCTATATGACTCTCCTGCCGTGAAGGCTACACTCAGTTACGGGCCACTACGTTCAGTCGGCAACACGACACTGAAATATTGGACTGACTGACTCGCTGCGTTCAGTTCTAGTACCGCTCGAGTGCAGAAGAGCGTGCACAAGCTCTGTCTGCTTTTCCCCTCTTCCCTCTAATCACGTGACACGCGCGCCTGTATTTCCTTGACTGGAGTGTTAGCGTTTGCAGGACTGGCCACTTGTTTGCTAAGCCCATATATGGACCCGAGTGGCCACTTTCCTTGTTTACACACAATAAGCTATGATTAAGGTATAATAATCCTAAGCTGACGAAATCCACAAGAGTAGGTTATAATTTCATTTCCGCTGATCAGTGACTGAACCAACGCTATGAGGTGTACAAAAGGGAGGTCAATCGGTAACACAAAAAAATTCGCAAAATCACGTTATCTCCCCCTAGTATACAGCGGCCTGGCATAGATGTCGATTACCAATATAATCTAAGGCTGAACCGAGTACTGCCAAACGAAAGGCTTGAATTAATTAAACCACAACTCACTTCTCTGATTCTATCAAGCGCTTGAGTTGATACGTAGTTGGACTCCAGTATTAGGCTCACACACACATCACATAAAATGATTCTTCTGTAGTATGTGATTTGGTACTAAGCTAAAAACCAGCAGGGTTGAGTGAGTGGAGAATTTTGTCTCTTTTAATGAATAAGTTCCTAACGAGTTATACTTTTGTTTAAATCACAATTTTTTATCTTGCAATGTGCGTATAGTGTCGAAAGCATTTATTACTTACTAAAGTATTAGGCACAATTACTTTTTTTTTTTTAATTCTAAATCATTGTTTTACGGTCCTCTCCGCTAAGAGAGATGAGTGTGTAGGTTGGTTAGGCTTGTCTTAGCTATGATAGTCATATAAACTGGCGTAAAGGCAGAGTTATTTATTTACTTTATCGAAGACACTCAACTGGTCTATGGCTTACCTTGACATTGATCGTCACCATCAAACGTTTTTCTGTTTCCTGAGTAGATACACCGATTGGTTATAGTACGTGAATTGTGTGATTGTTTATAGTACATGAATTGTATAACTGTTTGCTTATAGTACATGAATTATGGGATTGTTTGCTTACAGTACGTAACTTGTGCGATTGATTGATTATAGTACCTGGATTGTGTGATTGTTTGCTTATAGTACATGAAATGTGTGATTGATTGATTGATTGATTATAGTACGTGAACTGTATGATTTTTGCTTATAGTACTTGGATTGTGTGATTGCTTATAGTACATGAATTATGTGAGTGTTTGCTTAGAGTAGATAAATTGCGTGTTTGTTTATAGTAGATAAATTCGTGGGGTTTTTTGTTTATAGTACATAAATTCGTGTTTGTTTATAGCAGATAAATTATCAGATCCTAATAAAGGAAATGTTAGAGATAAATTGTGAAATCATAGTGTGTTGGAGTAAATTTGCCTATCCCCATTTCTAAACTTAATTTTATATAAATGTTAAATGTCAAAGTGACCCGACCTTGAGAATTGCCTATGAAGATTATTTTTCTGTAAGTGCCAAGAGTTGAAGTAAACAACTCAGGTGGAGAATATGCTAAAAGTTTTGCTGATGCAATCCAAACAAGTTCCAACTGGATGAGTAGTTGTTCTGACTAATAGTCTCACACTTGTTCCTAAAAACATCAACCAATGGGGATGGACCAAAGTTATTTTGTTAAAGAAAATCTATATTCTAATAACTTTGAATTTGAGGAAACTTGAGTCTGGTTATAAAGGCGATTGTTAACTTATGGTACGTTAACTAAAAGATAAAGAAAGAATAGACTTTGAAATATTTCGTACATATTTGCTATTGATCTATGATTTGAATTGGAGAATGTTTTATTAATTAAACCATTATTTCTATATTCAATAATGTGATTACGTTGTACATTATACTTGTGAATTTTGATTGAAACTATATTTCTTATGCTGTTTGTAAATCTAGTTAATGAAATTGTTGCAGGCTTTGTAAGTTGAAAATGTTTATAAGAGAAAGAAGTTACAGAGATGAAATATGCCTGAAATTTAGTGCTGCCTTACTTTGATTTTTGCAGAGAAATATGCGCCTCCCAACAGTGACAACTGTACTCAACCATCCAACGTTATCATTGAACGTATCAGTAATGTGTTGCTGTAAGTTGATTCCTGTGAATTCTGTTCGAGAGCCAATATGGCAAAAATGGTGGCTTTAGTTTGGTCGTGAGCATTCACAAAGATTATTTTGAACATTCCTCACGGCACGCTGAATAGCATACATGAAAATACAGAAATAATTCTTCGGGATGTGCTTGATAGCGCGAAGGAAATTCTGGACTATTCTCCATGGTGTGCATGGAGAGCACATTGAAGATTCTGGAAGAGTTGTCTAACGTGCCTAGATGTGGTACGTAGGACCGTCATCTAAATAACAAAGGCGGTGGCTTGTTGCAAACTGTGTGATTGTGAACAGTTGTTTAACGTGCCTAGTTGTGGTTCGTAGGGCCGTCATCTAAATAACAAAGGGAGTGGCTTGTTGCAAACTGTATGATTGTGAACACATGCTATTGACAGTGGGCATCATTGAAAGAGTTATGTACATTTAATATAATTATTTCTAAAACTCCACTCTCATGTCTATGATAATTATGCCTATGAACTTGATAATATATATGATCATTTGACTGCTAATGTCTATTTGCATCATTTGACTGCTAATGTCTATTTGCATCATTTGACTGCTAAATTGAATGATTGCAATTGTCTAGCATTAATTGAGCATTGTTGTAAAGTGGTGTAAGGCTCTTTTGACTGTATTTGTTATATGTATATCTGATTGTGGATTCAACAAATTTATTGTTAAATTTACTGACCTTGCACATATTGATAATCATATGTTGGAGAGATAGTGGATGGATGGGGGCTTGATCAAACATGGATTTATCTTTTCCTTTGGTAAGAAGTTTTCTACCTACCGAATTATTTTGTATGACAGTGAATGTTGTGGAAGAGAGAACATGTTTACAGTACCTGTAAACCCGCAAGTCAGAGAGACGAGCTGTGTCTTCTGGAGAATTATTAATAACATAAATTATGATTCTCATGACTTGTAATTAATTATGCATGATTATTATAATTAATAATAATAACCAATAACTAGGGTGGCGTTGTGTCACAGAGAAGTAGATAAATTGTGAATTCATAGTAGATGAAATGTTACAGCAGATAAATTGTGAATTCATAGTAGATGAAATGTTACGGCAGATAAATTGTCAGATCATAGTAGATGAAATGTTACAGCAGATAAATTGTGAATTCATAGTAGATGAAATGTTACAGCAGATAAATTGTGAAATCATAGTAGATAAATAAATTTGACAGAGGGTAGATAAACTGTGAGATCAGAGTAAATAAAGTGTCAGATCATAGCAAATAAACTGTGAGATCAGAGTAAATAAAGTGTCAGATCATAGCAAATAAACTGTGAGATCAGAGTAAATAAAGTGTCAGAACATAGTAGATAAACTGTGAGACTGTTTATGCAGTGCATGTTGCATCTACTGACACCAAAGAATCTATGGGCAATTTGAGTTGGAAGTGTCTGTTGAACACGATTATGCTCATTGACGGGTGCTCAAACGACAAAATAACTTCCAGTTCATCCCCAAATTCTTTGTTATGAACAAGTGTGAGACTATTAGTCAGAAAAACTATTCATCCACTTAAAACTGGTTTGGATTGCATCAGCAAGTTCTAGCATATTCTTTAACTTACTTGTTTACTCCAACTCAAAAATATCATCATAAGCAGTGCCCAAGATTGGATCACGTTAACATTAGCAAAAAATATATAATTATTATTAAGGTAGAAATAGGGATAGGCAAATTTACTGTGTCAGTATTTATATCATCATCATTATATTTAATTAACTGACCAATGTGTTTATATCATCATACTCTGAATATTTTTTTTTTAAGTTTATTCAATCCAATTAAATTATTTCTCTCTTCCTCTCTCTCACTCACACACACATCTGTAAATCCGAAGTCAGAGTCAAAGGATCAGACTGCCCTGCTTACACCACTCAAACTAAAACTAGCTGGTTTTCATTCAAGGAAGAAACATCTGCCCTTGCTAGTGACGTTGTCGTCTAGTGGTCGTTTGTTTGTAACGCTGTCTCCTATTGGTTGCTTGTTATTGACGCATCTAGATTTTAGATGTGCCGACAAAAACTATCCCCACTCCGTCAATGCACTTGGGGGTAAGCCAATTAAAATCGGAAATGTCAAGTGCAATCTACAGTTTTGAAATTGTAAATGTGCTCTTTCAGGAGCTTCGTCTAGACCTAAAGATCAAAATTCTCTTGGGGAATTTATGGGAAGGGATAGGGAAGAAAAGGGACATTACTGAAATGACGTTAGACGTGTCATATAAATTACTTTTATACATCCAATTTCTGCTAAGCAAGGAACGAGTTTAAAGAAATATTTTATAACTTCTTTTTTCCCCCAGAAATAATTTAGACTAGATACGACTTAAATTGATTAATTGCTATTAATTTCTCAATCACTTAATAAACTTGTAAAGTTGTATTCTTCTTCAGAAGCCGGTGGCCATAGCTTCTGATTTAAACAAACATTAAAATGAAAGAAGAAAGAAGTATGTACATTGACAACTGTCTTTCCCCGTTACGTCACAATACTGACTCTTTCCGTCACGTCACAATATTCTCTTCCGGGCACATCACAATACTGCCTCTTCTCGACACGTTACAATACTGCCTCTTCCAGACACGTCACAATATTGCCTCTCCCCGACACGTCACTATATTGCCTCTTCCAGGCACGTCACAATACTGCCTCTTCCAGACACGTCACAATACTGCCTCTCCCCGACACGTCACAATACTGCCTCTTCTCGTCAAGTCACAATACTGCCTCTCCCCAACACGTCACAATACTTCCTCTTCTCGTCACGTCACAATACTGCCTCTTCCCGACAAGTCACAATATTTTTTTACAGACACGACACAATACTGCCTCTTCCCGTCTCGTCACAATACTATCTCTTCGTAACACGTCACAAAACGATCTCTTCTCAACACGTTACTATAATGTATCTTCCCGACATGTTACAATAATGCATTTTCATATTACTTTACAATACTATTTCATCCCGTCACGTTACGTCACAATAACGTCCCGATCAAGACACACCATGTACGACTCATTCGTTCAGGACCTCACTTCCGAAACAAGCATGATGCAATGTGACGTCATTCGAATTACAAATAGCGTTCAATTTAAATTACACGTCATGAAAATTTATATAAAATACATGGGAAAATTTCCCATCATATAATCGCGAAAGCGGCGGAAGCCGGAAGCGTCCCCCACATTCAACAACAACCCATCATATAACACAGGAATCCCAATCCAATTCAGTAATGCTGGTCATAACTATAATAATTCAAACATGGCTCTGTAATTAAAAACGTGTGAGTGGAATGCTGGGCATAACTACAATAATTCAAACATGGCTCTGTAATTAAAAACGTTTGGGTGCAATATAACTCGATTGATTTAAATAGAAAACGTATTAATGGGGAAGGCGGTATTATTTTTGTTAAGTGCAAAGGAATTTTTATTAACGTGTTGGTTGAGTGATTTTAGGGAGTGCAAAGGAATTTTTATTAACGTGTTGGTTGAGTGATTTTAGGGAGTGCTAAGGAATTTTTATTAACGTGTTGGTTGAGTGATTTTAGGGAGTGCAAAGGAATTTTTATTAACGTGTTGGTTGAGTGATTTTAGGGAGTGCAAGAAAAATTTTGTGGTTTGATTCTCCTCGGTAATTAAGTTTTTAAGTGGAAAGAGAAAAACGATATCGGTAAGTCTAAACAGAAATTTGCGAAAGTGCAAAGGAGATAAAAGATCTTATTAGCATCTGTATTCAAAGTTTTGTGAAAGTACATTTAATATTTAAAAAACGGCAAATTTATTCACGCTTTTATGGAAAGTTTTATTTAATAAGAGAACAGAGTGTGATCTATTTGTCGTGCAAATTAGGTTGGGCGAAATTAAGGCAAAGTTCAATGCAAATACGATACTAAGTATAAAAGAGAGAGAATGTTGGGGGGGGTGTATTGTATGTATGGTGGTGGTGGCGGTGGTAATGGTGGTGGTGGTGCGTGCGTGCATGCGTGTTTGTATGAGAAACAGTTATGGGAAGGAATCTTTTAACAGACAACGGCCAGACAGTTCCACAAAGACTTCAGATGTTATTAAATTTACCCATAAAAGCAAAATATGTCACGCATGCGACTTTTCGCTTTAATTCTATAATTAAAATATAATCACTTCTATGTTCGTAATGGTATTACTTTAACTGTCTTTCCGCACGCTGATCTCAGGACGTAAATTACCCCTTCAAGTGAGTCAGCTTAATATTATCTACTTGTGTGTTTATTAATCAATCTGTGCACTGTGCCAAAGCAAGACTGAGTTTCGGTGATAAATAGCCGGTTGCATTCTGTTATCTACCAGACTTTCTTTAAGAACGAATCTTTTTACAAGACTGGGTTTCGGTGATAAATAACCAGTTACATTCTGTTATCTACCAGACTTTTGTTTAATAACGAATCTTAGTACATGCGACTACAAAAGAATGGTTCTTAATTAGCACTTCATTAAATAATTACCTAAACAGACTCTGACAAGCCAGATGCTTCGTTCTTGCCCTGTGTCTGCAGACTCTTGCAAGAAAGGTTCCATTAAGACGGAAGATTCGAGCAGTTAACGACTGGAACCAGAGGCTCAGCTCTCTGGGCGGATGCACGTTAACATAATGGCCCGTAAATTATTTCGTCATCAGACGTGTTCGTTCGCGCGTACGAGTCGGGTTGTTGGGGGATGACACGCATCACAGTGTGCAATTCACATCGCGGAGTGTGACTATCACCGTGTACGCGTCACGTCTTGGTGTGTGACTATCACCGTGTACGCGTCACGTCTTGGTGTGTGACTATCACCGTGTACGCGTCAGGTCTTGGTCTGTGACTATCACCGTGTACGCGTCACGTCTTGGTGTGTGACTATCACCGTGCACGCGTCACGTCTTGGTGAATGACTAAAACCGTGTACACATCACGTCTTGGTGAATGACTATCACCGTGCACGCGTCATGTCTTGGAGTGTGACTATCACCACGCACGCGTCACGTCTTGGTGTGTGACTGTCACCGTGTACGCGTCACGTCTTGGAGTGTGACTATCAACGCGTACACGTCACGTCTTGGTGTGTGACTATCACCGTGTACACGTCACGTCTTGGAGTGTGACTATCAATGCGTGCACGTCACGTCTTGGTGTGTGATTATCACCGTGTACACGTAACTTCTTGGTGCGAATATCATCATGTACATATCACATCTTGGAGTTTGACAAACACTGTGTACGCGTCACGTCTTGGGGAATTTCTCTCGGTTCCTACCGCTAACGTCACAGTAAATGTAATAATACTTTTATATTACAAGCAGAATGATGTTATATTCTACATGCTGTAATGATATAATACTTGTTTAATAACCGTACAGTACAATTCTGAAACAATCTACATTACTTACAGAATGCTGTGTTGTAACACGAAGACAATATGTAATGTGCCGTGGTGTAACTGTGGAATGTAGTGCGATTCTGTAACATTCTTACATTACAGTGTAGTAACATTGTTATATTACAATTATGGTGTAGTTTTTGCAACTTTCTTCTATTGCTTGAATAGTGGTATGCTGTTGTAAAATTATTATACCTTACAATACAGTGCTGTAACTCTGTTAAGTATAGTGGTATGCTGTTGTAAAATTATTATACCTTACAATATAGTGCTGTAACTCTGTTAAGTATAGTGGTATGCTGTTGTAAAATTATTATACCTTACAATACAGTACTGTAACTCTGTTAAGTATAGTGGTATGCTGTTGTAAAATTATTATACCTTACAATACAGTGCTGTAACTCTGTTAAGTACAGTGTAATATTATTCTAAGCATGCATGTAATGTTGCATCATTATTAGTAATTATTATCATTATATTCCTTATTATCATTATTAAAATATGTTGTAATACTATTTATTATATGCATGCATGCAATATTGAGCATACATAGACATTTTTGTTTTATATGCCAAGAAAAGTAACTCTTCCTTGACTGTGTGTACAAACAACGCAGCGAGAGCTACTGTTTCGAGTGATAATGGCGCGACACACAACACCAAGATTGGCTTTTTTTTTTTTTTTTTTTTTTTTGGTGTAGTAGAAGTAGTAGAGATTCACATACATGGCTTCTGGTCGTAAATCTTTCTCAAGAAATCATCGTTTGAAGAGTACGAACCTACTACTCAGCCTTCAGAACAAGACACCACGACACTACGGCTTCCTGCATATTCCCACTCTGACTCGCTCAAGAAATCGTTGCAAGGGGAACTAACTGTTGGAAAGTGCACATACAACATTATCCCGAACCATCCATGACGCTTTGAAAAGATTCGTGATTATCCCCCTTTTGCTTTGTTTTTCATTACTCGCGAATCGCAAATTATTGCATTTATTGCTTTATTTCTATGAATGATTTTACCTACAATATTTTTATCTCTAATTGCATAAGCTTATCTAATTGGTTTTAGAGAAATATGACTACATGTATTTGATTGTTGGGGTTTTGTTTGTAGGTTTTTAAAATACATTTTTCTGGGTTTTTTTTTTTTTTTTGTTTTGCTTTTATGACAATGCATCGTTGACTAAGAAACCAGGATAGATCTGTAATGATAAAAAAGAACTAAAAATAAACCAATTTCAAGACTAAAGACTACAATCTGAAGCAATCAAACTACTTTCCTTATTTAAACTACTAGAAAAAAAATCTTAAAATGAGTTTAATGAGTTATGTATAAATTCTTCAAAGTACCACCACAATTTACGGGCAATAATCACAGACATCTGGCACTAATATTAACAATATATTCCAAAGCATACAACCTGGCAGTAAGAGCAGTACAGCTTGTTATTATAATTAGATTCCTAAATTATTGACATTTTGCCAGGATTTAAAGTGCACTTGGTGTGATTAGACTCTGAAATTTATTAAAATTAATGCCAGGAGATAAAAAGCAGTTGATGGGATTAGAATAACAAAATAGTGAGATTAATATGTGAAGTGTGCGTGCAGTTGATGGGATTAGAATCACAAAACAGTGAGATTAATATGTGACATTGGCAAGCAGTTGTTAGAATTAGAATCACAAAATAGTGATATTAATATCAAGCGTTGGCTTGCAACTGATGGGATTAGAATCACAAAAATAGTGAGATTAATATCAAGCGTTGGCGTGCAGTTCATGGAATGAAAAAATAGAGAGGTTAATGTGTGACACTGGTTTGCACTTACTGGGATTAGAATCACAAAATCGAGAGATTAATATGTGACCTTGGCGTGCAGTTGATAGGATTACAATCACAAACTAGCTAAGTTAATATCTGGCTTTGGTGATAGGATTAAAATCACAAAATAGTGAGGTTAATATGTGTCGTTGTTTTGCAGCTGATGGAATTAGAATCGTAAATTAAATGTGCCACTAATTCACAATTCGAACGGCTAATTAGTATGACTAGCATCACATGTTGCTGTAATTGGCACACAAGTTGGTGCAATTAGAATCACATGCTGTTGTAATTAGTACTACATGTCCTTGTAACTACCATAAAGTTGTTGTAATTAGTATAATATGTTGTTATAATTAGAATACAAGTTGTAATTAATACAAGTTGGTGTAATTACCATACAAGTTGTAATTAGTATCACATATTGTTATGATTATCATACCAGTTGTAATTAGTATCACATATTGTTGTAATTATCATACCAGTTGTAATTAGTATCACATATTGTTATAATTACCATACCAGTTGTAATCAGTATCACATATTGTTGTAATTATCATACTAGTTGTTGTAATTAGTATCACGTTTTACTGTAATTACCATACAAGTTGTAATTATATCACACATTGTTATAATTATCATATTAGTTGTGATTAGTATCACATATTGTTGTAATTATCATACCAGTTGTAATTAGTATCACATATTGTTGTGATTATCATACAAGTTGTTGTAATTAGTATCACGTTTTACTGTAATTACCATACAAGTTGTAATTAGTATCACATATTGTTGTGATTATCAAACAAGTTGTAATTAGTATCACGTTTTACTGTAATTACCATACAAGTTGTAATTAGTATCACATATTGTTGTGATTATCATACAAGTTGTAATTAGTATCACGTTTTACTGTAATTAACATACAAGTTGTAATTAGTATCACATATTGTTGTGATTATCATACAAGTTGTAATTAGTATCACATTTTACTGTAATTAACATACAAGTTGTAATTAGTATCACATTTTACTGTAATTACCATACAAGTTTTAATTAGTATCACAGATTGTTGTAATTACCATACAAGTTGTAATTAGTATCACATTTTACTGTAATTACCATACAAGTTGTAATTAGTATCACATTTTACTGTAATTACCATACAAGTTGTAATTAGTATCACATTTTACTGTAATTACCATACAAGTTTTAATTAGTATCACAGATTGTTGTAATTACCATACAAGTTGTAATTAGTATCACATATTGTTGTGATTATCATACAAGTTGTTGTAATTAGTATCACGTTTTACTGTAATTACCATACAAGTTGTAATTAGTCATATAATGCTGTAATGATCATACAATTATTGTAACTAGAATCACATGTTGCTATAATTACCATACAAGTTGTTCTGATTAAGATCACAAATTGGTGTAATTAATATCACATGTTGCTGTAAATAGCATACAAGTTGCTGTAAAAGTGTAATCAGTAATAACATGTTACTAAGGCTGCAAGTTGGTGTAATTAGCATCAGAGGATGGTGTAATCATAAAGTGCAATCTGAGTAATAATAAAGAATGAGTTGTGTGAATAAAGTCTGTTGAAATTTATATAAAAGTCATCTGGGGAATAATTATATGTATTTAATAATACATTCTGTAAAGGCAGTCTGTGACAGAGTAATGTTGCCTATCTCTATTTTTCACTATTTAATTATATATTTGTTCCTAATGTTAGAATGACGCGACCTTGGGCACTGATTATGAGGATAGTTTGTAACGACTGAGTTGTTGTGCTTGCTGGTGTCATCCGAACCACTTCCAAACAGATGAGTAGTTTTTTCTGACTAATAGCTCACATTTGTTTGTAACAATTTCATCCAATGGGAATGCCCCAAAAGTTACCTTGTGGAGACATGAGTTATTCTAATCATTTTAATACTGGAGTAACTCAAGTCCGGTCATAAAGCTGATCATTAGTTTATGGAAAGTTAACTGACTGATAAAGAATGGACTTGTACAAAATATTTTGTACATGTTTGTTATTGACCTATGACATTAATAGGAGAATGCTTTATGTAAGTGAACCATTATTTCTATGTTCACTAATTTGATTACGTTGTACATTATACTTGTGAATTTTGATCGATGCTATATTTCTTATGCTGTGTGGGTATTGGGTTAATGAAATAGTTGCAGGACTTATATAAGATGAAAGTCTGTGCAAAAGAGAAAGGAGTTTAGAGATGAAACAATGCCTGAAACTTAGTGCTGCCCTTAATTTGACTTTTGCAAAGAGGAGCGTGCTTTTTGAAAACCTTGTATCCGTTCAGACTGCAATGGGATCAGGTTGGTGTGTGTATCCAGTGTTGTCATCGAACTTATAAGTAAACATGTTGTTGTAAGTTGATTCCTGCGAATTATGTTTGAGAGCCAAATATGATGGAAAGTGAGGCTTGAGTTTGGTCTCAAGAATTTACAAAGTTTCTTGAACATTCCTCGTGGTGTGCTGGAGTAGTGCACAGGAAGGTTCTGAAACATTCCTTATGACGTGCTGGAGCAGTGCACAGGAAGGTTCTGAAACATTCCTTGTGACGTGCTGGAGCAGTGCACAGGAAGGTTCTGAAACATTCCTTGTGACGTGCTGGAGCAGTGCACAGGAAGGTTCTGAAACATTCCTTGTGACGTGCTGGAGCAGTGCACAGGAAGGTTCTGAAACATTCCTTGTGATGTGCTTTGATAGCGCATACAAAGTTCTTGATGATCTCCACAGTGCATTTTGTAAATGCACCAAAGATTCTGGAACAGTTGTGTAATGTGCCTAGAAGGGTACAATGGACCCATCATCCAATAAGAAAGAAAGTGACTTGCTGCAAATCACGTGGTTGTGAACACATGCCAGTGACAGCTGCCATCATTGGAAAGGTTGTATACACTGACTATAATTATCCCTCTAAAACTCTAATCTATGATGAAATTATATTTATGAACTTGATTATAACGTTTAATCAGTCATTATGTTTATTGTTTATTAATTAACAACACATAATTAATTACAATTAATCAAGAATCTTAATTTATAGTTATTAATAATTCTCTCACAAGACCAACCTGTCTGTCACATGGCGGATTATAAGAGTGTTGTAAAGCTCTACTTTTACGCAATAACAACACAGACATATTACTGTTGCATAATGTAGTTGGAAACTTCAAAGGAGTAAAGGAGTAATAAAAATCCGACTTATATTTATATTTAATGAACCCCCATCCTCTCATTATTACTCCAACATAAATTTTAATATATGTGCAAGCAGGTCAATAAATGTAACAATAAATTTATGAAATCGACATTCAAATATACAACATATGAATATATTCGAAAGAGCATTGACATTTACATCACTCACAAAAATGTTTGATTAACGGGATAGACAATCAATTATTTTATCCTAACATAGACAATAAAACGTCTATCTTATTATTGTGTAAAGAGTAGACTTTTACGACACCCATATAACCATCAAGTAAAACGTCTACCTTATTATTGTGTAAAGCAGGGGTCACCAACACGGTGCCCGCGGGCACCAGGTCGCCCGCAAAGACCACATGAGTCGCCCGCAGGCCTTTTCTAAGTCTTCACATTTAATGTATAAAGGCAAACTAGAAGAGTGTATCAAACTGGTAGCCTTTCGTATGATTCAGTACCCATGAAGTAGCTCTCAGTATCAAAAAGGTTGGTGACCCCTGGTGTAAAGAGTAGAGTTTTACGACACTCATATAACCAACAAGTAAAACTTCTATCTTATTATTGTGTAAAGAGTAGAGTTTTACGACACGCAGATTATAATCTGGTGAGATAGATTGGTCTTGTGGGGGAATTATTAATAGCTATAAATTAAGATTCTCGATCACTTGTAATTAGGTATGTGTTATTAATTAATAAATAATAATCACAACGAGTGAAGGGTGACCCAGAGAGGTCACTGTGTAAATGACATACGTTTGTTTAATGAAGTCAAACCCAGTAGATGATAGAAGAGCTGAACTTGTTAAATTCTTGTGTTTATTTATGAAGTTAGATAGTGACGTCATTTAATTGTACCTGATTAGATTTCGTATAAAAATCAATACTGATAATGAAGAATAAAACCATAGGTGTTAAAAAGTACTTAACCAAATAAATATTTTTTTTAAAAGTACAAATGCAATGCAAATTAAGTTCGAACGAACTTGTTCTGGAAGAGGATGGATATAGGAAGCGCAAGAAGATACTGACCAAAAGACAAAACACAGAGCTGAACAGACGCATGCGCAGACACCAGAATCGTTTCTAGTACAGGCACACTCATATACACAAGAATATACCGGGTACGCATCTCCTAGGCAATATTACCGCTAGGAAATGCGGCAATGAATTTGAAGACATCCATAATATGCTTGACAAATAAACCAGTATCAAATTCTAAAGCGCTATGGACGTGACGTCAAGACAAAGACACGCATAACAATCCGTTACCGGTACAGAGCTGTCAACATTGTGTCGGACGCCTACTGAACCACTACAGTAAGCTGATTCCATAGTTAGTACAAAATTTAAGCTGCTAAATCACGATAAAGAAGATACTCAATTAATCGATCTGGTTCCAGAATGCATAACGAAAGGAGAACGCTGTCATTCTATTGGATAGAACACCCCAAAGTTACTAAGTTAATTCTCCATTAAACAGGTTACTCTAATCCATGACTAACGTTTTCTAAACAGCATTAAACAAGTCAACGTCAGCAACGCTATGTCGCTGTTAAACAAGTCAATGTCAGCAACGCTAGATCACTGTTAAACAAGTCAATGTCAGCAACGCTAGGTCACTGTTTAACAAGTCAATGTCGGCACCGCTAGATCACTTTGCAAAAAGTCACTAAGTGCACCGCAAGATCACTGTTTAACAAATCAATGTCAGCACCGCTAGATCACTGTTAAACAAGTCAAAGTCAGCACCGCTAGATCACTGTTAAACAAGTCAATGTAAGCACCGCTAGATCACTGTTAAACAATTCAATGTCAGCACCGCTAGATCACTGTTAAACAAGTCAAAGTCAGCACCGCTAGGTCACTGTTAAACAAGTCAAAGTCAGCACCGCTAGATCACTGTTAAACAAGTCAAAGTCAGCACCGCTAGATCACTGTTAAACAAGTCAATGTCAGCACCGCTAGGTCACTGTTAAACAAGTCAATGTCAGCACCGCTAGATCACTGTTAAACAAGTCAATGTCAGCACCGCTAGGTCACTGTTAAACAAGTCAAAGTCAGCACCGCTAGATCACTGTTAAACAAGTCAATGTCAGCACCGCTAGATCACTGTTTAACAAGTCAATGTAAGCACCGCTAGATCACTTTGCAAAAAGTCACTAAGTGCATCGCTAGATCACTGTTCAACAAGTCACTAATTGCACCGCTAGATCACTTTGCAAAAAGTCACTAAGTGCACCGCTAGATCACTTTGCAAAAA
>CM054183.1:95652070-95952070 GCA_028829895.1 Sinotaia quadrata | reverse complement strand
AAGCAACCATTAGCTTATCGTAAGTTAACTGACTGATTAAGAAAGAACGGACTTGGGAAATATTTTATAAGTGTTTGCTATTGATCTATGATTTGAATTGGAGAATGATTTATGTAATTGGACCATTATTTCTATGTTCACTAATTTGATTACATTATACATTATACTTATGAATTTTGATTGATGCTATGTTTATATTGCTGCATGTGTGTATCGGGCTAACGAATATTGTTGTAGGATTTCTAGGTTGAGAATGTGTGTAAAGAGAGGAAGGAGTTTAGAGATGAAATATGCCTGAAATTTAGCGCTGCTTAATTTGATTTTTACAGAAAAAAAGGCACGTCTTTCGTTTTCTTTGATGCTTTTGGTCCACTTTGGACTACAGTGAATACTGTAATCTACTGGATCAGGCTGGTTTGTGACTCAAGATTTTGATCCACTTTGGACTACAGTGACTACTGTAGTAATCTACTTGAGTAATCTACTGGATCAGGTTGGTTTGTGACTCAAGCATTATCGTTGAACTTATCAGCAAACGTGTTGCTGTAAGTTTATTCCTGTGCAATCTGTTTGAGATATGATAGAGCAAAAATGAGTTTGAGTTTGGTTTCAAGATTTCATGAAAGTTTCTTGAACATTCCTTGTGGTGTGTTGAGCAATGTACACAAAAGTACTAGAACACTCCAGGTAATGTGCTTGGTTAGCGCATACAAATCTCTGGACAATTCTGGACAATTCTGGACAGTTCTGGACAATTCTGGACAGTTCTGGACAGTTCTGGACAATTCTGGACAATTCTCCAGTGTTCTTTGTGAGCACATTGACGATTCTGAAACAGTTGTTTAACGTGCCTAGACGGGGTACGTTGGACCGTCAGCTAATAGAAAAGAAAGTACTTGTTGAAAACCATGTATTTGTGATTACGAGCCAGCGACAGCAGGCATCATTGAAAAGGTTAAGTTCAAAGGCTATAATTATCTCTGAAACTCCACTCTCATTTCTAGGATGAATTATGTTTATGAACTCGATTATATATACTCAAGGTCTCTATCGTATGTAAGACCACACAGTGTCTCTGTCGTATGTAAGACTACACAAGGTCTCCGTCGTATGTAAGACTACACAATGTCTCTATCGTATGTAAGATTACATAAGGTCTCTGTCGTATGTAAAACTACACAAGGTCTCTGTCGTATGTAAAACTACACAAGGTCTCTGTCGTATGTAAGATCGCATAAGGTCTCTCGGAACCATTTTCGACAGATTTGCTGGCATATTTTGAAGTTGGCTGTAAACCTGTACACTAAAACTCAGTCTGACTGTAAATCTGTACACTAAACCTCTCAGTCTGACTGTAAACCTGTACACTAAACCTCTCAGTCTGACTTTTTCAATCACCTCGGCTTAATGTCATGCCTTGCAGTAAAGCTGTACACAACCGTTAGGCATTATTGCACATTTCGACAGCACTGTTGACAACAATGTTTAAGATTGTAATCACGATTTTTGTTGCTCATTTCGATAGCATTACTGGCTTAATAATATGCAAAGATTGTCATCAACCTGTCGGTTATATTGCACATTTCGATAGCACAGCTGGCTTAACGTGATGCTAAGATTGTCATCAAGCTCTCGGTTATACTGTAACACTCTGATACCACTACTAACAATATTGTGCTAAGATTGTCATCAAGCTCTCGGTCATACTGTAACACTCTGATACCACTACTAACAATATTGTGCTAAGATTGTCATCAAGCTCTCGGTCATACTGTAACACTCTGATACCACTACTAACAATATTGTGCTAATATTGTCATCAAGCTCTCAGTTATATTGCACATTTCGATAGCATGCTGGTTAACGTGGTGTGATGAGTGTACAGACACTGACTGCAATTTTCTTTCTATGGTTCTTTTCAAAAGAAAATCGTCAAATGGTTTATTTGTGTGCAAGTATGTATTTGTTGCTCGATTCAATAATATACTTTATTGGAATGTGTGTGTGTGTGTGTGTGTGTGTGTGTGTGTGTGTGTGTGTGTGTGTGTGTGTGTGTGTGTGTGTGTGAACGTGTGCTTTATGTGCGTGCGTAAAACGTGTAGTGTGGTATTTGGGGCGTTTAGGGTGCGATATGTAAGCTCTGGTACAGGGCTTTAATTTGTCGAGAACAGCCCCTAGTCTGGAGTAGTTTCCTGTCCTGCTCAGTTGGCGCCCCTAGTTCGAGGTAGGTTTCCTGTCCTTCTCGGGTGGATCCCTAGACCGAGGTAGGTTTCCTGTCCTCGGGTGGTACGTTTCAGTGTTTCTCGCGACCACTTGGACCTTAGGGATACCGATCACACTTAGACATTTCTACCGTTTGACTTTAGGCGTACCAACCTCAATTGGACATTCTTACCTTTTAACCGTAGGCGTACAGACCACAATTAGGCATTTCTACCCTTTGACCTAAGTAGAAGAAAATTATTCTTTAAAATATTGAAAGAATCATTAATAATGTTTTAATCTCTTCGGGTCGATTATCTACCGGACTTCTGTCGCGGGGGCCGCCGGATATTAGAAGGAAGTAGCAGTAACGAGTTAACTCGGTACCCCGCACACATCGCATCATAATGACCTAAGCAGGAAACACATAATATATCCCTGCATACACTTATACTACACTTACAGTTCATGTAGGCCTTAATGTACTATACTTCTAGTTCATGTAGGCCTAACTGTACTATACTTCTAGTTCATGTAGGCCTAACTGTATTATACTTCTAGTCCATCTAGGCCTAAATGTATACTTCTAGTTCTTGTAGGCCTAACTGTATTATACTTCTAGTCCATCTAGGCCTAAAAGTATACTTCTAGTTCATGTAGGCCTAACTGTATTATACTTCTAATCCATCTAGGCTTAAAAGTATACTTCTAGTTCATGTAGGCCTAAAAGTATACTTCTAGTTCATGTAGGCCTAAAAGTATACGTCTAGTTCATCTAGACTTAAAATATACTTCTAGTTCATGTAGGCCTAAAAGTATACTTCTAGTTCATGTAGGCCTAAAAGTACACTTCTAGTTTATCTAGGCCTAAAAGTATACTTCTAGTTCATGTATGCCTAAAAGTATACTTCTAGTTCATGTATGCCTAAAAGTATACTTTAGTTCATGTAGGCTTATTTACTACTCAGTCGAGATTGGAGATATGTTACTCTTCTCTCATTTTGGTACATCGGCATTAAGGGTCAGAGATCTGAACATTTTGGACAGCGACACCACAAGCGAATACCCTTTTCAATTCATTTGCTATTTTATTTTCCTTCGAGAGAGCCCTTATGAATGCATTCTCCTGACAGAACATTTAGCAAATGAACTCTGCTGAGATGACGTTTAGCAAATACTCTCGCTGAGATGTTTTATAAATGCAGTCTGTTGGTGTGACGTTTTGCAAATGCTCTCTCTGCTGAGATGACGTTTTGCAAATACTCTGAGATGACGTTTCCTCGAGAGCGCCCTTAGGAATGCATTCTCCTGACACGACGTTTTGCAAATGCACTCTGCTGAGATGACGTTTTGCAAATGCTTTCTGCTGAGATGACGTTTTGCAAATGCACTCTGCTGAGATGAGGTTTTGCAAATGCTTTCTGCTGAGATGACGTTTTGCAAATGCACTCTGCTGAGATGACGTTTTGCAAATGCACTCTGCTGAGATGACTTTTGCAAATGCACTCTGCTGAGTTGTTTTGCATGAAGTGAGACACTGCACACGATCACGTTTAACTACCAGGACTTAACGAACATTACAAACTTGAAGGGTTCACGTTTAACTACCAGGACTTAACGAACATTACAAACTTGAAGGGTTCACGTTTAACTACCAGGACTTAAATAACATTACAAACTTGAAGGGTTCACGTTTAACTACCAGGACTTAACTAACATTACAAACTTGAAGGGTTCACGTTTAACTACCAGGACTTAACTAACATTACAAACTTGAAGGGTTCACGTTTAACTACCAGGACTTAACTAACATTACAAACTTGAAAGGTTTGCGTCCTATTTTTCTGTCTGTCGAAATGAAGCATGGTATGCTTTACACAAAGAATGAAATGAGAAACAAGCCAACTATTCACCAACACATACAGAGTCAGTCTGAAGAACAATAGCTACTTTCCAAGTTTTGAGTGATGTTACATCTTCCAGCAAAGGTTACAAACGTTACATGCATGCAGCCATATTGGCAAATGAAACAACCGCTTCTAATGACAGCTTCTATGCGTACGTACCACGATCCAAAGGTACTACCCACAAGCTATGAGTTGCATCCATATCGCAGTTGAAACAGCCGCTACTAATGACACCTTCTATGTGTACGTATCACGGTCCATAGGTACCACCCACAATTTATGAGTTATCATTTCTGTTTCAATTTGCACACACACACACACACACACACACACACACAAACGCACAGTGGATGTTTCAATAAAATGAAAGCATACTTTTCAGTTCAAATAGTCAACATTTATCCATCACTACGTATATAAACACATACACATACACATAAATACATATATACTAACACAAACGAAACCATACGAAAGCACAGAGAGACATACAAACGCATCAAAACAATCCTCTCCACTACCAGATGTGATGCATGTACGAAATATTTTATTTAGCCTAAGGCCATGGCCAGGCCAAACGCGAAAACGGCACAATACTTCGATATTTTGTTATGAAGTGGCATGTGTCGGGTTATCGACTTCCTCTTCGCAGTACAACAGATCTGCAGCCTATCCCTGAACAGGACGTAATTATTCTTTGCTGTACGGGCCAGCTGCTCATCCCTGAACAGGACGTAATTACTATTTGCAGTACAGGCCAGCTGCTCATCCCTGAACAGGACGCAATTATTCTCCGCAGCACAGACTTACAGCTCATCCCTGACCAGGACGTAATTTTTGTTCGAAGTACATGCCTATGCTAATCTCTGAACAGGACGTAACTTGCCGTTCGAAATACAGGCTTACTGTTCAACTCTGAAAAGGACTTGACTTCAACGCGAAGTTTTATTATCTAATTTCCTTTCTTCCACTCTCTAAGTAAATTAACCTTCCAGAACAACTCTTTTTTTTTTTTTTTTTTTTTGGGGGGGGGCAATATTTCTTTTTCAATGACTGACGCCTCTCCCTTCCCCAAGTCTTTTGCATCCTAATGGTGTGACCTTTCTCGCAATTTCATAAAACTGAAAGAAAGAAAGAAAGAAAGAAGGAAGGAAGGAAGGAGGGATGAAGGAAGGAAGGAAGAAAGAAAAAAGAAAGAAAGAAAGAAGGAAGGGAGGAGGGAGGGAGGAAGAAAGAAAGAAAGAAAGAAAGAAAGAAAGAAAGAGTTATACTGTCGATTCGCTTTTAAAGTGATTTATTGTTAAGATCGATTTACGGACAAGCCACACACACATACAAACCTTACCTGCCGAAGATCGGACAGCCATTCACCAGTAGCCTTAGTAAGTCCTGAGCACAACCATTCGCCGAAATGGAAAAGGCGAAGCCGACGGGCCAAGCGGAGATAACCAGGTACCTATAATGGTCGAGCACGCGTTTTATTAAATTACTGACGTAACGCACGCGCGGCGAGCCATAGGTAAAGTACGCGTATCGCCGTGGCCACAGACGATGCCGTTAAATATGACGCAGACGGCTGCCGGCACTGTTGTGCCGCAACAGCGTGTCGTGCAGCCTGGCAACAAGGAACAGAAACGGGCACGCGCCATCACTCGCAAAATCCATCGATCTGCTGTGTCAGATTGCTGTGTCACTACAGTGTCAGATTGCTGTGTCAGATTGCTGTGTCACTACAGTGTCAGATTGTTTTGTCAAACTACAGTGTCAGACTGCTGTGTCAGATTGCTGTGTCAGACTACTGTGTCAGGTTGCTGTGTCAGACAGCTGTGTCAAATTCAGTGTCAGAATAGTGTCAGATTGCTGTGTCAGACTACAGTGTCAGAATGCTTTCTCAGACTACAGTGACTGCTGTGTCAGATTGTTGTGTCAGACTACAGTGTCAGATTGCTGTGTCAGATTGCTGCGTTAGATTGCAGTGTCAGATTGCAGTGTCAAAATACAGTGTCAGATTTCTGTCAGACTACAGTGTCAGATTGCTGTGTCAAACTATAATGTCAGATTGCTGTAGAGTTCGGTGACAAATTTTGAACATATCGGTTCCGATTGTTGTGTCAGCTTGAATAGTTTTGTAGTCAGATAAGTGACTGGTAGTAAGCTGTCCATGTTTAGAGAGAGAGAGAGAGAGAGAGAGAGAGAGAGAGAGAGAGAGAGAGAGAGTGTGTGTGTGTGTGTGTGTGTGTGTGTGTGTGTGTGTGTGTGTGTGTGTGTGTGTGTGTGTGTGTGTGTGTGTGTGTGTGTGTGTGTGTGTGTGTGTGTGAAAGAGAGAGTGTGAGCGTGAGAGAAAGAAAATAAATCTGACAAATATGGTTGAGAGTTCTTCCACATCCATCAAAATAATTCTTGCCCGAGGTTTCATGGTCGTGGTCAAGTCGACGAGACAGCCTTCTCGCGGTGGAGTTTATAGACCGACGGAATTAATATTTTCGGGGCACTTACATTTTGGAGCACTTAGGGAGGCTGTGAGAAAAAGCAGTTTCAATTACGCAATGGAGGAATATTAGTTCGATAAGATCGAATGGTTCTGCTTGATGTGCAGTACATTGCAGCAGTCTCCCTTTACAAGTATGTCACAATTCTCTGTTGTTATGTTCAATACGTCACAATGGACCATCGTTCTTGCAATGCGTCAAATGGTCTTCTTTATGATCAGTAAGTCACAATTGTCAGGTTTTGCTTTGTAAATCACTATGGTCTGATGTTCAGTATGTCACGATGCTCTATTTATGCTTAGAATGTTGTCACATAATGGTATTATGTAGCCTACACCCACCCTCCTCTAAAAATAGACTACAATCAAACCTAACTCGAGGATAGTCGACCCTTATTCCCAGGCTAGAGAAATACCTGAGGATGAAACCACTTTGAAAGAACCATTCACACAGCTCAACCGCATGCAATGAAGGTACCAGAAACCTACTTTTTTTTTCGGCAGTCCAACACTGCTGACCATTGAGGAAATGTGCTTTGGCTTCCAATGTTAACAAGCAATAATCCTACTACTAACCTTTAGTGCCATTTACCAATGAAGCAGGAAAACATCCTCTGTATATATTAATGCCAACGATCTGTGGTTTTGCTAGTATCACTAAATATTATATCCATGTTTATTTTTAGCCTTAACCATATTTTGATTTTTGCTAAACATTTCGCTTATGATACTACAATGTGTGATGACCATGTAATTAAGAGAACACACGTGGACAAATACTTATGATACTACAATGTGTGATGACCATGTAATTAAAAGAACACACGTGGACAAATACTTATGATACTACAATGTGTGATGACCATGTAATTAAGAGAACACACGTGGACAAATACTTATGATACTACAATGTGTGATGACCATGTAATTAAGAGAACACACGTGGACAAATACTTAGTCCAAGTGTATATTATTGGCAGATTGGCACCTTATCTCGGATGTTGATTTACGATCAGTGCTGAGCTGCAAAGCAATTGTAGAAGAGAAAACATTTAAAGCGCCCACAAATCCGCCAAGTGAGAGAGACGAGTGGTGTCTCTTTGGGGGAATTATTAATAATAACATAAATTGATATTCTCATCACTTGTAATTAGTTATGGATGATTAAATCATCATCGTCATCGTCATCATCATCATAACAGATAACTAAGATGGCGCTGGCGACACAGATTATAATTGAAAAAAGAATAAATAAAATTTGTATGCGCGGGGGGGGGGGTTCCAGAGGGATTCCCATTTCAAGGGTTCCTCCAGGACAAAAAGGATGAGATAGGCTGCACTAAGTGTTCATTAACATGCCTCCAGGTGATGTAATCACTAACATAAAACATTTACATTTATAATACAAAAACTTGGAATGTTTTTTTGTTATGAAGAATTAAAAGGGTTATTTACCTGATCAAAGTAATTAAAAAATTTTATATCTTCCTTTCACAACAATAACAAAATACAGTTTCAGTTGACTAGTATGAAGGGAGGACAACTCTTTCTTATACTCACTTCGTTCTTAGTGTCTTATAATGAACTAGTTACTAACACGATTTCATTACTTGTTGTACTTCATTTTCCATTCAGTTCATGTTATATGAATGTCCTTGTATGCTATAATGTCTACTTATTTCCTATATAATAAACTAGAAACCCACGATCCAGATTGATAAACCACTTACTGCGTCTGCTGGTTAGCTCCCCTACTCAGACACACTTCACGAATGAACAGAACACCTGTTCACTGTGCAATTAGGAACCGACCTTGAAATCTTCTTCACAGTCCAACCTGAAATATCTCCAGACGCCAATGACACATTTCTGACTCTTCCGGATTTAATTCACTCCAGACCGGAAATTCATATTCTATCTGAGATTATTCACTCCAGTAGTCTGCTTTAAGTACGATGCGTAACAGTTGTCTGCTTAATGCAATACGTAACAGTGGTCTGCTTAATGCAACACGTAACAGTTGTCTGCTTAATGCAACACGTAACAGTTGTCTGCTTAATGAAACACGCAACAGTTGTCTGCTTAATGCAACACGTAACAGTTGTCTTCTTAATGCAACACGTAACAGTAGTCTGCTTTAAGTACAATGCGTAACAGTAATCTGCTTAATGCAATACGTAACAGTTGTCTGCTTAATGCAATTCGTAACAGCCGTCAGCTTCATGCAATACGTAACTTGTCTGTTTAATACAATACGCAACAGTCGATTTTTTTTTTTTCAGTACGTCACGATTGCCTGCCTTGTGCTCGCTGTGGGTATTATGTGGTATGTCTCGTGAATGTCTCAAAGTGTGCAGCATGCTTTATGTGGTATGTCTCGTGAATGTCTCAAAGTGTGCAACATGCTTTATGTGGTATGTCTCGTGAATGTCTCAAAGTGTGCAGCATGCTTTATGTGGTATGTCTCGTGAATGTCTCAAAGTGTGCAGCATGCTTTATGTGGTATGTCTCGTGAATGTCTCAAAGTGTGCAGCATGCTTTATGTGGTATGTCTCGTGAATGTCTCAAAGTATGCAGCATGCTTTATGTGGTATGTCTCGTGAATGTCTCAAAGTGTGCAACATGCTTTATGTGGTATGTCTCGTGAATGTCTCAAAGTGTGCAACATGCTTTATGTGCAGTGTTAGTACTGAGCAAAATCCTAAATACAGTTTGACACAATGACCTGAATGGACTTAATGTCAAAATGATTAGACACCTACACGATAATTCGATCATTATGGTTAGTCAATAGTAAGTGCATAAATAACCAGTATGTCAGCATCATACTGCACAAATGTCATGAGTTTCTCTATTATTTGAGAGTCATCTCAATGAACTATATTTGTGAAATACAGCGTTAAATTAATGAAAAACGTCATAGTGCTATGTAATGTGTATTGTACGTCATATGGTGTGAACACAATAAATGGTCTAATAATGATTAATGAGCTGACCTGAATGACAGGTAAACATATTAGTTCACTTGTTGTACGCTGTGACTCAGTGCGTGGTTTACTTTGTGCGTACGTTATCTGTGACACATTGTGTGGTTTACTTTGTGCGTACGTTATCTGTGACACATTGTGTGGTTTACTTTGTGCGTACGTTATCTGTGACACATTGTGTGGTTTACTTTGTTCGTATAAATATCAGTGTTTAAGCCTCGAAACAAAAGTTTTAAAAAAATGTACGGTCACAGATTGCAGGTGAGTCGGGGGTGGGGGGTGGGGAGAAAGCAAAATAAACGGAACATTCAAGACCAGACCTCTTGTGGTCCTCTTTGATTTAGTAAGAATTTTAGAATAAAATGAATTAATAAACAAATTGATTTTTTTGTTGTTTGCTAGTGTCTGCTTAGTTGCTTTTCTTATTAAACATAACTAATCAATTCTACAACTATGCCCGCAACTTAGCAGGATTACGGGCCTTACCTCGGTCAGATGAGCCTCATTTCGGATAGTGAAACTAACATAAGTATGTGAAGGATAGACGAATAAAGGAAACATAACCTCTTATTCTTCTTTTTAAATAAACGTTGAAAGTTCACTTAAGAAATAAGATAAAGTCAATGATAAATTAGTCTCGTGACTAGTCAACTCTGATCATAAACGACCACACTACTGAAAAACCGCATCATCTTCATCATCAGCATCATTATACTATTACTACTAATAATAATAATAATAAATTATCCAAATGATCAAATTACATCAGAGAGGAAATTGCAAAATCTAGACGTTTCCGATAAAAAGAAAAAATTTTAGCCACACAATGCATTTCAAAAATGTTTTATAAAATTGGTTCTTTCCAATGCTTCGTACTCCAATAGCGGATTTAACCTCCCTCGTATGAGTGTAAACCCACAAAGAAGAAGAAAAATAACTTCTCTGCAGTAAGAGAATAATTTAATTTATTAATAAATCCTTCCACTCATTTTATGGAAAATGGAAACTGTCATATCAGCAAAAATACCACGCTTAACTGAACAGCATCGTCCGACGAGTCATCAAATGGTGTTAAAGAAGCACCAATCAGACCTGATGAATCCTCCAATCTGGTGGATAGTGTAAACACTGCATAACAAACCATTCATTTAAATTCTCTCTCACACGCGATAAACAAAAAATGATAAAAAGCCAGGGGAAGCAATCCTACACGCAAGCCAATTAATTAGGTCATAAATAACATTTCCCCACTCAATGACGTAACTAGATTCGGTCAATAATGGGAGATGACCGAATTGGTTTTCAATGTGACCAGGAAGCCCTAGTGCCAAACAGACGTCAGCCGGATGTCCCACCCCACCCTTTCACCCTGCTGCATTAAAACAGACTGACCGAAAGGGTTTCCCTTAATTAGTGTTTGGAAAGATGGTGAAATTCTGTTGCTGTTATTTGTTGTCTTGTCTTTTACTTCTATTTATTTGTTCAGTCAGTAAAGTGGGTTGATCCTTCCCTTCCCCCCTCTACCAGTGCCCCCAGTAATAAAACAAATCACAAATCTCACTACTAAAAAAAGTAATGACGTATCAATAGCAAAATGATCTTATTTGTCTATTATTTTATTTTAAGGGGCGGGAAGAGTCACAAACGTCTACAGATCACTACCACCACCCCAAGCAATTATAATTATGAAGAGCCAAAACTGTCTTGATTTCCCGTGGGGCATGTCTGGAACATGTTCCAAAACTGGCAGCCGCATGTCTTTCCGAATCAGTAGCGTTGAAGTTTTAACACGCCGTTCCCTTTTATCATCAGTGCGTTCATGCGCTCGCGAGAGTAGTCTTCCCCTGGAGAGACTGGAGCAGCGCCTGTAGACGCGTGCAGCTACTGAGTATCGATATTTTACGTCAGTCAACGCTGCCTTAAGGTGTGGGTCGCGAGGTCAACAATGTCAGTGTGACATCATTGTGGTTCCCGTTCGTGCGGGCGCGCACGCACACACACACAATTAGACTACTACAAGCTATAAATATCTTGAAACTCAAACATAACAAAGGTTTTTTTTCCTTAAATCATCGCCTTATAAATGTATAAATTCATGCGAAAGTAAATTAGAAGATAAAGAGACCCACGAAATGAGAAAAGGCTGGTTACGAGAATTGAAAGCCTCGAGACGTACAAGTCTTTACCCACTGTGACATCAACTTAAATGTGTGTGTATGTGTGTGTGTGTGTGTGTGAGAGAGAGAGAGAGAGAGAGAGAGAGAGAGAGAGAGATTTTTAAAAAGTGCCTCAATGTTAACTTATTTACTTGCGCCCATGGTAAACCAAAACTCTTAAGGGCCGCAACTCAGCCATCCAGATCCTCGATCGTCCCTGAATGAATAATCTGAGACAGAGGAAGAAGAAAATGACTGACATTTCTTTTTCACTTGAAGAAAATTTTTAATATAAATACTTTGATAATGTCTTACTGTAAAGTAACATTTTTATTTTTAAACTAAAAATTCGATGGTGTTAACATTAGGGTCTATTTCATTGTATTGTTAGTATGAGTGTATTTCAGTCCAGTTTGTCATGTATTGTTAGTATGAGTGTATTTCACTCCAGTTTGTCATGTACAGTTTCTTGTCATACTTAGAACACGACAAAGACAAACTGGAGTGGTCAAATGAAATCGAAAACAATATAACTGAAATATACATCGACTCATTACACGCAAACACAAGTGGTTGAAAATAATGGATCAGATTATTTCATACACGCTCGACTTTTTCACCAAACTGCATATAAACACACGCAATCTATACCATCAGTCTGACAGGGAGGGTTCTTTTTTGTTTTAAAAAAAATATATTTATTTATTATTTTAATTATTTCGTAGGGAGGGGGGGGGGAACTCGATTTCTATTCAAATCCGAATGACAGTTTGACGAGTGAGTTTTCCAGCTGATACCGATCACGTGCTAGAATTAAGAGGAAGAGTGAAGGGCTTTTCAGTGATGTCACATTGTCCGTGACGTCATCCTAATTTGCATGCAGGACCCGTCACATTATGAAGCGAACTTTCTTAGGGAAGGTCTCACATCTGCATATTTCATTAGCCTCGTCCGACATTTTTTTTTTAAATTTCAGAAATGATCGCAAATATACACACAAGCATAATATAGTATGAGCGATGACCTAACTAGGAAAAACTTGTGCCGTTGGTTTTTATGGACGGCAATACAATTAGCAAAAATAGCAAACTCGCGAGGGTTAGGACCGAGTATCGCACAGCAGTTTAACACGCTCGTTGGGATGGTAAATGGAGATGGACGCCAAAGAGAAACAAGAAGTAGCAATCAATAAATAAAGAAATAAAAACAATCAATCAAAAGACGTATTGAAGAGATGAATGCAAAAACGAATGGCGGTGTCGTTTGCCAAAATCAACCTTCTCACGCATTTCGGCACTGCAACAAGCCAACGTCCCAAATGACGCATTTGGACAGACGTGATAGTTTTGTTTAACGCGCGCGCGACGTGTGTGTGTGTGTGTGTGTGTGTGTGCCTCCCCTCTCTAGCAACCAGGCCATCACATGTAGACAAACAGTATATTGAGTAGACAGAAACACAACGATATGGACGGTTGAAAGATCACAATCTGCAACAATAACCAATTATCAATAATAATGGATTACAACAGAGAAAAAATAGGAGTCTCATATGGCTTACAAAGTGTATTATTTTACACTCTGTTAAGGTCAGTAGATTTCTGTTACAATTCTTATAATACAAACACAAATACTCGACTTATATTGTGAGAACGTACTCTCGCTGATCTATCTTTTACTGGAGTCCACACTCTTATGACTTATTCATGTACACGATTCCAAACTTTTGATGACATATCTAGGCCCAAGCTTTTAATGACTTCTTTGTACGAGACCCTACTCTTGTCAGTAATCTAATGCGCGGGTCATACGGTTGCTGATTTGCCTAGTTCTGAATCCATACTCTTAATTGTTCTTGAACCCATATTCTTAATGGCTTACCTAGTTCTTGAATCCATACTCTTAATTGCTCAATTGTTCTTGAATCCATACTCTTAATGGCTTAATTGTTCTTGAATCCATACTCTTAATGGCTTAATTGTTCTTGAATCCATACTCTTTATTACGGCTTCCTTGTATTTGAATTCAAACTCTTGATACTTATGTTATTCCAAATCCCATAATCGTAATGACTTGTACATCCGACTTTATGTAAAGTTTGAGTGCATTTTCTTCATAAATTATTTTTGTATGTGAGCCCAAAGTCTTCGTGACTTATTTAATATGTGAGCTCAAAGTTTTCATGACTTATTTTGTATGTGAGCCCAAAGTCTTCATGACTTATTTTGTATGTGAGCCCACAGTCTTGATGACTTATTTTCTATGTGAGACTGGTGTTGTACCCAGAGTCAGTACTTCTGATGACTTGTACGTTAGTGCATACTCTGAATTACAAATCTTATATATAATCCATATTCTTGAAAATTTATATTTGTATGTGGATCCAATTTTCTGATGGACTTATAAGAGCCCATACCCTTAATGACTTACTTTGTTCTTGAGTCCATACTCTTAATGACTTACTTTGTTCTTGAGTGCATACTCTTAATGACTTTGTTCTTGAATCCATACTCTTAATGATTTACTTTGTTCTTGAGTCCATACTCTTAATGACTTACTTTGTTCTTGAGTCCATACTCTTAATGACTTTGTTCTTGAGTCCTCATCCTTAATGATTTACTTTGTTCTTCAATCCATACTCTTAATAACATTCCTTGTACACTGGCTTCATAATCTTAATGATTTATCCTGTTCCCGAATCTGTAATCTTAACGAGTTATTCTTTTTTATTCTATACTCTTAATGACTAAACTTGTGCATAAGTCTATACTCTTAATGACTAAACTTGTGCATAAGTCTATACTCTTAATGACTAAACTTGTGCATAAGTCTATACTCTTTATGACTAAACTTGTGCATAAGTCTATACTCTTAATGACTAAACTTGTGCATAAGTCTATACTCTTAATGATTAAATCTGTACATGGATCATACTACCGATGACTAAACCTGTACGTTAAGTCCATGACTTAAGTTGTACTATCATACTCTTAATGATTTAACTTATAAGCGAGTAATTACTCATGACTTATACTTCTGAACGAGTCCAAACTCTTGACATTTAAATTCAACTCATACTCTTGATAACTTTCAAGCTTTTGATAAGTTGTATGCGAATGATGACGAATTCCTACTCTCTAATTTGTACAGTCCATACTTAGTGTTCTTCAGGGGCCCTTTCTGGGATTTGAAAACTTTTAGTTTGCTGGAGTCTACAAGAATGCACTACCAAATAAGTTAGACTGTGAGGGAGTGGGGTGGGGAGGGTAGTTTTATATTTTCAGAATTGACAAGTATGCGTGTATTTGCGTGTGTATGTGTGTGCATATGGGCGGCAGTTGGCCTTCGCTTAGCGCAGGGGCGGGCAAACTTTTGAGACCGCGGGCCAGATAAAACTGTTGGAACAGTTCGCGGGCCGGATAGACGACCAAATGTCACAAGTCCAGCAAGTTCAGAATATAAAATGAGAACAAAAGTAATTTTTAAAAAACTAACTCTCTTTCAATGAAAGATTAATGAGATGGATGGTGTTGCTTACAATGAATAAGTGATTCAATGTCTGGCTTAACTGATGAGGTTGACAAGCGAAGAATGTCATTTAGATGACGGTCAGAGAGTTGAGAGCGAAGGCGACTCTTTGTATATTTCATCTTTGAGAACAGTTGTTCACAGCAAAATGTGCTTCCGAACATAGCTACAATGCGCTGAACATGTTTAATAAAATGTGGAAACTTGCCTGATGGAAGGATGACATCACGAAAAAAAGAAAGAGGAGAAGAAGTGCGGAACTTTGCTTTTAACTCATCGCTGCATTGCATATCTACCAACTCCATCTGCAAGGAAGCTGGAGCGTCATCCACTGTGATTTCAAAAGGGGCACTGAACAACTTGAAATCTGCAGAGAGTGGTCTGACACCCCCAAAACGTGAGGAAAATTCTTCCCTCAGTGAGGTAATGACTGCACCACAAGTCTCCAAATCGACATCTGCTATGGAACAAGCAGCAAGACATGGAAAATGCTGAAACTGACCATTAGACAACTGGAATTCCCACAAGCGTAGTTTCACTTCAAATGCTGTGATGTGTGAATACATTTCAGGAACGAGAACATCCTTACCTTGCAAATTGACATTGGGGATGTTGAGGTGTGTGGTGATATCCGTGAGAAAGGCCAGACGAGCAAGCCATTTTAGGTCAGTGAAGTTATCAGCATAGGGGAGGTTCTTTTCATGAAGAAAGTTGAAAATTTCTTGTTGTAGGTCCCACACACGAGAAAGCATGGCTCCACGACTTAGCCAGCGGACTTCACAAAAGTAGAGCAGGTCACCATAATGCGCATTCACTTCATCCATCAGTGCCTGAAATTGACGATGTTTGAGACTTTGGGAAAGTATGGAATTTACAACCTTTACCACAACTGACATTACCTCAACGAGGTTTGCAGACTTGGCACATAAGGATTCTTGGTGAATGATGCAGTGCAATTTAAGGATAGTCTGGTTGTGTCCAAGGGCCTTACAATGGTGAACGAGCAAAGAAGCTGCGCCCTTATTCTCTCCAATCATTGCCGGTGCACCATCAGTCGTTACACATACAAGACGGGACAGATCAAGGGAGTGATGTTCCACACACTGAAGTAAGGCATTGAAGATGTCTTGCCCAGTGGTGGTGTCATGTAGCGGAACAATCTGAAGGAACTCTTCATGCACTTTGAGGGCAGCTGTGACACCTCGTATGAAAATAGCTAGCTGGACTGTATCTTTCATGTCAGTGCTCTCATCAAGAGCAAGAGAGTAGGCGACAAAGGTTGAGCAATCACTCTTCACAGAGTCTTGCACATTGTCCGACATCTCTTCAATGCGACGACGAATAGTACGGGATGACAGACTCATATTCTCCAAGACAGAACGTTGCTCTGGACAGACAGAATTCACCACAGTCATGAGACATTCCTTGATAAAGTCTCCATCAGAAAATGGCTTCATTCTTTGAGCAAGGAATAGTGAAACTTCATAACTGGCGCGTGTCACTTTTTCATGCACAGATGTTTGCTTATGAAACATTAAACTGCTTTTCTCTATATTGCCTGTGAGTTTAGCAATAGTATTCTTTTTCTCAGAGGCAGACATTAAACCGAATTTCGAAGTTAAGTGTACTGTTTCCCAGTGACGGTGCACATTAAACTCTTTGAAGACAGCAACAGTTTTCAAACAGATCAGACACTGAGCTTGTCCAAATCTTTCTATGAAAAAGTACTTCTCCGTCCACTCAGAGTTAAATGTCCGACTTTCCATATCCACTTTAAATTTTTTAGGATGCAGGGTTGCAGACATGATTGTGGGGATGGGGGAATAATGGCAAAGAAATAGACGAAATGCAACAACCAGTTCGGTTGTGATGGCATAAGACTGAGTTTCAAATTCGCGCACCTCTGTTTACCTCCAGCCCTCCTTCCCCACACCCAATAGTAGGGTGGTGAAGGTCAGGTCACAACTGAGGCAGAGTACAGATGCTGACATACAGGTATTATTTTAGATCTGTCCTAGGCCTGGGAGAGTTCAAAAGTCAACGAACTATAAAGAGATGCTAGTGTAATATATATAACCGCAGGCATAAATTGTTCATGTGCACACAATTCTGTGTGAGTAATTCAAACTGTTAAAATTACATGTAGTCTTTAGACTAGTTTAGCCTTGGCTGTTTGACAGCGTATAACAATGCCCAATTGTTTTAGTGACTTTTGTTTTGCGGGCCAAAAGCAATAAGTGTGAATGGCTTGGCGGGCCAAAAGCAATAACTGTGAATAGCTTGGCGGGCCAAAAGCAATGTTAACTGTGAATAGCTTGGCGGGCCAAAAATAAATGCTTCGCGTGCCAGGTTTGGCCCGCGGGCCAGAGTTTGCCCGCCCCTGGCTTAGCGGCAACATCAAAGGACCAACTCTGCTTCACTACAAGTACAAATAGCTCTGTGGTTCTCGGTTGAGTTTCTCTATGACGCCTAAAAGAATCAATAATGGAGTTTTCTTTTCTTTTAATTTTAACATTTGATTATTTCTTGCGGCACATGACACTAATCAAACAGAAATACAATGAAAAAACATGTTTCAACCTGATTTAACAGATGGTTAATCAATAAATAACAAAAAAATCAATCAAGTCAATGATAAATCCAAAATAGCTGAGAGATCCAAGCGAACGCAAAGTACAAAAACAATATCTAACAGAAAGGCCATCACAAAACTACAGTTACATGAAATTGGCAGTGGGTTATCGTTCTTGCAGAATAAGGATAGTTTTACTGGTAAGATATCAATTACTCCACTGAGTTAAATGAAGTACAAACAATTGCTGACGTCATCCACAAATTCTTTTCTTTCTATTTTTTTTTTAAGCCAAAGAATAAAACTATATTCGTTGCACAGCTTTAATGTGTATATTCTTTGTTTTCTTCTTTAATTGTGGATGACGTCAGCAATTAGCTGAACGGAACTCTGTGACGTTAATTGCCAAATTTCTTCGGGAATCGATTAAGGAGACGTTCACATGTCCATATAATTATTATTAATACTTACTCCACCAAAACTGCTTGTGAAAGATCACTGAATATTTTTAGTATGGAAATTAGTCAGCCATACATATAAAAAAATGTAAACTTAGTAATACAGATAGCTACACAATATTTATCTTGGTATATTTATGAACACTTGATCGTTATTTATTTATATTTATAAAGGAAGGGGAAAAACTCTTTGTGATTGCAATTGGGAGAAGGCTGTGAACAATGCTAATTTACCTCAAGGCTATGTTCAGTGCACTGCGTGTTTTCGTGACATGCTGATATAATGAGAGATAACTCTATACACTGGTCGCCAATTTTAATTATTAGTGACATGCTGATGTAATGAGAGATAACTCTATACACTGGTCGCCAATTTTAATTATTAGTGACATGCTGATGTAATGAGAGATAACTCTATACACTGGTCGCCAATTTTAATTATTAGTGACATGCTGATGTAATGAGAGATAACTCTATACACTGGTCGCCAATTTTAATTATTAGTGACATGCTGATGTAATGAGAGATAACTCAATACACTGGTTGCCAATTATAATTATTAGTGACAGGCTGGTGTAATGAGAGATAACTTTCACAGGTAACTATTGGTAAGGAATAAGAAAGTATTGGTAAAGAATAAGTAAGTATTGGTAAGGAATAAGTAAGACTATTTCTGGTATGATTTTACTGGATTAGTACCAACATGGAAGAGGAAACTAGGAAAGAAACAATGACAACAGCAATACATAATAAAAGAAAACTGAAAGTGACATTAGTCAACAAATACCATCTCAACTGCAAAACTATTAAGACCGCAATAGAGGATGCAAAACAAAGGCTAATAAGACCCCGCCACTGTTCAAAGAGATACACTACAAGATATCAGCAATCACAACATGAACAAAATATTCAAAACTGACCCTGGAATACTATACCAAAAATTTGAAGGAAATTCCAAAATACAACAACAGATGCCAAACATTCAGTACAGCAAGACCTGGAAAAACATTTGGAGAAATCCAAATATACATAATACCTCAGCCAGATGGATTCAGGAACTGAAAGATAAGCATAAAGACACTCCTCAAGAATGTAATGTCACAATCACTAAGCAAAAGACATCAAGAAGGTAAGAAAGAGGCAAACTGGAAAGACCCAGACCCAGACTAATTACAAATATTCTGGCTGAAACATCTTACCTCCTTACATGGTATAGACTTGCAACACAACTGCAAGACAAAGTAAACAAACCAGAAACTTTGCCAGCCTGGACGGTGAACAGAAAAACAAACTCTGTTATGAAAGATCCAGAGAAAGGCACAACACCAAACAACTATCATCCAATCACATGCCTATAAACTACCTGGAAGTTGCTATCATTTATTAGGAATTATATCCGACAAAATCATTCTCACCTTAAAACAAACTACTAACCGGTGAACAAAAATGGTGCTAGACTGGGCAGCAGAGGAACAAAGGACCAACTGGCAAATGATAAGGTCATAGTTACTAAAAAGAAACAAAGAACAAATCTTGCAATGGCTTAGATTGACTATCAAAACCCTGCCTATGGCTCAGTTCCACATTCATGGATACTTGAAACAATAAACAATTACAAGATAGCGCCATCGGAACAAAAGTTAATCTAAGTATCAATGACAAGCTGGAAAACTGCACTTGCATGCAACAATGTAGAAATTGCAGACATAACAATAAAATATAGAACTTTTCAAGGTGATTCCCTATTACCACTGCTGTTCTGCAGTGCCCTAAATTCCTCTCAGTCAAGTCATCCAGGAAACTGGATTAGGATGCACAATGATATCGGGACAGGTTATCAGCCATGTACTGTATAAAATGATCTACATGTAAAAGCTATACAGTAAAAATGAATGTGATATCAATTTGCTAATCATTACTGTCAACATATGAAGTGAGAAAAATGTGGAAGAATTATCATCTAGAAAAGCAGAATCAAAACAACAGAGGGCCACAACATGAGAAAAATCAATGGTGTTTCAATGGAAAATGGATATAAGTATCTGGGGATACTACAACATCAAGAAAATATGCAATGTGAAGTCCAAAGTTAAAGGGAGTATTAAATAAACAGGATAGACAAGTCCTTAAGTGAAAACTAAATGGGGCTAACAAAATACTAGCCCTCAAAGCATATGTAATACCTGTAATCAGCTTTACTGGAGGTATCATAGATGACACCTCTCTTGGCAACCTTCACTCATGTGATTATTATTTATTAATTAACATCACATAACTAATTAAAAGTGATCAAAAATCTTAATTTATACTTATTAATAATTCTCCCACATCACCAATATGTCTCTCACTTGGCAGATTAAAAGGGTGTCATAAAACTCTGTTCTTTACAAAATATAAGAATGACATACTGTCCGCATAATGTTTCTGTAGGTGAAAACTCCTTACCAAAGGAGTAATAAAAATCTGTCTTTTATTAATAGTTAGTGAGCCCTGTCCACACTATTACTTCAATATAAGTTTTACTATATGTGCAAGATGGTTAATAAATATAGCAATAAATTTATTAAATCAACAATCAAATATATAACATATGAATATAATCAAAAAGAGTGTTGACATTTACATCACTTCACAACAATGTTTGATTAATGCTAGTCATTCATCCATTTATTCATTTATTCTAGAATAGATATCAGCAGTCAAATTAACATATATACAAAATCAAGTTCAAGGATATAATTCATCATGAAATGAGAGTGGAATTTTAGATAGATAATTATAGTCAATTGTACATAACCTTTACAATGATGGCAGCTGTCACTAGCACGTGTTCAAAATCACATAGTTTGCAACAAGTCACTTTCTTTCTTATTAGATGATGGTCCAACGTAACCCTTCTAAGCAAATTACACAACTGTTCCAGAATTGTCCAAAACACACCCTGGAGAATCATCCAAAACTTTGTATGCACTTATCAAAGAACACTACAAGGAATGTTCCAGAACTTTCATGTGTGCTACTCAAGCACACCACAAGGAATGTTCAAAGTAATCTTCATGAATTCTTGAGATCAAACTCAAGCCTCAATTTTGCTGTATTGGCTCTAGAACAGAATTCACAGGAATCAACTTACAGGAATGTTTACTGATAAGTTCAATGATGATAACACTGGATGCACACCAACTTGATTCATGTAGTCTGAAGCAGATACAATGTTATGAAACAAAAAAAAAAAGGTGCACTTCTCTCTGTAAAAAGTCAAATTAAGGGCACTTTCTCTCTTATAAACATTCTCAACTTACAACCCTGCATCAATATTCATTAGCCTGATACACATACAACATAAGAAATATAGCACTGATTGAAGTTCACAAGTATAATGCACAACATATTCAGATTACTGAACAAAGAAATAATGTTTCAATTACATAAAGCATTCTAGAAAATCAAATCATAGATCAATAGAGAACATGTGAGAAATATTTCTAAGTCCTTTCTTTATCAGTCAGTTAACTGACCATCAGCTAAAATAGCCTTTGTGACCTGACTTGGATTATGTCAAAATCAAAGAGATTAGAATATAAGACTTTCTTCAACAAATTAACTTTCAGTCCATCCTTATTGGAAGAAGTTGTTATAAGCAAGTATGAGACTATTAGTCAGTAAAAAACTACTCATCTGCTTGAAACTGGTTTGGATTGCATTAGCAAGTTCTAGCATATTCTTTACCTGAGTTGTTTACTCCAACTCTAAAACCATCATAGGCAGTGCCCAAGGTCTGATGATGTTAACAATGGCAACAAATATATAATTATTAAGTTTAGAAATAGGTTAGGCAAATTTACTCTGCCACACATAGATTGGACAACAAATGAAATAAATCATTAAATGATTTGGACAGAAAGAGCAAAAAAACTAGTTACAATACATAAATCCCTACGCCCCAAAGCAGACATAGGCTATATGTGTCCTGGAATATGGGAGGCCGAGATCTCAAGAAAATTAAACATGTCATTGAAGGAGAAGTTATAGGCCTTGTGGACTACATCTGGAATAACAACAAAGACTAGTCATTTTTAGTAACAGTAATAATGAGTGGATTATACCAAACCCCAAACACAGAAGAAAACAATGAAACAAGCATAAGCAAATTCTTGGAGCCAAAATCTTCTCCATGGCCAGCATGCATGACAAGCAGGCAGGTTTGAACGCAGAAACAGAAGCATTCATAACAGATGCATAAGATCAAGGACTAAACACAAAATCACACAAAATGAAAATCATGAAAATCTCAAATGATTCTGAATGCAGACTCTGCAAAACCACAGAAGAAACAAGAGATCATATACTATCTGGATATCAGTTTCTGGCTAGAACAGAATACACCAGAAGACACAATGAAGTGCAAAAATCACACAGAGAAACCTATGTTAGAATTATGAAAGTTCTGGAACACTAAACCCTAGAAAGAATATGGATGCAAAACAGAAGCAGTCACTTACAGAAGAAGACAAAATAATGTGATAGAGATAAGAACAGACCAAGTGATTCCTGCATAAAATTCAGACATTGTATTTCTAAGTCTAACAAAACAGCAATAATCATTGATGTTGATGTTCCAAGTGACAGACACATAAAAATAAAAGAAAGAGAAAAATAGAAAAATACCAGGCTCTCAAATAAGAAACCCAGAGACTGGAATGTAAGAGCAAAAGTCATAGAAGTGACAGGAGCCTTGGGGAACAAAACACCTTAGTTGGAAGGCTATCTGAATAAGCTACCTAGAAACCACAGCTTCACACCACTACTGAAATCAGCACTCATCGAAAGTGTCCACATCCTTTGTAAAACTTTAAATCTCCCAAAATCAAGATTCTGAAACCTTGGTTCACAAATGACAGTCAACTGAAATCATGAAGAAAAAAAAAGGCTGAGTAATAACAAAACAATAATTCTTGTAAAAGTTGTAAACAATCTGCAATATCTATACCTAACTATGCAAAAAGGTCCATACAAACTACTTAAGACATAAGAAAACTAAAGATAGTAAAACCACACACAACAATGAATCCACATGCAAACTTATTTTATAACAAATACAAACCATGAATATACAACAAGAAATTAACAAATTCAATAGAATTGCAAGTGTACAGTTTGAATAAACAATGATTCAGAAGTGTTTATGTATGTATGCATGTGTGTGGATATGTGTGTGTGGATATATATAATATATATATATATATATATATATATATATATATACAGTGTAGTTTGTGTGTGTGTGTGTGTACTCACATGCACATGCATGAACAGATATTTTATTTTTTGAGGATATTTTATAGAAGGCTTTTTACTCTGTACTGATAGTACTTTTAGTAGAATTACATTTGCTTTCATTTCATAATTAACAAAGGGATATAAATGAAACAAAGCTAACATTAATAATTTAATGTGTTTTAATTTATACTGTTGGTACACTCTCTGTATAAGAGTATAATCTTTTTCATTGCAGGGCTACAATTTAATTCCATGTAATATTTATATTATATCAAAAATAGTTAAATAGATTTAGTATATTATCCCAACCTCAGTGTTTTATTATGGTTTAAATACACACTGGTATTATAGTTTATATATACATCAGGTTTTAGTAAGTGTACACAAATACACTACCCAACATTAAACAAAAGAAATATTATTCTTGACTGTAATTGTAATGTTTTGACAAGTGTGTAATAACATAATTAGTTGTCTTCTAAGTTATAATGATTTAAAATGTGTGAAGACTATAATAACCTTGCTAAATTTTCAGTTTTTAAATTAACCTTATGTGTTATAAGTTACCAAATTTTATTATGTAAACCCCATTTTGTAAACACAGATATTTATTAAATTTTGTCATTTAACACGTAGATTAATTTTTTTTTGTTTTGTTATTTTAACATTGTCTTTTAATTTTCTTATTTATTTGTTCTTATATCTTTAAGTAGTTTGTCTACATACTAGCATATTATGTGCAATTATTAAAAAGCGCTTCATATTTTTTAAAATATTGTCATTGGCAACCTATACGAAGTAGGCCTATATGCACTAAATTGAAAGAACGTGTATTTTCTGTGTTGTGAATAAGTACGGTAGAAGAATAATACTAATACAAAAAATACCTTTAATTTCTTCATTCCATATTGAACAGCGTTGCATCGATCACGTTTTATCTATTTTTTTGTGTGGTGAATGTGTAAACAATAACTTACTTTTAGTGTTATCTCCCCCAAGCGCATGCCTTGAGGCCACATACGGGTTAGGATTTATTTATTATTTATTGATAATTATATATTTGATGAATCACCAGTGTGTGTAACATTTTATAAATATATATACTAAGCAGTACTTTCGATCCAGAAGTCTTTGAAGGTAGATATCAATACTCTATTGAGAACCACCACTTAAGAGAACCACACTTAGAATTCCTTATTCAAACAAACGAAACAACGTACTGACAAATATATAAGGGCCCATTTTAGGATATACGAATTCTGACAATTATTACCAATGTCTTCCTATTACTGTAATCTATTTTAATTAGATTCGCAGTCTACTAGGTATACATCAGACACCACTATAACAAGAAATAAAAATAAGACTAAAAATATCCATGCATGAGGACCATACAAGCAAAAGAGATACGAATAGAAAAAAATGTCACACACGCAAGTAAAACTCTATTCAACTTTTGAAACGGCAAGGATCAAGGATAATAAAACAATCAGAGACAGTTGATGAATGAACAAGGGAGTATAACTGCCCAATGTTCCATGCTAAGGAATAGAAACGTCAACATACAAATAGACATGAGGCATTTCAACATTTTACACTGATATGAACAGACCATCATTCATAGCTTGAGATACTAACTCAAAGTGTTGTCATGTTTCCAACTCACTGATTCTGCTCTGTGTGTGTTTGTGTGTGTGTGTGTGTTTTAAATATTGTCTCCCCCTCCAGTTTTGTTTCTAAGAGTTACGTCCCTTACTACACCAAATCATCATATTTTCCTCACCGTGAATCAGTCAATCAGACGATGTGATTTATATTGTTGTTTTTATAATATCGCTATTAGTATGATCTGAGAAGAGTGCAGGCAATAACTAACCAGCTTCAGCAGGTGACTTTTTTTTATTTGCAATTTAAAATTTTGCAGTAAATACAAGGTAGAGGAAATGCAATTAAGGAAACCTATTTAATTAATGTTGTTTATTATTGTAAATTGCACTTATTTTAAAGCTGAAAAATTGCAAATATAATTTATTGTGTTCAGATATAAATAATAATATTTTTTAAGAAATTAGGTAACAAAATAATGGAGAGACGAGTTTGTAAACATTGTTTCGATTTCTATTTACATTAATTTACAATTAAATAGAGCGAGCATCCAACGAATTCATTATAAAAACAAACAACGAATGTACCTTATCTTAAATTTGCTGTAAAACAAAGCCCATTAAAATTATAAGTAAATTAGTAAGCGAAACAATAAAATATTGTTAATATATTTTAATATCTTTTAAAATGTATGAATTTAAAATGTTTATCAATGTAAATTACTACTAAGTACTAGTAGGTCTAGTAGTGTTACTAAATAGCATTTAAAACTGGAGACCGGTTATCTTTTAGTTTTATGATGAATGGCATTAGATAAATGTGCTGTTAAAATATTGTTTATAAATCACAGAGGAGCAAAGAGATTAGTTACAAATTAATTTATATAATAGTATATGAATATTTAGATTGTTAATGTCATGTTTATACATCTAAATTGTTTGGAGGATTTTTACTTTATATACTTTAATCAATATTTATGAAGAGACTGTAGAACAAGATAATAATATTATTAAATGCATAAGTGACAAAATGCAAAATAAATATATAACACATAAGGTGGATATTTACAAATGTATATGTGATTAATAAAAATAAAAAAAAGTAAGCACACAGTAACATATGATTCAAAATAATATTTGATAACCTATGCTAGCACACACTAATAAAGTGAGTATAATGGCATAAAATAATTTTAAATATCACAATACAAAACTAAGCATATAACTTAGATGAATATGTACAGCTGTAAAATAAAATACACTTATAGAGATGGACTAGACATGAAATAAAGAAAAACAAAAGGTTACAAAATTGATCATGTAGGTGAAATAATTTATTTTTGAAGAGTTTTTGAAGACAATATGATGTAAGTTCTAAAGGCAGTTTGTTCTGGGTAACAGAAAGAGCACATTTTAAAACTTTGTATGATGGATACAGTAAGGATATGAGTTAGATGAAGAGTGCAAATATCCAGATCAAATATTTACACTAGAGATGTCATTTAAGTATTTAGGTCAGAGCCATTCAGTTTAATATATTGAAGAATACACACACACACACACACACACACACACACACACACACACACACACATATCTAATCTGTCTATATGTTGTATGCACTACTCCAGTCATGACATCTTCAAGGCTGTTGATAACACTTCTGGTATTATAACTGGGATTGAAGGTAAATATATTAATATGCCAGACATCATAACCATGCCCATGAATTCTGGTCCAGTTTTAAGTATGGATAATATCTATATCTGTGATACCATAACCATAGTTATTATATCACTTTCACTTTTATATCTGGATACATCTGTTTACATGATTTCTTATTCAGTTTACAACCAAGTATATATGTATGTGATGTCATAATGATAATGGTTAACAATGATTTATTAACAAATAACAGATACTTGTATTTCAGTTGAAAATACCACATCTGGCTTTATCAAGGTTATTTATTGTACGACAAAAAATCATGACCTTAGCCATGATATCATATCATTGCATTCCCTTGATGTTGTATGTGGTTTTACATCAAATTATTTAAGTGTGTGATGTCATCTGTGTTTTGATGCCTAGTTACAGATATGTTTGACATCAAATCCACAAGCATAATGTCATATCCAAACTGGTGATGTCATGCCTGGTTTTATATTCCTGCAAATTTTATATATATATATGCAAATTTTTACATAGTCACATTGCCTGCATGTGAAAATATAGTATCAGTACTAATGTATAAGGATTACATGGATGAGGTAACAATTAACAATTATATATACAGTATGTGCAAATTTTTACATTGTCACATTGCCTGCATGTGAAAATTTAGTATCAGTACTAATGTATAAGGATTACATGGATGAGGTAACAATTAATAGTAATATAACCCAACTAAACAAAATTAAAAGATAAATAATTGCACAAAATAAATCCAAATATAAAATTCCATTTAAAATAATCAAAATCAAATTAAAACTGAGCTATAAATGAAAAACAATACAATTAAAAATATGTTTTAAATTAAAATTTCAAAACAGGCTGAATTAAATGAAATAGAACAAGCAAAGAAAATATATAGAAACTGGAAGTGAAGAAGAAAGAGAGAGAGAATAGAAAATAAAACTAAAAAAGAAGAAACAGTAATGGATGTGGTGTTATGACTATAGATTTGGATGCGTTGGTTTGGATATGATGCCACTGGTACACATTTCACACCATGGTTGTGGTGTGACATCATTATGTAAAACTAAATATGTTTCATAAATGTAAAGATTGATATAGTATTAATAATATCACAAGCGGATATACATAGATGTCAACTGGGATATGAGGCCATGATAATAGAAATACCTAGATATATACTTAGATTTCTTAGTAACAGAAATACCCAGACATAAAAGCTGAAAGTAATATTTTGGGAACAGAATAGTATTGATGTAAAAATCCTATGTGATGTTGTGATGTCATGGGAATGAAATTATCTAGTTGCACAACTGTAAGTACTGAAAGGTAAACCAACAAGTGTCCAGAGTATTGATATCTCTGTGCATGAACTGCCTCCAAAAAATATAATGTTTTACTGCCACTATGTACAATAAATAGTTTGTCATGCATAGGTGGGGGTGGGTTGTTTTTTTTGGAGGGGGGGGATGGGGTTGGAGGGTTTACCAAATAAAAATTTAAACTTCACAAAATAATATAGAGCTTTCCTGTTATTAAGAAAAGCAATATGATTACCACTTGATTGCATATTCCAAAGCAAACTAAATTAAAATGATTTAAAACAAAACAAAGCAATACTGAGTTTTTCTAGTCAGTTTTACAGAGAAATAATTTTCAAAACCTCCAAGTCCAGAATCCCTATAATATAAATTATAATGATATGTTGTGGGTCACATCAGTGAGTAGTGTTACTCAAAATCAAATGCCAGTAGTGTTACTCAAATGCCACAAAATTTGAATAGAGCAATAGAGAGTTCATATTAAAGAGTGTATATTTTCTATTTATATCTTCTTTTCTTTCTTACAATTTTTTACACGTAAATCTTTTAAATTTGTTAAAATTAAAAATATAATGTTTGCTATAGTGCAGGGGTGCACAAACTGCGGCCCAAGACAGGGCTCTATGTGGCACCCAGAGGACTTTAGGATGTTACCATTATTTGTGGCCTGCAAGGAGCTCTTAACATTAATCTGAACACGGGAATAGTGCAGACGTTGAAATATTAGTTTTGTTTTTTTCCACTGATTTATCCACTCAGAAGCCGCAGAAGCCTTTTATCACATTATTTCATTATTTGTGTTGTTTTTTCCTACTGAGCCATCCATGTACCCTGACTTGCAGCCCTCCATGCACTATCAATTGGAAATTTGGCCCTCTGGCCTAGAAAGTTTGTGCATCCCTGCTATAGTGTAAACAATACCAAACTCAAGAAAAAGAAAAGGGAAAACTTCTTGAGCATTCAACTTTAGCAGTTCAGTCTGCTTCTAAAGCTGACAAAGTGATATGTCTGAAAGTTTATGATTACCCTTTATTTTTTATTTTTTATTAATAATTGCAGGCAGATCTTGATCAACTGAAAAGAAAGAGAATTCTTTAAATAAACACCTCAGAAAAGCTATGCTTTCACGGTTGGTCAAGTTTCGCAAGACTGACAGTCCTGATGGTCCATATGAAGATCTGGAAGGAGATGACAAAGTCGAGATGGACATCACGGACATGTATAGATCAGTTGGGCGCACTTTTCCACCGACATACAGTAGCTCACCAAAACATCGTCCTCCGCCGAGTGGTGAGATGAGTGACATGGCATCCGTCTCAAACACAGAAACTGAAGGCATGATAAATATTTTTAATTGAATCATTTAATCACTTAGTTTATACCTAGAAGTAGAAAGTGTGCTAGCCTGTTGAAGCAGATTAACATATGATCATTTCATCACTCTATCAGTCTAAAAATAAAACAAATGAAGTTATACTATTAAAATATGATATAGCATCAGTTCACCAGTCTGAAACAGAGATGCAAAAAGTATCTATTTTTTAGATTTAATTCATTAGGCTTAGACAGAGAAGGCATATTAATGCTAACATTAGTATACATGTAGTATCATTTCATCAGTTTCAAACATAGACACAAAAGCATAATAGATTTTAATTGTAGAATCTTGATTAGAGTGGAAGGCATGTAGACAGCTGACTTAGCATCTAAACATCAACCTCCTGAAGAGAAGCAGAAAGCCTGTATGATGTTAAAAAAATATACTTTGATGTATTATATCGATATATAAATAGCACTATTGATCAGTCTCCTGAAGAGAAGCAGAAAGCCTTTATGATGTTAAAATATATTATGTATTAATATTGATGTATAAATAGCACTATTCATCATTTTCCTGAAGACAAGCAGAAATGCCGTTTGACATTAAAATATATGATGTATTAATATTGATGTATAAATAGACCCATTCATCAATCTTCTGAAGAGAAGTAGAAAGCCTGTATGAGTTAAAATAATATACTTTGATGTATTATATTGATATATAAATAGCACTATTCATCAATCTCCTGAAGAGAAGCAGAAAGTCTGTATGATGTTAAAATATATGATGTATTAATATTGATGTATAAATAGTCCCATTCATCAGTCTCCTGAAGAGAAGCAGAAAGCCTGTATGATGTTGAAATATATGATGTATTAATATTATTCATCAATCTTCTGAAGAGAAGTAGAAAGCCTGCATGAGTTAAAATAGTATACTATGATGCATTAATATTGATGTAAAAATTGCACTATTCATCAACCTCCTGAAGAGGAGCAAAAAGCCTGTATAAGTTAAAATAGTATACCATGATGCATTAATATTGATGTATAAATTGCACTATTCATCACTCTGAAATAATGATAACAATTGTGCTAGCTCATAAAATATTGATTTTAATAGAAAAGTGTTTTAATTTTCATACATAGAAATAGAATGATTGCTAGATGTTAAAATATTATAGAATCATTTGTTTCATTGTAATATGAGAAATAGAAGTAGAATTTATGTTGGATGTTAACAGATGATAATTTATTACTTCCATTCTCTCTCTCTCTCTCTGTCTCTCTGAGAAATGCTGATTATTAAAATTATTTGTTTTTTTAATTTTCTATTTTCTAATACATTCTGCAATTGACAGTGTGAAATAAACATGTACAGGTAAAAAGATCACATTTCTCTCTTATAGTCTTAATCTCTAGAACTGTAGAAGACAAATACTATGAATTTGTTATAAATATTAGCATATTAACTTTGCTCAAACATTGTATGATCAGCAACACACAATAAATGTGCATATATAGCAAGATCACACATCTTCTAACACAAGTGAATCATTTTGGCATGCGCATTTACAAAATAATTTAATAATTTTGTGTTTGTTGTTTTAATTTCAGGGGTTTTAGGTTTCTTTTAATATTTATTTCTTGCCTTTCTTTTCTTTTTTCTTAATGTAAACAGCATAGCTGAATGTAAAGAAATAAAATATTGCAATGCAAAATTCAAAACTTTTAATCAGTAGTAGATAGAGTCAAAACAAGTACAAGAGTTAGCATTATTTATATAAGTCTTTCATTACCTATTGTACCATTTCGTTATTCTTTGTTTTCATAACTGTATTGCCTGAATAAAGGAATTTGTAACCATAACTCTGATTCTTGAATTAGTTTATTCATGCATTAGTCTGGATAGTGAATTGGATTTAAAAGATTATTTTCCTTACTCCTCCAGAGAAAATTAGTCCCCATAAACAATTTGTCACTCTTATACATCTCATCATTTTTCAGAAACATTTACAGTGGAACAAGCCATTGATCAGATTGGGTTTGGGAAATTTCAGGTAAAGCTGTCGGCATTGACTGGATTTGCCTGGGTAAGTTGACTTTTTTCTTCCAGTAATCTTTGAGTATTAGGTTTTATACTTTCTCTTATCTACTCCTTTTTGCCAGTAAAGGTTTTGCTCATATATGGACATGTTATGATCATAAAACTGATCATAAAAAGCTCTGCTTTTAAAGTCTTTATATTAAAATATTTTTGATTTGCATCAAATATTTCAAATTCATGTTTGCCAATGGATTCTTAATTTCAAAAGTTCAGTGTTCCTGATATTTTTAGACTCAGTTTTTGTGATTAGCAAGGGCTCATTGTTAAGAATAGCACCCTTACATGATGTGCAACTTCTGCAGTTACATCCCTTACATAGCTTTGAGTATTCTCTATGTAAGCATTCCAGAGAACAACAAATTACAAACAGAAATGCAGTATTATGCCACCTCTTGCTTTGCCTCTAAGATATGAATTCTATATAAAAGACTATTTCATTACATTTTAAAAATTTCATTACAATACACATATTTATTGTGATGTGGTCGTTGATGCTTTCTGTTGTACACCAAGGAAAACAAATTTAACAAATTAACTATTTCTCTAGATTAAAAAAAATAACAAGATTATAAATAAATAAACAAAACAAAATCATAGTAAACTTTCTTAATATTGGATTTGTGGATAATTAAGGATCCCTTTTAAAATCTGTTTCTTTAATAGTATTGGATATGTGGATAATTAAGGATCCCTATTAAAATCTATTTCTTTAATAGTATTGGATTTGTGGATAATTAAGGATCCCTATTTAAAACTGTTTCTTTAAAGACCAAGTGAAATAGAAACTAGGTCAAACATAATTTGTGAACAGGATTTGCCCTATTACTAAGATACACAGTCCCCAAGCCCTTGGGGTAAAAGCAAGTTGAAGTGACTTCAGGCAGGGATCAAATGGCCGCCAATATAATTTTCTCTGGTTCACCATATGACTTTGATCCAATTCGTACAAAGCTTGACAGCCAGATACCTCATGCACAATATTATGAATGCCAATATGAATTTTAGCTATGAGACAGCTTAGGCTATCAGTAATTCAAATTTCATTTAAATGTATTAGAATATTAATAAGTTTTCTAATAAATATGGAGGCTCATGTTGTCTTTTAACAATTCTGGTAACATAATGTCTAATAGTGTAAATCACTTTTGTTGTATTAGATTATTGTTGCTAGCTTTAAACAAAGCGAATTATTATAAGTTGTAATGGACAGATTATCAACATGCAGAGGGTTTTTTGGTTTTGGTTTTTTTGTTTTTCTATTTGAAAGTTCACTATTTTGTTAATAATATGAACTAATGTTGAATCTGGTTTGATTAAATAGTTCTTTACTTCTTTTAGTAACATTCTTTGTCTGTTTGCATAATTTTCTTTACTCTTATAAATCTATTTATCTGTTATTATGCTTGATTTAAAGTTTTTCTCCACTATGATTTATTTCACTATCCTGTTATTTTGGATTTTATTAACTTCATATACTTGTTATATGTTAGTTTGATTTCTTGTGGTTGTGTTTGATTTCATATTTACATGTTAGTTGTTGTTTGTTTTTTTAGATTTTGTTTACCTATTGTGTGTGATTCATTTGCCAGTTGTGTATGTTTGATGTCATTTACCTAGTGTGTGCATTTGGTATCATGTACTGTGATGATCAACCTCCCTTTATAGGTTTAACTATTATCAATATTAAATATGTTTTTATATATTAAATAATGAGCCAAGGGGTAGTTAAACACATGTACCAGATGGATCTTAGCTAAGCCCATTATATTTCTCACATATAATGGTGTTGCTTGATGGATCTTTTAGATAGGTTCACAGTTTATTCTAATTCCTCAGAAAGACATACACACACACAGAAACGATCCTATCTGATTACACATGTGATAGTTCTCTTTTCACTTCTGTAGGAACCACAGAATATAATCCTTTACAAATATTCAAAACGCATGTTTCTCTTGTACATAGAAGATTCACTTCGCACTCCGCTAGAAAAATAGCACCAAAGATATTAAATGACGACTGTAATTTGAAACACAAAGACAATTAAAGTACAAATGACGAACAAAGAATGTATTATGCCCAGCTTTTTGTCGCACTTCTCAAACGGAATTCCAGTTGAATTCCCAAAAATGAATCTGAAATATAACTATCATTGTCTAGGTAAATAGTATAAATAGTGAGAATAAATAATTCAGGTTGCCAATAGATGCAGGAAAGATAAGTCCACAGTTAAACTCCCACTATACCACTAAAAACATGGTGGTGTTTGATTTCATTTACTTGTGATGTAAGTTTAATTTCATTTGCCTGTTGTGCGTTTGATTTAGTTATTTTATATTTGATTTCATTACCTATTTTATATTTGTATTTGTTGAGTATTTGATTTTATTGACCCTTTGTGTGTTTGATTTTATTTACCTGTTGAGTGTTTGATTTCATTGACAGTTTTATTTGCATTTGTCTGGTTTATGTTTAACTTTATTTAACTGTTGTATGAACTTAAACTTTTATAGCTGATTGTTAATGCCAGATTTCACTTGCTACTTTAGCTTAATTATATTAATCTCTTCTTTTAGTGTATTTTCACATGATGTTCGATGGCTGATTAAACTCAATTATATCAATTTCTTGTTTTCGTTTATTTTCACGTGATGTTAGATGGCTGCTTAAGCTTAATTATATCAATCACTTGTTTTTGTTTATTTTCACTTGATGTTAGATGGCTGATTAAGCTCAATTATATCAGTTTCTTGTTTTTGTTTATTTTCACGTGATGTTAAATGGCTGAAAGCTTAATTATATCAATCACTTGTTTTTGTTTATTTTCACGTGATGTTAAATGGCTGAAAGCTTAATTATATCAATCACTTGTTTTTGTTTATTTTCACTTGATGTTAGATGGCTGATGCTATGGAAATGATGATTCTTGCCATTTTGTCTCCTGCCATCCACTGTAGCTGGCAGCTCAGCGGTTTTGAAGAAGCGGCCATCACAACGGTAAGTGACTGAAAACCAAAAGCAATCTGCTAACATAGCCATTACCATGTTGAATTGTTATAAACAATGTAGCCATTACCATGTTGAATTGTTATAAACAACCTGCCAATGGAGCCATTACCATGTTGAATTGTTATAAACAACCTGCCAGTGTAGCCATTACCATGTTGAATTGTTATAAACAACCTGCCAATGTAGCCATTACCATAACAAATTGTTATAAACAACCTGCCAATGTAGCCATTACCATAACGAATTGTTATAAACAACCTGCCAATGTAGCCATTACCATAACGAATTGTTGTAAATTTTAGGCAGTCCACCAAAAGAGCCATTACTATGATGAATTTTTATAAACTTTAGGCAATCTACCAAAGCAGCAGTTATCATCATGAATTGTTATAAATTTTCGGCAGTCTACCAACAAAACCATTACCTTGATGGATTGTTAAAAACTTTAGGTAGTCTGACAACAGAGCCATTTCCATCATGAATTGTTATAAACTTTCGGCATTCTACCAAAAGCCTTTGCAATGATAGATTTATTAAGTGTAGCAACTCAGCAATTGCAATAATAGCAATCTACCAGCACAGCCTTTGCAATGACAGATTATTAAGTGTAGCAACTCAGCAATTGCAATAATGGCAGTCTACCAGCACAGTTGTCATATTAATGAATTATTGTAAAGTAAAGGAAGACCACCAATACATGAATGCTAACATTGTCGACATCAGATACTTTATTTCAACAGTTTAATAAACAAATTACAGGAGATATTTGTAAATTTATGTCACATTCACACAAAAAATCTGATCCATATTATTTTTTTTTAATTCTGTTAAAAATAAGATGTTTCTGGTGTGTGTTTGCTTTGTTTAATAATAAATTAAAATATCTGGCTTTTTAATTTTCTTGTTTTTAATTAATGGACAGATTGTGTTATGTGATTGCTTATATTCTTTGTCTTTTATTTAGTCTGACATGGTGGTTTGCATTACATTGACATTATGTCTTTTCTTCGATGACACGAGTGTTTTATAGTTACATTTGATGACAGGAGTGTTTTATTGTTTAGTTACAATGAATAGCTGTTTTTGATGATGCAAGCATTTTTTAGTTCAGTTACATTGTATTGCTTTTCTTTGATGACAGGAGTGTTTTATAGTTATATTGTATTGCTTTTTTTATGACAGGAGTGTTTTATAGTTACAATGTATTGCTTTTCTCTGATGACAGGAGTGTTTTTATAGTTACATTGTATTGCCTTTCTCTGATGACAGGAGTGTTTTATAGTTACATTGTATTGCTTTTCTTTGATGACAGGAGTGTTTTATAATTACATTTGATGACAGGAGTGTTTTATAGTTACATTGTATTGCCTTTCTCTGATGACAGGAGTGTTTTTATAGTTACATTGCATTGCTTTTCTTTGATGACAGGAGTGTTTTATAATTATATTGTTAAGCTTTTCTTTGACCTGACATGTGGTTTATGATAGACTTTAATGTTTGACCTGTATGTTGTGTTGTATTCATACATATACAATGTCTGGCTTCTTCTTGACCTGACTGGATGTGATTTATGCTACAGTTACAATGTTTCATTTTGATTTAATAGGTTTTATTTTGTGATACACTTACAATGTCTGGCTTTTCTTGGACCAGAAGGTGACGTTTTTTGCAATGTCTTGATTCTTTAACTTTAAGTGATGTTTTATTTTGCATTTACAATGTTTGGCATTTCTTTTAGAACAGTTGCAGTATTTGGCTTTTCATTAATCTGACAGGTGGTGTTTATCGGCATGATGTCCAGTTCTGGACTGTGGGGAAGTATATGTGACAAGTATGGGAGAAAAACAGTAAGTAGAGATTACGAAAGTCTTTTATAAGTGGAAAATTATATACTGAAGTAGAGATTACGAAAGTCCTTTATAAGTGGAAAATTATATACTGAAGTAGAGATTACGAAAGTCTTTTATAAGTGGAAAATTATATACTGAAGTAGAGATTGAGAAAGTCTTTTATAAGTGGAAAATTATATACTGAAGTAGAGATTGAGAAAGTCTTTTATAAGTGGAAAATTATATACTGAAGTAGAGATTACGAAAGTCCTTTATAAGTGGAAAATTATATACTGAAGTAGAGATTACGAAAGTCTTTTATAAGTGGAAAATTATATACTGAAGTAGAGATTGAGAAAGTCTTTTATAAGTGGAAAATTATATACTGAAGTAGAGATTGAGAAAGTCTTTTATAAGTGGAAAATTATATACTGAAGCAGAGATTGAGAAAGTCTTTTATAAGTGGAAAATTATATACTGAAGCAGAGATTGAGAAAGTCTTTTATAAGTGGAAAATTATATACTGAAGCAGAGATTGAGAAAGTCTTTTATAAGTGGAAAATTATATACTGAAGCAGAGATTAAGAAAGTCTTTTATAAGTGGAAAATTATATACTGAAGCAGAGATTGAGAAAGTCTTTTATAAGTGGAAAATTATATACTGAAGTAGAGATTAAGAAAGTCTTTTATAAGTGGAAAATTATATACTGAAGCAGAGATTAAGAAAGTCCTTTATAAGTGGAAAATTATATACTGAAGCAGAGATTAAGAAAGTCTTTTATAAGTGGAAAATTATATACTGAAGTAGAGATTAAGAAAGTCTTTTATAAGTGGAAAATTATATACTGAATTAGAGATTAAGAAAGTCTTTTATAAGTGGAAAATTATATACTGAAGCAGAGATTAAGAAAGTCTTTTATAAGTGGAAAATTATATACTGAAGTAGAGATTAAGAAAGTCTTTTATAAGTGGAAAATTATATACTGAAGTAGAGATTAAGAAAGTCTTTTATAAGTGGAAAATTATATACTGAAGCAGAGATTAAGAAAGTCCTTTATAAGTGGAAAATTATATACTGAAGTAGAGATTAAGAAAGTCTTTTATAAGTGGAAAATTATATACTGAAGTAGAGATTAAGAAAGTCTTTTATAAGTGGAAAATTATATACTGAAGCAGAGATTAAGAAAGTCTTTTATAAGTGGAAAATTATATACTGAAGCAGAGATTAAGAAAGTCTTTTATAAGTGGAAAATTATATACTGAAGTAGAGATTAAGAAAGTCTTTTATAAGTGGAAAATTATATACTGAAGCAGAGATTAAGAAAGTCTTTTATAAGTGGAAAATTATATACTGAATTAGAGATTAAGAAAGTCTTTTATAAGTGGAAAATTATATACTGAAGCAGACTAAGAAAGTCTTATATAAATGGAAAATTATATACTGAAGCAGAGATTAAGAAAGCAATAAAATAAGAGTAAATAAGCAAACTGATTTTGTCCATAACAAACTCTAGAATAAATTATCTTTCCAAAGCATTTTACATGTTGTTTTTATCTCGGACTTTATAACCTATGTTATTAATAGTTTTAATGCACTAAGACTTTATGGACATTGTACATATGTATTTGTGTGCCTGAGCATTTGTTTGTGTGTGTTAGCATGTGTATGAGATTATAAATGTTTATCTTGACTGAGTTTTATTACAAATGGTCAATACCTTTCATAACAGGAGTTGATCATGTGTTCTCTGGTAACATTCTACTTTGGGCTTCTGAGCGCATTTTCACCAACTTTTTTCTGGCTTCTCATTCTTCGAGGACTTGTTGGTTTTGGCATTGGAGGTGCTCCACAAGCGTAAGTGATGTCACTGAACTGATGTTGCATTTCTTTTTTTTATCAGTGATCATAATATAGTTAACCTTCTATGTGAAACTTTTTGCAGAACTCAAATGCTGAAGTCAAGTTTGCTTGTGACTGAAAAACTCTACTGTATTCAAGTTCGCTTTTGAAAATGCTACTATATTCAAGTTTGCTTGTGACTGAAAATGTGTACTGTATTCTTTGATTGCTTTCCATTATATAACATCCCTTAGTTTATTTATCCCTTTATATATCCTTTCAATTTATATATATTGCCATCTTGATTTATGTAACCAGCATGCTAACTTGATTTATGTAACCCAGCATGCTAACTTGATTTATGTAACCCAGCATGTCAACTTGATTTATGTAACCCAGCATGCCAACTTGATTTATGTAACCCAGCATGCCAACTTGATTTATGTAACCCAGCATGCCAACTTGAGACTGGTTATCCTCTGCCAGTGACCTCTGGAACTTCAGAGAAAACATGACTCCCTCTTCTAACTGTTGAAGATGGTAGAACAAGAAAAAAAATATATGAGACTTTTGGGAAACAATGGGATATGTCTTTTTCAAGGCTGCCCTACTCAAACCAGGGAAACTCTGACATGGATAAGAGTACAACAACTCAACAACTTTTCGCCACCCTTCCCCATGGGAACTCCCATCACCTTACATAAGGAGAAAGAAAAATGACAGGAAAGAACCAATGAAGACAAAGAAGAATTCTATGAAAGCCAGCTACCTGAACTCATCTGCAATTAAACCTACCCAGAAATTCATAAAGCCTTCCATACAGCTACACAAAAAATTCTACAGCTGACTGCAATGATGAAATGCTTCTGGCTGGCTGTAATAGAAATTAACAAGGTTGTATCCACCAGATTCAGTTATAAAGAAGATTTAACAAAAGTCCACCCCAAAACTAGAAGCCAGACCCCTAAAATGAAAGTGAAAACCAGACCACAAAAATTATAAACTTGACAACTCAGATAACAACTCTGACTACAACTGAAAAGGAACTAATACCACGATACAGTGGACAATTCCAGCTTAGAAAATAAAACAACTTCTCACAGATCATTAATACTGAGAGAGCTGACAATTCCAGCTTAGAAAAAAAAACTTCTCACAGACTATTAATACTGAGAGAGCTGACAATTCCAGCTTAGAAAAAAAACAAATTCACACAGACCATTAATACTGGCTTCTCACAAACACCAACTACCACCATGATCAGAATCACATCATACTCAGGTGATCTAAAAAAAAGTTTAGTGTCACTAACACACATATGGCCAAAAGCACTACAAAATTAAAACTTCAGAAGAACAACCAGCAGAAAAAAATCAGCTACTGAAACAATAACATCTGAAGAAGATATACCATTGAAAAATTACACAAAGGCACTTCATCTTCCTCCATCTTTTTCACCTCCCTACAGTGGTGCATCTCGTGCCAAGCGGCAAATTTGGCTACAGCTGGAAGCTGCTATCATCCTGAATAAATGGGGGAAAAAAACAAGATACTGATTCCCACAACTTCATTTTTGTATTTGTTAGTTGTGTTGTACAAATGTCAAACTAAGTGTTCCAGTGTTTTGAGAGTGTGATACTGTGCATATATATATTTCATTTTTGTATTTGTTAGTTGTGTTGTACAAATGTCAAACCAAGTGTTCCTGTGTTTTGACAGTGTGATACTGAACATGTAAATACATATTTCATTTTTTATTTGTTAGTTGTGTTGTACAAATGTCAAACTAAGTGTTCCAGTGTTTTGAGAGTGTGATACTGTACACATATATATTTCATTTTTGTATTTGTTAGTTGTGTTGTACAAATGTCAAACCAAGTGTTCCTGTGTTTTGACAGTGTGATACTGAACATGTAAATACATATTTCATTTTTTATTTGTTAGTTGTGTTGTACAAATGTCAAACCAAGTTTTCCTGTGTTTTGACAGTGTGATACTAAGCATGTAAATACATATTTCATATTTTATTTGTTAGTTGTGTTGTACAAATGTCAAACCAAGTGTTCCTGAATTTTGACAGTGTAAAATTGTACACGTGTACATACATATTTTTACACAGTTTTTATTTTCGTGAATGTTTCTGGAGTAAACAGAGAACTCACTAGGTGTGTAGAGAGGAGAAAAAGATTCTATATTTAATGTTTTGATTGCCTGTGGAGAGGAAAAAAAGATCCTATATTTAATGTTTTGATTGCCTTAACATATGAATCTTAACAAGTTAAACAGATAAAAATTGCTCATAAATCTTAATTATACAATTTATATGTAAAGTGTGACTAATATCCAACACTTGCTAATAAGTAATTGATATAAATAAAATAGATATTTTTCTTCACTATTAATATTTACAATACACATATGAAACGTGAGTTTCAGTTAATAACATTTACTGAGTAATTGCTAAGGAGAAGAGAAACAAGGGAGAGACTTCAAAGCAAAATTAAATGTGAGAAGGAAAGTAAAAGAGAGGGGCAACGGTAAATTATGCAAAACGTAGCAAAGAATATGCTCGAAATGAACTTTAAAAGCATTATTATTTTTTTTAATGTATTAAAGATAGACCATGTTGTCATTTTTAAGTTAATTATCCATGAGTGCTGTGCCTTCTGCATTTTTCATTTGAACAAATAAATGATTTGATTCAGTTTTCTTATCTGATTTCTTATCTGCTTTTTTCCAGCGTTACTCTTTATGCAGAGTTCCTGCCATCTAAAACAAGAGCAGCTTGTGTTACTTTGATTGAGGTACTTTGTTCTGTCCCTTTCCTTTACAAGTTGGAGTAGATTGAAAAATAGTAAAAATAGTAACTCATATTAGCATTTCATTTGTCATTTAACAAAATAGAGTTTTAAATTCTCTTGTTGTTCCAGCAGATTTTCAGTCATCTCTGGATGTAAATTAATTTGGTCTGTTTGTTTGTCTATCTCTAGATTCTTTATACAGCTCACAGTCAGAAGTATTCATTTCATTTCAGAGGATTTTTTAAATTTAAATTTCATCAAAATGAAAACATAATTATGCTAACATGTCAAATAATAGCTATATGTAGTCTTAATTTTACTTTTTGCAGAACTTAACAATTAACACTAAATTGTGCTTTATATAATAGAAAATGTTAAAATGCTTTAATATAGATGTAATTAATATCATTTGTTGTAATGCTAAAACTGTACAGATTATAAAGCCAAATTATTAATATGTTTGTTTGTTGTCGGGATTTTTTACTGGGGTCTCAAGAAAAATTAAGAAGGATTCGAGTCTTAAATGCTTTTTAAAAAAATTAATCCACTGCAGAATTCCTGTTCTAGGTATTCTGGGCCATTGGGGCCTGTTTTGAAGTCTTGTTGGCGTTGCTGGTCATGCCGACATTGGGATGGCCATGGCTGCTGGGCTTTTCCTCCATTCCACTTTTTCTTTTTGCACTCAGCTGTGTGGTGAGTGTCTTTCTGTTTCCTTGACAGCAGTGAGATCAGTTATTTTAAAATTAAAATATAGGCTTTCTAGAAGTCAAATGCATAGTGATTATAATTTGAGCTAAATACATATGCAATTACCTTTTTACCACCATTGTTCCCCTTGTAGCTCCTTTTCATATCTATTGTTCCCTTAATAATATTGTTCTTCTTTTTCAACCACCATTGTTCCCATAATAACATTGTTCCTTTTTTTTATCATCATCATTCTTTTAATATATTGTTCTTTTTTTCAACCACCATTGTTCCCATAATAACATTGCTCCCTTTTTTATCATCATTGTTCCCATAATAATATTGTTTTATTTTTATCACCATTGTTCCCATAATAATATTGTTTTATTTTTATCACCATTGTTCCCATAATAATATTGTTCCTTTTTTAATCATCATCATTCCCATAACAACATTATTCCTTTTTTTACTGCCATTGTTTGCATAATAATATTGTTCCATTTTACCACCATAGTTCCCACGATAAAATTGTTCCATTTTACCACCCCAGTTCCCATGATAAAATTGTTCCTTTTTACCACCATAGTTCCCACAATAAAATTGTTCCATTTTACCATCATAGTTCCCATGATAAAATTGGTTCCATTTTACCACCATACTTCCCACGATAAAATTGTTCCATTTTACCACCCCAGTTCCCATGATAAAATTGTTCCATTTTACCACCCCAGTTCCCATGATAAAATTGTTCCTTTTTACCACCATAGTTCCCATGATAAAATTGGTTCCATTTTACCACCATACTTCCCACAATAAAATTGTTCCATTTTACCACCATAGTTCCCACGATAAAATTGTTCCATTTTACCACCATAGTTCCCACAATAAAATTGTTCCATTTTACCACCATAGTTCCCACGATAAAATTGTTCATGCTGCAAGTCTCACCTGTGGCATGGCTTGTTGGACTTTAAAACTATCAAGGGGGCAATAATCGTCCCTGACAGTAATACTCTTTTGCAAACATACTGTGCATTTTTATTTCTTGCTTGCTTGCCAAGAGCTTGGTGGCTTATAAAATTCAGTAAAAGGGAGGTAATCGCAATTCACGCAGCAATTTAGAAGATAGTTAGGAAAAAGTTTGATCTTCATTTTACAGTAAATATTTCTTACTCTAACACAAGTCCTCTAATTTGCTTTCAGATGATATAGATTATCTTCTCCTTTAGTAAGAAGTTTTTCACCATCAGAAATATTGTGTGACAATAAATGTTTGTCTTTAATGTTGTGGAAGAAAGAAAACGTTTACGGCGCCCACATATCCACCAAGTGAAAGAGATGAGTGGTGTCTACTGGAGAATTATTCATGACATAAATTAAAATTCTTATCACTTGTAATTAATTATGGATTATTAATTAAATAATAATAATAATAACCATTAACTAGGAGGCATTGGTGTCACAATATAATATTATAATCTGTTGGAATTGTCTTTTGTATTTAGCTGATAATTTATTTTTTTTAAAGTGGCTGCCAGAGAGTGCTCGCTATGACTTGACACGAGGCTGCTATGACAATGCAGTCAAGACGCTAGAACGCATTGCTAAAGATAATGGAAAGCCTATGCCACTAGGAAAATTGGTGGAACCAGTTGCCCAGGTGGGAATTAACTATGGATTGGAAGAATATTAAAATTATTTATGGCAATTTTATGAAAACACTACCATGTTATTGTCTGTAAAACTATATATTGTAGACATATTTCCTTAATTGCTTGATTAATGTTTATTGGTTGTATCTATAGAATGTGAAGCGAGGCCGCCTGACGGATTTACTAAAGCCAGAGATGCGAAGAACAACAATTTTGCTGTGGATAATTTGGTTAGTGTATCTGAAAATCTGTTTTTCTGTAAGTTTATTTGTTTGATTGATAGAGTATATTTGAAAGACTGCATTCCATAGTACATTTTGGGGTGTAGACTGCAATATTTTTGCCAATAAGCTAACTTTTGTTGGTTGTCTACATGAACAGGTACCTGCCAGTAACCTTTGGCAAAGTCATGTTTTGAGAAATACTTGGCATTTCCAAGCTTTGAAGAAAGTAGGTTTACATCTGAAATTCTGTTTTGGCAGGGGTTACCGTATTTACGGTTGTCTGTTCCTGATACTGTTTCAACAAGTTAATGTGAAACTTCTTAACCTTGCCCTTGACTCGTATGGTATAAGCTGTCAGGGAGAGTTTACCCATGACCTCATAAGGTCCCTGCCAAGCAACTTGTAGCTTGTTAGTGCCCATTGGTAGCAAAAGGAGAAGAGATTTCTCTCCATCTACTAATTGGCAATCTTGTAAATGTTGATTGGACTGTTGTGCTTGCCTCCTGTAAGCCCTGAGTAAGTCAGATAGTTGTGTGTGACTCCTGTGAGCCCTGAGTAAATCAGATAGTTGTGTGTGACTCCTGTGAGCCCTGAGTAAGTCAGATAGTTGTGTGTGACTCCTATGAGCCCTGAGTAAGTCAGATAGTTGTGTGTGACTCCTGTGAGCCCTGAGTAAGTCAGATAGTTGTGTATGACTCCTGTGAGCCCTGAGTAAATCAGATAGTTGTGTGTGACTCCTGTGAGCCCTGAGTAAGTCAGATAGTTGTGTGTGACTCCTATGAGCCCTGAGTAAGTCAGATAGTTGTGTGTGACTCCTGTGAGCCTGAGTAAGTTGTACAGTTGTGCTTGCCTTCTGTAAGCCCTGAGTAAGTTGTACAGTTGTGCTTGCCTTCTGTAAGCTCTGAGTAAGTTGTACAGTTGTGCTTGCCTTCTGTAAGCCCTGAGTAAGTTGTACAGTTGTGCTTGCCTTCTGTAAGCTCTGAGTAAGTTGTACAGTTGTGCTTGCCTTCTGTAAGCTCTGAGTAAGTTGTACAGTTGTGCTTGCCTTCTGTAAGCCCTGAGTAAGTTGTACAGTTGTGCTTGCCTTCTATAAGCCCTGAGTAAGTTGGACTTAGCAATGTCCTATGTATAATCCAGTTACTCATGGAGATCACTAACATATTGGGGTGCAGTTCTGATTTCCTCTGGTACTTCCTCCTTTGTCCAGAAGTGTCTCAGTATACTGAGCGGTCCATGTTAAGTATGTCCATACAGAAGTTCAAATGGGGTGTGGCCCACTGATGCAAAGAAAGCTACTATGTTTAGTATTTTTGTTTGTTTGATTGTTCCGACTTCCAGTTGAGATTTGTATAAATTAGGTAAAATTATTGTTTTTACCAGTTCAGAATTAGCGGGTCCATCTGAGTGGAGAGAAATTCACAAATCCATTTTTAGTTGTTAAGCATTGAGTCTTTCATTTTCTAATTCAGTTAAATTAGATGGGACGCATGTTCTATTTTTCGTATGGTAGAAGATGATATCTGAATTAATGTGCGTGACTTGTATTTAGTAACAGCAGAATCCAGGGCCTAAGAATAAACATATTGTTATGTTTGACAGGTTTGTTTGTGCATTTTCATATTATGGGATTGTTCTCCTGACCACGGCCCTCTTTGAGACTCCAGATGGATGTCATGGTAAGTTTATTTACTGTGTTATACTTTCCAAACATTCTGAGTGTGTATTTTTAAGTTTATTTACTGTGTTATATTTCCCAAACATTTTGAGTGTGTATTTTTAAGTTTATTTATTGTGTCATATATCCCAAACATTTTGTGTGTATATTTGTAAGTTTATTTACTCTGTTACTCAAATATTTTGTGTGTATATTGTACATTGCATAAATATGTAATGTATTTAGAACTTTTATGAAGGAGCTGTCTTTGTTGTCATTATCATCATCATCATCATCATCATCATGGACATTTCTAGTGAGTAGACATGAGAAGTATAACCACCAGAGTAATGTATGTATGAATATTACAGTGAGTACAAGATAGCAGAGTATAATAATACTATGAGTTATGTCATTATTACTGTGTAGATATGCACACCTCTAGTATACACTTCTAGTACATACTTCCAGACCTCAGTATCATTACTGTGTAGATATGCACACCTCTAGTATACACTTCTAGTACATACTTCCAGACCTCAGTATCATTACTGTGTAGATATGCACACCTCTAGTATACACTTCTAGTACATACTTCCAGACCTCAGTATCATTACTGTGTAGATATGCACACCTCTAGTATACACTTCTAGTACATACTTCCAGACCTCAGTATCATTACTGTGTAGATATGCACACCTCTAGTATACACTTCTAGTACATACTTCCAGACCTCAGTATCATTACTGTGTAGATATGCACACCTCTAGTTTACACTTCTAGTACATACTTCCAGACCTCTGTACCATTATTAGCAGATGTTAACTGCTAATTGAAGTTGTGGAAGCAGGTTGTGAACATTTCTTATACACAAGACAGTTTTCTTTCGACAGGATATTCATGTATTTTTCTGACAATATTTTTCATAGGCACAGATGTGAAAGTTAACCCTGTACCTGCCTGTTTCATGGAATGCAGAACTTTGACCAAAGAAGACTACAAAGATTTAACATGGACTACTTTTGCAGAATTTCCTGGTATTATATTTTGAATGATGTTTATTTCTAAACTCCCATTTTTTTTTTTTATCAATAGTCTACAAACATTTAACCTAGACTGGCTTACAGGATTTCCTGGTACAGACAGCTGTTGACTTACAACTGCAATCAGTCAGAACAGGGAACAGTCAGAAGTTGATTTGGTCACATCTTACTTCCCTTTATTTTATATAATTTTTCTACACATAATATAGGTTCAAGGCAAACTGATGTGACTAAGGTTGGTGGTATATCAAAGGGTCTCTCAATCGCTCCTCTTTATCATCCTGCCACCTGACTAACAATGGAGCCTCTGTCTCTCCAAGTACCCCTCCCACCGACCCTCATATCTTACAAGCATACTGCCAGATGTACAGTACATATTTGCCATTGGTTCACAGTCATAAAGTTGATCAGTCATAAGTCACATAGGTCATAAATCAATGACTAGCTGTATAATATTTTGGATGATGTTTATTTCTAAAATCCTATTTTACTTATCAATAATCTACAAACATTTAACCTAGACATCTATGCAGAATTTCCAGGTATAATATTTTTTAGTTTCTTTTGTTCTAAAATCGTGTTTATAGAGAAATATATTTCTATTACGATTTCCTCACATTGTGGAATTTGAAAATTGTATTTAAAACAGTTAGGACTATTTCATGGTTTTTGTTTCCTGTTTCCTATTGAAAGTTTTCTGACACATTTTTTATCCTGTCAACTGTTGGAACTTCTTTTGGACTTCTGTTTATCTCCTAACTATTCACAGAACTATGTTAAATCCTTTGTTATTTATCTACTGATGCCACTGTGTGTCTCTCTTTGTTGCTGGACAGTTGATAGACTATTTGTGATGTCTTTTCTCATGACAGTTTATAGACTTTATTTCTTGAAAGTTGATAGTTTGTGGCTATCTTTGTGTCCAGACAGTTGATAGATTATTTGTGTATATGATGGTTAAAGGCGTTTTTGAAAGTAAAAGAAATTTGTCCTAAATTCAGATAAGCATTCATGTAGTCCTCCTCACATTAGCTCTGCTTTCTTTTCTTATTGATGCCTTGCTCATGGGGATAGTAAAGAACATTACTCTCATTCAAGGGAATGCTTCTGAGTAAGTTTTTTTTTATTATTTATTTTATCCCTGGACTGTACGTGGCCCCGTACAGGCTCTGGCTTATATGTAGAGTTGTTTTATACTCATATATATGGTAATCTGGTAAATATTCAGGTAAAACTTATTTTATTAAGAATATGTCTTATTTATTTATTTTTTATATAGGTCTATTTCTGACAGCCTTTTTGCTGGAAAAGATTGGACGCAAAATCACCATGGCTTTAGAATTCGGCATATTCAGCATCTTCGTCCTTTTAGTTAATATGTGTACTACGCGGTGAGTATTATAAAGCACCTTAGTGCCTGTGACAATTACCTTACAATACATTCAGTAATTGTGTGATGCCTGACTGGCTTCCTGTTTGTTGCGAAAAATTATAATACTCATGAAATAGAGAGAGTGATGATTAATTTAGTCTGTAAACAAGCTTTTTCTCTACAATGCAGTTGATAATTTTACTTCTGCTTCAGGGCTCTTTTGACTGTGTTCTTGTTCATGGCAAGGGCTTTTATTTCTGGCGCTTTCCAAGGTGCCTACATTTACACACCTGAGGTGAGTACGCATTTTTTTCAAATTAATTTTTCTAAAGGACTTTATTTTTAAATTATCCTCAGTATTAGGGATTAATACCTTAAAAATCAGCATAATTCCATTTTACCACTATTGTTCCTGTCATACAATTTTTCTTTTTTACCACTATTATTCCTGTAATAACATTGTTCCCGTTTACCACCATTGCATGCTAACATTTATTTTATATTCAGAAATATTTATGCAAATATGCCATGTGATTCAGGCATAAAATTAGGTATGTGTGATATGCTTTTAGAAAATTTCTAAACTATATCGTTTACTTGCTAAAATAAAATTAGATATGTATGATATGCATTTAGAAAATTTCTAAACTATATCGTTTACATGCTAAACTATTACTCACAAAGTATTGAATCTTTATGATGTATAAGGTCTGTGTATTAAACATATTTGAGATGTGTTTGGAAAATTCCTCCACTGGTTCTGTTATAGGTAGAGAGGGTAACTCCTATCAGTAGAAATGGTAACATATAATTAGAAAAGGTAACATCATTAGAGAGGTTATCGCATTGGTATAGATTGCAAGTCAGTAGAGAGGATATTATGATAAGATAGCAACCATTAAAAAGGGTAACATATTTTTAGATAAGACATTTTACCAATAGACAGGGCAGTGAATCAAATGATAACATACCAGTACCAAGGGTAACATAGTAGAGAGAGAGAGTAACTCATATCAGTACAAATGGTAACTCTTATCAGTAGAGAGATTATAACTTATCCTTGGAGAGGGTAGCTTGTATAAGTAAACTGCTATTGGTGGAAAGAGTAACTCATATCAGGTGAGAGGGTAATATCAGTAGAGGGGTTAGTTCATAATCAATAGAGATATATCAGTATAGAGGGTAAGTCTGTCAGTAGAGAGGAAAATGTAGTAGAGATATTTGTATATTCATATCAGTAAAAAAGGAAATATCAGTAAAGCGGATACCCTTATCAGTAGAGTGGATAACTTGTACCAGTAGAGGGAAATATTAGTAGAGGGGAAAAAATTCAGTAGAGAGTGAAAAATAATTTCAGTAGAGAGGGTAACATATCACAAGAGAGGTCAACATATCTGCAGAGAGGGTAATTCTTATCAGTAGAGAGGGCAACATCATTAGAGAAATTTATATTAGTAGAGAGGGTAACTCATATCTGAGGAGGGTAATTCATATTTGTGGAGAGAGTAACTCATCTCTGTAGGGAGGGTAATTCATATCTGGTGAGAGAGTAACTTATATCTGTAGGGAGGGTAATTCATATCTGGTGAGAGAGTAACTCATCTCTGTAGGGAGGGTAACTCATATATGTAGAGAGGGTAATTCATATCTGTAGGGAGGGTAACTCATATATGTAGAGAGGGTAATTCATATCTGTAGGGAGGGTAACTCCTCCAGAAAAAGTTGTATCAGTAGAAAGGGTTGCAATGTGACTGTTGTGTCCAGATGTACATTTTTCAGAATGTACTTTGCTTTTCATTAATTATTTTGTTAATTTGAGGGGGTCACTTTTAAATATTGACTACTTTAGAAGAGCAATTCAGATGTGTAAAATATTGCATGCTAGGACAGATGAAATCTAAAAATTTTGCATGCTAGGACAGATGAAATCTAAAAATATTGCATGCTAGGACAGATGAAATTGAAAAATGTTGCATGCTGGGACAGATGAAATTGAAAAATATTGCTTGCTGGGAGAGATGAAATCTAAAAATATTGCCTGCTAGAACAGATAAAATCTAAAAATATTGCATGCTGGGACAAATGAAATCTACAAATATTGCATGCTAGGACAGATGAAATCTAAAAATGTTGCATGCTGGAACAGATAAAATTTTAAAATATTGCATGTAGGACAGATGAAATCTGAAAATAGTGCAATACTGTATTGAAGGTTTAGCAGTGGTGCTTTAAATGAGACACCCATTTTCATAACTTGTTCAAAAAGCGATATAACTGAAGCTAGTTTTTATTGTATTGCAGTTTAGCACAGTGTTACAGTTGGCTCACAACCTTTGCCTTCTCTATAGTTATTCCTGGCAGACTGTTTTATTTTCAAAAACAACAAATTTTATTAAACTTTTGTATGTTATTTGCAAATGTAATCTCCCAAGGAAACGTTTAAAGGTACAAGTTGTTAGGAGTGATGCATAGATATACAGGGAGATGGCCTTGAAAAGTAGGTCTTATATGTTTTTACATCAAGGAGAGCATTTGTTAGGTCTTAGACATTGTCATAAAGGGAGAGGATTAGTAAGACTTAGACATTATCATAGAGGGAGAGCATTAGTTAGGTCTTAGACATTATCAGACAGGGAGAGCATTAGTGAGTTCATAAAATCACACAGGGGAGAGCAGTGTTAGATCATAAGTGTGTTATCACCCAAAGGAGAGCATTAGTTAGGTTGTCATAGTAAGTCCTGGAGCTTTTTGAACACATGTAATCTATGACCAGCAGACAACAGTATGTAATGTGGTATTCCTAATATGGTTGTCATGGTAAGTCCTGTCTATGACCTGCAGACAGTATGTAATGTGGTATTCCTAATCATATAATCACTCCATCATTTATGCTGCTTATAGTTTTACCCGACATCAATGCGAGCTATGGGACTAGGAGCTTGCAGTGGAATGGCCCGCATTGGTGCCATCATCACTCCTTTTGTCGCACAGGTCAGTACAAATGTACACCTTCATTTGAAAAGCATTTTCAACAGGGCTTTGCCAGAACAGTTTAGTTTAGGATCATTTTGAGGTCGCTAGTAAGCAGAATAGTTTTGTTGAAAACATGGATTGATGGGTTTGGATTTAAAAAATAAGTACACTATTTGATTTTTAAAATAAGTATACTATATTAGATTTGTGGTTTTTGGTTGAAAAGTAACTGAATTGCATTACACTGTAATGTGTTTTTGGGGATTTTTTGTTAACAAGTACTCTGTATTTCATGAATGGGTTTAAGTTAACAAGTACACTGTATTTCATGAATGGGTTTTGGGTTAACAAGTACACTATATTTCATGAATGGGTTTGGGTTAAACAAGTACACTGTATTTCATGAATGGGTTTTGGGTTAACAAGTACACTATATTTCATGAATGGGTTTGGGTTAAACAAGTACACTGTATTTCATGAATGGGTTTAGATTAACAAGTACACTGTATTTCATGAATGGGTTTTGGGTTAACAAGTACACTATATTTCATGAATGGGCTTGGGTTAACAAGTACACTGTATTTTGATGGATGGGTTTGGTTAACAAGTACACTGTATTTCATGAGTTTGGGTTAACAGGTACACTATAATTCATGAGTTTGGGTTAACAAGTACGCTGTATTTCATGAGTTTGGGTTAACAAGTACATTGTACTTCATTGTGATAAATAGAAGAGTCAAAGTGCATTGCAAATGGGTTGATAGGTCTGTGATAAATATAAGAGTTAGTATTAGAAATAATGGATTAGTGGGTTTAGAGCAAATAAACTAGTGGGTTAAGAATAGATAAATTTATTGAACATAGTGTAAATTTATGTACATAGTCCATATATGGTAAATGTTTTGAGAACTTTTTTGTTTTGTTCTTAAAATGTCACTTGTAGATAAATAAGAGTAAATGCTTATTATATTAGAAATAGCAAATTATTTCCCAAATGCATAGAATATTTCGAGATGTTTTATATGATATCTTTTGACATAAGAACCATTCATAAAGATTCATTCTTGTTGACAGGTATTATTAAAGCAATCAGCTATGTATTCATCCTTGTTGACAGGTATTACTAAAGCAATCAGCTATGTATTCATCCTTGTTGACAGGTATTATTAAAGCAATCAGCTATGTATTCATCCTTGTTGACAGGTATTACTAAAGCAATCAGCTATGTATTCATCCTTGTTGACAGGTATTACTAAAGCAATCAGCTATGTATTCATCCTTGTTGACAGGTATTACTAAAGCAATCAGCTATGTATTCATCCTTGTTGACAGGTATTACTAAAGCAATCAGCTATGTATTCATCCTTGTTGACAGGTATTACTAAAGCAATCAGCTATGTATTCATCCTTGTTGACAGGTATTACTAAAGCATTCAGCCTATGTTGCCATCTCATTATACGGTGTCATGTGTTTCATTGCTGCTGTCTCTAGTCTCTTGTTGCCATATGAAACAAAGGGACGGGAAATGAAGGTATGGATGTTGTTTAAGGTGATTGGTATGGTGTGTTTAATTAAAGAATGTTGTTTTAGGTGATTGGTATGGTGTGTTTAATTAATGTTGTTTAAGATTATTGGAATGGTATGTTTAATTAAAGGATGTTGTTTAAGATGATTGGATGGTTTGTTTAATTAAAGGATTATGTTTAAGATGATTGGGGTGGTGTGTTTAATTAAAGAATGTTGTTTAAGATGATTGGGGTGGGGTGTTTAATTAAAGGATGATGTTTAAGATGATTGGGGTGGTTTGTTTAATTAAAGGATGATGTTTAAGATGATTGGGGTGGTGTGTTTAATTGAAGGATGATGTTTAAGATGATTGGGGTGGTTTATTTAATTAAACGATACTGTTTAAAATGCTAGGGTGGTTTATTTAATTAAAGGATGCTGTTTAAGGTGATTTGTGTGGTGTGTTAAATTAAATGGCAAAAAGATGATAAATAGTTTTGATGATGTAAAGTTTTTGAAACAGGCTCATGGTTTTTACAGCAATTTAAGTATTAAACTTCAGTTCATACTGTACTTGCTCAAATGAAAGATTTCAAAGATAGTAATTTAATGAGGGTAGGGTTTGTGTGTTTGTCTCACCTGGCCACTGTGTACAGCAGACAGAATTTCAAGGGTATAGTATTGTTACAAGTCACAAAATGATTTCCTCTAGGGTCTTAAAATTCCTTTCTTTCATTTTATTTTCAGGACATAAGTCAGGAAGTTGGAACAGCACAAAGCATTAAGAGAAAGTGATTTATTTTACAATTTGCTCGACTTTATTTGCTTCTTTTTTTTTTTGTCTTACCCACCACGGCGAAATGAGCATTATATGAAGTGGTGTCAAGCTGTCTGTAATACAAAAGAGCCTTACAAGAAATGTATAAATTTATAATGTACAAATGAAATGTACTTAATAATAATTGTACTTAAATATCTTCATCAGTATACACATTTTTAATGCATGTTTGACTTCTATGTGCTTCTGACTTTTACTCCTGTAATCACACTGAAGATTACTGTGGCAAGCAAGTGTTCCGATTTACTCCTGTAATCACATTGAAGAATACTGTGGCAAGCAAGTGTTCTGATTTACTTCTGTGATCATTTCAAGGGATTTCACTGATATAGAATTTTTCTCTTTAATGGCTTGTATATTTAATATCAGTGTGATATGAAATCTACATATTATATATAATTTTTTTCAAACCATCATAGCTATCAAACCTGTGTGATATTAAACAGTGTCAAATCTGAATTATATCAAACAAGAATGAGATATTTCCTCTTTAAACTAGTGTCAAATCTGAATTATATCAAACAAGAATGAGATATTTCCTCATTAAACTAGTGTCAAATCTGAATTATATCAAACAAGAATGAGATATTTCCTCATTAAACTAGTGTCAAATCAGAATTATATCAAACAAGAATGAGATATTTCCTCATTAAAATGCGTATACTAATCTTTTTCATCACTATTTTTATCCTCTTCATTTTCTTAGACAGTTTTTTTTTATTTATGCAAATTTATGCATGCTTACACACATGTACACACAGGCACACAGAGACAAATGCACACAGTAAACACTTCATATATAATTTGTAAATCTGAATCAGCACACACAGGCACACACAGACAAATGCACACAGCAAACACTTCATATATACATGTAATTTGCAAATCTGGATCAGCACTCATTTGCCACAGAAAATTCTTTTTTTTTCTTTCCCTCCACATTATTCATGTGTTTCGTCTAACACAGATCTATTTTTCATGTCCAATTTGAATCCTTAAAAGCACTTAGATTTCTAACACCTCCTGCCAAACACTTGAAATACCATTCAAAGGAAGTATATTATTTATTTTGCACTTATATATTTAAAACATTTTTATCTTGAAAACTAATGAAGATATAAAATATTTTGCAATAAATTATGATTTGTATCCCATGTTTTCTTTGATAGAGCTAATAAAGTTAAGTTTGGTGTCACTTTTAATTAATTATTGAATGTGTGTCATAAATTATAGTAGGGGTTCAAAAGAAAAATGTTTAGTTTTGATTAATATGATTTTGTGCTTTTAAAAATAATTGTGCTTCTTTTCCTGTGATACTCATTTTGAGAGCAGTCCATTAGAAAGGGAACAGTTCTATACCCAAAACATTTTTGTTCAAAGATATTCTAAAGAGAGGTCCTGTATTCAGTACTTTTGTATATTCATTTTGATAGCAGTCCATTAAAACAGTGAACAGTTCTGTACGCAAACATTTTTGTTCATATGGTTTATGTACTGAACTTGAATCAGACAGTATAACACAAAATATTTATTACAGAGATGATATTTCACAAGCGTAACTTTATACAAATCTGTTATGGTTTATGTACTGAACTTGAATCAGACAGTATAACAAGATATTTATTACAGAGGTGATATTTCACAAGCATAAGTTCATACAAATCTGTTATGGTTTATGTACTGAACTTGAATCAGACAGTATAACACAAGATATTTATTACAGAGGTGATATTTCACAAGCATAAGTTCATACAAATCTGTTATGGTTTATGTACTGAACTTGAATCAGACAGTATAACACAAGATATTTATTACAGTGATATTTCAGAAGCATATGTTCATACAAATCTGTTATGGTTTATGTACTGAACTTGAATCAGACAGTATAACACAAAATATTTATTACAGAGATATTTCACAATCACAATTCATATGGTTTATGTACTGAACTTGAATCAGACAGTATAACAAGATATTTATTACAGAGGTGATATTTCACAAGCGTAAGTTCATACAAATCTGTTATGGTTTATGTACTGAACTTGAATCAGACAGTATAACACAAGATATTTATTACAGAGATATTTCACAATCACAATTCATATGGTTTATGTACTGAATTTGAATCAGACAGTATCCAAAACACAATACAAAATGACTTAGAATTTTGTTTACTATTATTTAAAAAGTTAAATAATAAATATTTAAAGAGTTAAATAATAAATATTTAAAGAGTTAAATAATAAATATTTAAAGAGTTAAATAATAAATACTTCTGAGTTGGATAATAATATTAAATTGGGCAACTTAGGATCAAACTAAAATTGCTACATCTTAGCAGAGTTTCACATTTTATTTTAATTTATGCGTATACTTATTTTTTTTACTATATTGTGTAAAGATGTATCAAATTCAGTTATATGTGTTGCAAGCAACACTTTTACTTGTCATGCATGTTCCATGTCACTGGGTTTTTTTAAAATTAATATTATAAGTTTGTTTGCAGGAAGGTTAGACAGTAAAATAAATTATTTAATTACAATTACAGAAAATAGACAGTTATTGTATTTTATTTTTAGAAAACAGTAAAAATCATTACCTTTTTATTGATTACCTCCCTTAGCTATAATTGTAGTTAAATTGTTATAAAGTTTGTCATATCGTTCTATTCAATTTTAAATGATTATATCATGAATAATTATTGAAATTCGTAGATTGCTTTCTCTAGTCTTTCTTAATTTGCATAGTGATTTGTAATAAAGTGATAAAATGGATCATAATTTATGCCTGAGCATTAATCTCAGAATATGTTTAGCACTTTGACTAAATTTGACTGCATTTAAAGTCAACTGCATTCATAAGAATCTCAGTTGTTTTTCTTCTCACTCCACTGTTTTATTTTAGTCTAATCACTCAGTGATTCAAACTGTAACATTTAAAGAGCATGTTTTTCTTCAGGTCCTGCCATATATTTACCTCCCCTTTGCATGTGTATTGTTCTCATTACTTTGGTTATCATAATGTACCTGCTGATCAGTTACTAATAACCTACTTTGTACAGAAATTAAACAGCTAGAAGTTACTGCTTAAGTTATAAATTATTGAAAACTTTGTGTTATTTGCAATGGTTACTAGCAGCGTGCAATAGGAAATTAGTATTATATTCATCTTTCCGCAAGAAGCTAAAATCCCTTTTTAGCTAATAGATTGATTTGTATTCATGCAATTTATTGATTGATTTATCATGTGATTGATTAATGTCTGCTTTACATTCACTTACAAGATTCACTTACAAGATTCAAATGATTTTTTAACAAATATTTTTTTATGATAAACTCATATTATCTTTAACTTAACATAAATTATAATTATCTTCAGCTGTGGAAACATTAAATGAAGGAAGAAATTCTGTAACTGTTAGTGCAATTTCGTTCACTTGATATTATCAAGGGTGATATTTGGAAGCAAATTTTGAGTCAGATGTTGTATATAGCAGTACAAAGTATATTTTAGACTGTGATATGTCTGATGTGTGGCCCTATAATATAAATCTATTTACTGCCATATGTTTTATGTACAGACATGAAAGTTTGCAGCAGTAGAAGTGGTGGTTGACTATAAATCCCTTAAAGCATTTGTTTAAATTGCATTGATTGGGCATGATTATTAATTTTGTACTTAAAGTTATATTTATTCACAAATCTTTTTATCAATGATGGATTTTTTTTCTTATATGTATTTTTTGTAAAGTTTTATTTTTAAATGTCAGATCATGTTTTCTTTTGACAATGAAATTTCTAATACTTTGCTTTTTACATTTTGTATTTTTAAATATCAGATTATGTTTTTTTTTTGGAAATGATGTTTGTATTACATTGCTTTTTTATATTTTGTATTTTTAAGCAGAGGGTACTAGACACAATGGCTATAAAAACTTACATTCTTGCTTATTATCCTGAGAGAATAGTGACTGTTTTAAATTCTTATTTATTGTACATATTGTTAAGCAAGGGTCTCCATATTACATGGTTGTTATATAGACATTTTTTGTTATAGGTTTGTTTGTTTTCATTGATGTTTTGATATTTAGAATCTGTGTGGATTTGTGTGTGTTTTTGTTTTTTATAGTAAAGATGTTGATAATTTCTGTGAATAATAGAATAAAATGTTTCTGTGTCATTTCCACTTTGTTCACAATACATTAATACAATATTAGCTCTGTATTTCACTAGAAGTAAAGGTAGCAATGATTTTTATTGTTTGTTTGTTTTAGAGGGGGAATCATCCTTAGATTTCTTGTGTGTGTGTCCATGTTTCGCTGTTTTGTAGACTGGGTCCACAGTGATGTTACTCATGTAGAATGCACAAATAATTTTTATTGACATTTAAAAAAATAAATTTAAAACATGAGTGCTTAGATGAGCAATAAAATTGAATTATACTTTTCCTGTGGTCTTTAGCAAATTGTGTATATGTTATGTGGAATTTTTTATTTTAAGATTAAGTATAATAAGGGACTCAAATAGTAAAATAAAATTGAAACATTTCCATGCAGTATTGTCAGTGTATTAAAGAAGAAAATTATATAATACAACAACAAAAATAGCATGATCATTAAAACAAATTAATTTTTTAGAAAGGATCTCAACATGAAGACAAGGTTTTATACTCTATGTTTGTTTTTGTTTTGTTTTTAATATATATCATATTCTGGTCAAGACATTGTGCTTTGTTATTTCCATAAAATTTGACTAATGTGTTTGTTTTAGTCTTGAAGTGATCCATATATTGTGAAGTGTTTTCATAGGTTTATCTTTTATTGGCATGTCACTAAGTTTTGTGAATATGGTTGTGAAGGGTTAAAGAAGTCTAGTGAGGCCAGTGTAGTTCTCTAATTTACTTGTAGTAAAACTTTTGGTGAGCTTTGAAAGGTTAAAGAAGTCTAGTGAGGCCAGTGTAGTTCTCTAATTTACTTGTAGTAAAACTTTTGGTGAGCTTTGAAGGGTTAAAGAAGTCTAGTGAGGCCAGTGTAGTTCTCTAATTTACTTGTAGTAAAATGTTTGGTGAGCTTTGAAGGGTTTGAGAAGTTGAGACAAGCCAATGTAGTTCTCTAATTTAGCTGAAATAAAAGTTAGTGAGTTAATGTTAAGATCAGTAAGAGACAACAACAATGCAAAAAGTCTTCTGTAAATATAGAATCGTCTCAAATCAATGTTCCAAACTAGATCTGTGACTGATTCAAATTTGAAAAGCATGTGTGCTGAGTACTTTTGTAGAATATATTGACCAGATATATAAATTCCCTTGACCTAGGTGAACTTAAATAGTTATTTCAAAGGTCATGAAAGATGTACTTAACTGAGAGGTGATTAGGACAAAACTTGCCATCATTTGTTACTTTATTAACCCCCATTTCTCTGTAACATACTTTCAATAATTTATTAACCACATTTATTATAAATATTTTATGTACTGAAACTTGTGGTTTTATCTAATGATAGGTCATACGGTTTCAATTTTTGTGTTATGAATGCTGTAAAAGCCAGTTTATTGTTATATCACTGTAGCTGAAGCCATATATATGTCAATTTTGGTGTGCTTGCCTTGTTTGCACTGTACATTTTGTGGTGTTTACATTTGTCCTCTGTGTAGTTGGTGCTGTTTACATTTGTCCTCTATGTAGTTTATGGTGGTATATTTAAATAAAATCTGCTTTTGATAGCATTCCAGTTTGTTTACTGTCACAAGTAATCCAGGGTATGTGTTATTTGCACTGCTATAAGAAATTCAGGGTATGACTGTTAAAAGCTGTTTCATAAGCAGAGCAATGTGTGTGTACATTATGCATTATATGCAGTTTCGTTTGTAAATACTGCAGGTTGTGCTGCAAGCAATTTTATATTTAAATCTTTTAAGCACACATTTTGTACCGCTGTATTGCAATGCTTGCCAAGACTATGCCATTTCTTTCACACATAAACTGAGATAATAATGGTTATATTTTGTACAATATTAAATTCTGAACACATATCATCTTTCAGAAACGTGTGATTGTTAGGTACTTTGTATCTTTAAATACATTTGTTTTTAGGTAAGAGTTGATCTGTGAGGGAATTTGATGTGTAAACATATTAATCTTTAATTGGAGTAATTTTAGTGCAGTCATCATGAAGTATATTTAAATTTTAGATACGTACAATCTTCCAAGTTGAGACGAAAGACCATTCCCAGAATCCTGTGATTAAATACCATCAGAATGGGATGGAACAGTGTTTAAGATGGCAGAGATGGATCAGTTAGATCTTTTGCTTTTTTACTGATGATTTTCTTTTATTTTGAATAAATTAAATAAACCTTTAATGAGACCAGTCCTTTAGTCTTTCAAGATCTGTATTCTCTTTATAGATTTTTAATTTGAGAATAAGAACAATAAGTGTATCGAAACGAGTTTTAATTTTGTAGATAGATTTTATTTCTAGACAGTGGAGTCTTAATTCCATCAGTATTATAGTTGTTAATTTTATCTCATTCATTCCTCAGAGTTTGAGTTTTATTTTTTCTTTAAAACGAGAAGAATCCCTTAACTTATATTTTAGATATTTATATTTGTAAGCTGTTTTAAAGTGGAGTTTGTTTCTAAATGTTTACACAAGAACATGTGTACACGTATAAGATTCCAGATAAATACAAGTTGAATTAATTATGTTTAAAAAATACTCTGAGTTTTTTGGGGGATACAAAACTGCTTTTAAAATACTTTTTGTTGCTTTGTTCCATTCTTTTGAACTTGTGAAAATTGACCAACAATGGTTGAAAATCAGATAGTTTTAAACATTTGTACTTTTATTTTTGAATTTGGCAATTACTACTGTACATGATCCTGAAAATATTAAAATCCCCATTGCTTTAGCAAAGAATGTAATGATCTTGAATGAAAGAAGAATTTGCATTTTATTGATATAAACCAGCATTGTCCAAACAGCAAAATTGTTTTCTGTGGCCCACGCTCATACAAACAAACAAAAATGTCTTTAATTATGTGGTATAATTATATATTTTATCTTGAATGGCTCTTGCACTATAAACTTTTGGTTTAAGTGGCCTTCGAGGTTGAATACATTGGACCACCCTGATATAAGCCATTTGCAGTTTAATCAAAAGTCAGGACTTTTAAATATATTTACTGCTGCCATTCTACCATATCACTGGCATTTTTTTCTATATATTGGTCTTTGGGGTTATCTTCCTCTATATTAACTGTTTCTTTGGATCAGTTCTTAACAGGCTCTCAGTTGATTTGTATTTAAACTAAGTCAGCAACACTAAGTCTGTAGTAGCATTAAATAGACTTTGTCACCTTTAAATAGTGTTCAATCTAGAACTCAAATTATGCCAGAGCCCATGGTTAAGATGTGGAATGTGAGGTTAAAGTTATTGAGAGGAACACCTTCCTCAGAATGAAGGAAAATTATTGGACTTGAGATCTGGTTTTTATGAAATTAATTATCCTTTTAAAAAATCTACTTTAAAAAAATGGTTTTAGTAGAAAAAGAATATCTGTTGATATAAAAAAAAAATTATACTTTTATACTCATTCTGTGACTATAAATTAAGGGGTACACATTTTAAGTTTAGATTCCTTATAGGATTATGATGGGAATTTTTAAAAAAAAAATGTTTTCATTCTTCATGTGGGTTTTTTTTACCACTATATTAGTAATGTTTCCTTAGAGCTTTTGTTAAATCTGCTCTGAGCAATGTGTGTGTTTGCCTGCTTAAAGTCTTAAAATGTTGCCAAGGCTTTGTTTTGTTCAAGATTCATCATAAGACTCAATGGACTTATTCTGGAAAATGTTACAGTGTTTAAACATATTCATTGAAATGATGATAAGAAAAGGTATTTTGTTGAGCTGGTATGTAAATTAAATAACTGAAAGGTAAATAGATTATATTTGCTCACAGACATTTGCTTGGCACAGATATCATTAATGATTTAGAAATAATTTTTACCACAGTGATTGAATTGTCACTAAGCACATACCTGAGTGATGCTTTAGGGAACATTTACAACTCTGCCTTAATCTGCTTTGAGCATTTGTTCATGTCAACAGGGAACTGATTTCTCTTAGTAAAGAGCAGAGATTCTATCAGTAGTGAATTGATTCCTGTCAATAGGGTAATGATTCATGTCAATAAGGAACTGATTCATGTCAATAGGGTACTGATTCATGTCAATAGGGTACCGATTCATGTCAATAGGTTACTGATACCTGCTAGTAGAGAACTGATTTATATCAGTAGTGAATTGATTCCTGTCAATATGGAACTGATTCATGTCAGTAGGGAACTGATTCCTTTTATTGTAAAGAAAAGGTTTCTTTTTTTATTGCCCCATTTTTTCATACAAGATTTTCAAATTTACTGGTTTGTTTTAGAATTTAAAAAAATAATTTATTATTGGCAAATCCAAAGGAATTATTTATTGGCTGATATCATTTATCCTGAGAAATCTTCTGTCCTATTTTCTCAGTCATCCAGTTATCGATTTGGCAAGTTTAGTTCACTTAAACTGTTAATTTTTACAAGTTCTGCTCTATCAGTCATCACACTTTCTTGGATTCAGTCATCGGTTACATTTTACAAACTTTGTTGACTTAATCTTTCATTTTTACAAGTTCTCCTCTATTATTCATTCCACTTTCTCCGTTACTGACTTTAAAATTTGCTTTACTAAATCTTTAATTTTTACAAGTTTAGCTGAACCACAACAAACATATAATACATGTAGTGTCTTTCATTATTTGTATAATTTGAGATTTTAAATATTCACTGCAAAATGGTGCAAGCATGGTGAGACATTTAGAGAAGACTGATGACCTGTGGAAACAGATTTATTGTGGGCAGTGATTTCCTGCTAAAATTGGAGGCTTGTCATGTATCAGTCACATCAGAATTACTATTTTAAAGAATTTAATGTTTCTGCATCGGTTATGCTAAAATATGTGATTCATAGAGGACCGTATGCTTAGAAGCTTTTAATTGTTGAAGTGGCATCTTGTACTTTAAAAAATAATAATAACGGCAATTACATTATGGTAAATAGCAGTCAGATCACATTGCAATAATGGCAACAGTTACATTACAATAGTGGAAGTAAGTAACATAATGTTAAAGATGTGTGATTATAAGTAATGACAGTCCTGTTACAATAATGGGCTTAAAACACTTTCAAGGAAAGTCATGCCAGCTAAACACAAGCATGTTCTAATTGCAGTAACGTTATGTTATAGTAATGGCTCTCATATTAATTGTATTATATTAGTCACTTTTCAGTAATGTAATGGAGGTAATAATGTCTTTATATTGTTTTACTGGCTGTCATATTAATTGTAGTAGAGGTAATTTTTTCACTAATGTTATTATATTGTTTTACTGACAGTCATATTACTAATGGTATTATATTGTTTTACTGACAGTCATATTAGTAATTATTTGCATTGCAGTAACACTAATATCAGAGTTAATGGTTCTCATAATACACTGTGGCAGTCGTACTTAAATAATGGCAGTAACCAAATTACATTTCTTGTGGCAGTAATATATTATCAGTGGATCATATTAGTTATGGCAGTAGCATTACCTCATTAAAATAATGTAAAATATATGTGCCCTTACTAATTACACTCATATTACACTACAGCAGCAACATAACTACATAGGAAGTAATGAGTATATTATTATTGGCATGTCTTAGTCTTATTTTTTAAAAACTTTTAAATGAGGGCAGTCATAGTACACTACAGCAGCACCATAACTACATAGGAAGTAATGAGTATATTATTATTGGCAGTCTTAGTCTTATTTTTTAAAATGAGTGCAGTATTGTAATTTAAATCTAAATACAAATTCATTAGTTGTTATATGAAGTAATTGAAAATTAATATTTATGAGGATGAGGTCAATACTTTAATTTTTTTTAAAAAGAATGTTCAATAAGTATGATGTAATTTCAGACTGGAAATTAAAAGAAAAATGATTTTGCCTTGTTTTTATTCTGTATATGTTGTTAGTTTTAGTAACTGTCAATTTCTTGACTCTCTTCCTGGCTCTCCTTGATAACTTATACCCACTGTTCTCCTTGATAATATACACCCACTGTTCTTGATAATACACACCCAATTCTCCTTGATAATATACACCCACTGTTCTTGACAATATACACCCACTGTTCTTGATACCTTTACCCATACTGTTCTCCTTGATAATATACACACTTTTATCGTTGATAAGATACATCCACTGTTCTTGATAACATGCATATGCACACCCACTGCTCATTTTCATAATATACACACTTTTCTCCTTGATAACATACACCTATTGTTCTTTGTAAGATACACCCACTGTTCTTGATAACATGCACACCCACTGCTCTTCTTAATAACATACACACACTGCTTGTTTTAATAATATATACACACTTTTCTCCTTGATAACATACACCCATTGTTCTTCTTCATAAGATACACCCACTGTTTTTCTTGATAATATACGAGGGCTGCAGGCAAGTTGTGCTGTAGTGGACAAAACATAGCACCAGCCACTCAACAAAGGCGTGGGGGAGGGAGGGTGTCCTACAAGATGCACTGTCACCAATTCATCCAATTAGGTTTCAGCCAACTGCCACAGAACTATCACACAACAGATAGCTTTACTTTATGACTGATCTAATACTGTTTCCCACAAACTTTACTTAATTTTCCCCCCATAATATTATACATTAAATATATATCGTTTAAAACATACCCAACTGTCTTCGTTGACTTTGTGTAGTGTTGTATAATGACAGAGCAAGGGGACATAACTCTTCTGGGGGGGGCTAGTTGAATTAACTAATCTTGTATATCCTATCATTTCTATCAATGCTCATTAACTATGATGGTTGACTGTCCTTTTAAGTGTGAGTGAGACAGTGTATGTTATCACATAGTTTGGACACTGCAGACCATAAGTAAAGAGACTTATGCAACTGACCCACCACCCCTGGCATGTGTGTCTTGAGCAGGCTAAATAATCTATAATTGCACACACCCTGCACAAAACACTAATATAAATCATTGTTAGACAAAGGAAGGAATCCAATTAAATTAAAGATGTTAGACAACTGCAAAAGTATCACTTCACAGGTAAAATAGGTAAAGGAAAATTTATTATATGACAAAATGTCAACAATACTGAAAATATAAAATGACAATGAGAACTTTATAAAAGACAACCTCTCAATTCTCTTTTCAAAAAATGTATCTTTTCCTTATCATTTCAAGTAAAGGTCATTGTATCTTTCCAAGTAAATATTTTAATAAACAAATAAAGGTGGGATATAAATGTTTCTAAAATCAGTCATGAGCATTTGCCACAAAGCATTACACAATAATAAAAAGAAAAAAAGAAAAGAAAAGAACTATGCTACTTATAACAAATCAAGGCAATGTATTTTTACCATAAATTTAAAGCCACAATAACAATCTCAATATCACAGGCAATGAAAACAATTTTTTCCAACCTGAAAATTGAAACAAGCCAAGATAAGAAATAAAATTGCGGCATCAAAATCTAAAATGGCAGACAATTTTATATTCAATCCACTGAATGAATATAGAGGAATATATGTTCATGTACTGACTAAATTATGCAGGAATGTATGTTCATATCCTGACTAAATTATATAGGAATGTAAATTTATATACTGACTAAATTACACAGGAATGTATGTTCATGTCCTGACTAAATTATACAGGAATGTATGTTCATGTCCTGACTAAATTATACAGGGAAATTGTGTTCATGTCCTGACTAAATTTTACAGGAATGTATGTTTATGTACTGACTGAAAAAAAAATAATGTCTTCATCACAGTCAATCACTAACAAAAATACGTCCTTGGCTGCTTGTACAAATGACTGCATTATTTCCACAATTTCACTACTACCCAAAAAAACATTTTCTGGTTGTACAAATGAAATTGCAATGAAAGATCTAGAATATAAAAGTTGATGTTATGCGTATGTGTGTTTTTATACACACTTATATACAAGTCTTTGTCATGTGGCTTATTGAGAAAAAAAATGTCGCAAAACACTTGAAGTGAAACCCTTATATTCTTATTGAATATTGGCTTTACAGTAAACAAACACAACTGTTCACTTCTGACTGCTTGTACCTCCCTTCAAAAGAGTCTGCCACATGTTTACACCAATAGTGAATACCAAGCAACAGCTCTAAAAATTAAAAAAAAAAACTACATACAACAAACAAAAAAAAAAACCCGATAAACTATAACAGCTTAACATTAGCCATGAACAGAGGCCAAGACTGGCAGCTCACAACCAGGTGAGCCACCACCACTCGCAAGTAAAAAATATTTTGAAAGCTTCATGTTTCCTGCATTTTACTTCAGTGAACAAAAGAGAATCATAGTGGAAAGTGAGTGGAGGGGGTGGTGGTGGTGGTGTGAAATACTTTTAAGAACAGACCATCAATAAAAATATATTTAAGAGACAGATGTCAAAAGAAATATATTTAAGAACAGTTGTCAAACAGATATTAGCAAAAATATATTTAAGAAATTATGTCAAAACAGAAATGTATGTAAGAATGGTTAATATCAGTAAGTCTTTGACCTGGTAGTCTATATAAAATATCTACAGAAAACATGATTCTTGAGAGCAAAAATCTCACCAACAAAAACATACCTGTAAGAATGGTTTATGTCAGTAAGTCTTTCTACAGAAAACATGATTCTTGAGAGCAAAAATCTCACCAACAAAAACACACCTGTAAGAATGGTTTATATCAGTTTACAATATTTTTGAGCAATATGTTCTTTATTTTATTTCTGTAATCTAAGGTGTAATGTGACCATTTCTTTCTCACATTTTAAAAATCAATCAATGTGATTATTATGTCTTGCAGTTAGAAAATGCCTCATATTTCAATGTTCAATATTTATGCCATCTGAAATGCCCCAGATTTTAATGCTATATTGATGGATATATTGCCTCAGATTTCAATTTTAAAATGTGGGCCAATATGTCTTAGATTTCATATTATGATTGTGAGCCAAAATGTCTATGTCTGAATGTTAAATATGCCTCAAGATATCAATATTAATCTGTGGTTCTATACAGGTCAGATTGCAATGATGAAGAGATGGCACATTGTGCCTTAGATTACAATGTTAAAAATGTGATCTAATATGCATCAGATTTCAATATGAAAGTTATGGCACATTATGCCTCAGATTTCATGTGACACATTATGCCTCAGATTTCATGTGACACATTATGCCTCAGATTTCATGTGACACATTGTGCCTCAGATTTCATGTGACACATTATGCCTCAGATTTCATGTGACACATCATGCCTCAGATTTCACGTGACACATTATGCCTCAGATTTCATATGACACACTATGCCTCAGATTTCATGTGACACATTATGCCTTAGCTTTCAATGCTGACATTTCATTGGAAAGGATAGTGGTGATTTTGATACATTGCTGAGCTTCAGCCACATTCATCTTCCTGAGTGCCAACTCTGCCGCTTCACGTACAGTAGAAATGGGATCATTGCGCCTTTAACAAATAAAACATTTTATGTTAGAATATAAATATGAATAAATTACATTTCTTACTGAACCCCTGGTTAGGGAAAGATGTATACTTTTACCTCCAAATTAAAAACAAAAGTGCATACTTTTGCCTCTAATGAAAATTGTATGTAATTTGCCTTCAGTGAAAATGTATACAGATTACTGCCTCAGTATTCACCCATTCAGTTCAAACTTATTAAAAACAAATCCATTAAATATTTTTTCCAGATAAGCTTTCTGTTTCATTTTTATTTAAAATTATGTCCCATTCTGGTTTAAAATGGTGGATCCAAGAAGAGTATGTACCTAGCATTAACTTTTCCAACACATAAATAGTTTTCTACCCTTGAATAGAACAGCCATTGATCAGCAACAATTTTCCCACAATTAGCAGACAAAAGCAAATTGTAGCAGTGTAAACTTGCCTATCCCTATTTCTAAACTTAATAATAATTATACAGTGGAACCCCCACAATAACACGAATTCAGATATAATGAAGTCTTGGCATGACTCCCAAAATTTCATATATTCATTTGCACATGAAAAATTTATTTTCAAAGTATGAGTAAAAGAGCATAAAAAATATTTAACTTCATTTTGGGATGAGATCACCTATGAATATGAATATACATGTAATAAGATCATGCATGGTTCCTGAAATTTGAAAATCATGTACGTGTATTTTTCTCATACCGGGAAAAAATATTTTTTTAAATATGAAAAATAGTGTGTAAAATGTTTATTATCATTTTGGGGAAGAGTTCATGTATGACTTTTAATAAAAAGATCCGAAATGTAACAATATCACCAAGTTGTTGAAATGTTACGCCAAAATAAACATTATCGGAAAGGTTACATATTACTGATCCATGAGTAAAAGAATTAGAAATATAGCATTGATCAAAATTCACAAGTATAATGATCAACATAATCAAATTAGTGAACATAGCATTCTCCAATTCAAATCACAGATCAATTAGCAAACATGCACGAAATATTTCTAAGTCCATTCTTTCTATAATAGTCAGTTTACTTACCATAAGCTAATGATCACCTATATGACCGGACTTATGTCAAAATCAAAATGATTAGAATATAGAACTTCTTCAACAAAGTACTTTCAGTCCATTCCCTTTGGATGAAGTTATGAACAAGTGTGAGACTTTTAGTCAGAAAAACTACTCATCCATTTGGAAGTGGTTTGGATTGCATCAGCAATTTCTAGTACATTCTCCACCTAAGTTGTTACCAAAAACTAATTACCAATTCTATTTCTGCCTCATCAAAAAATATTTACCAATTCTATTATTGCCCTATCAAAAATTCTTATTACCAATTCTATTAATGTCTTACCATATTTCAACAATGGCATCCACAGATTTAACTGCACCAAGATACCCAAGAGACAGACAAGCACTCTCACGAACCAGACGATCTTCGTCATGCATCAGCCTCAGCAGTCGATCAACTGTGTCATGATGACTCTTACCTGCAAAATAAATAATTCATACATTGAATTGGAGCACTACTGTGTGACCAAGGTAATTAACTTTAATAATTCATACAATGAATTTAATGAGGATAAGAAGCACTACCGTGTGACCAAGGTAATTAACGTTAACAATTTATATGATAAATATAATGAGTGTATGGGACACTATTGTGTGACCCAGATCTTTAACATCAAAAATTCATATGATAAATATAAAAGAGTGTAAAGGGCACTCTTTCATGACCCAATTAATTAACATCAACAATTTATTCACTAAATTTAGACTATAAGGAGAACTACTTCGTGGCCCAGGTAATTAACATCAACAATTTATTCACTAAATTAAGACTATAAGGAGAACTACTTCATGGCCCAGGTAATTAACATCAGTGGTATTGTTGTTATCCAGGTAATGAATATAAACGATGTTATCACATTTCAGTAAAAGCTGGCATCAAAATATTACCAAAGCATAATAATTAATGAGTACAAAGACAGTAGCATAACCTAGGTAATGAGTGTAAAGGATATTATCATAGCTAGCGAGTACAAAAGACTTTATCATAACTTAGGTAATGAGAGTAAAGGATATTATCATAGCTAGCGAGTACAAAAGACTTTATCATAACTTAGGTAATGAGTGTAAAGGATATTATCATAGCTAGCGAGTACAAAAGACTTTATCATAACTTGGGTAATGAGAGTCATAACTTAGATCATAAGTGGCATAACTTAGGTCACAAGTGTCATAACTTAGATCACGAGTGTCAGAACTTAGGTCTTGAGTGTCAGAACTTAAGTCTTGAGTGTCATAACTTAGATCATTAGTGTCACAACTAAGGTCATAAGTTCATAACTTAGGTCTTGAGTGTCAAAACTTAGATCATCGAGTGTCATAACTTAGGTCTTGAGTGTCATAACTTAGATCATGAGTGTCACAACTTAGGTCCTGAGTGTCATAACTTAGGTCTTGAGTGTCATAACTTAGATCATGAGTGTCACAACTTAGGTCTTGAATGTCATAACTTAGGTCTTAAGTGTCATAACTTAGGTCCTGAGTGTCATAACTTAGGTCTTGAGTGTCAAAACTTAGGTCTTGAGTGTCATAACTTAGGTTATGATTGCATATTTCATGCAACACTACACTGTTAAGAAGTTATGACAGCTGGTGTTAAAAACAAACATAAGGTTTTACTTATTCTTAAACTAATTACAGTTATCAAAAGACATCCAACATAAAACAGGGAAAGACAAGCAAAGTACTAGGGGGAAAGAAGCAAAGTGCCAATCTTTCGGAATTTACTATAAAGCCTCCATGCAACTTTTCTGAAATATTCTCTCATAGAACTTTTGTACTTGTTACTGGTCATGTCTTAACACAACAAGGTAAACAGAATCTCCAGTTTGGCTGAACTCTATTTGTTAGTGGTGTCATGTGTCTTACTTAACACAATACGGTGAACAGAATCTCCAGTTTGGCTGAACTCTACTTGTTATTGGTGTCATGTGTCTTACTTAACACAACATGGTGAACAGAATCTCCGCTTTGGCTGAACTCTACTTGTTATTGGTGTCATGTGTCTTACTTAACACAACACGGTGAACAGAATCTCCGCTTTGGCTGAACTCTACTTGTTATTGGTGTCATGTGTCTTACTTAACACAACACAGTGAACAGAATCTCCACGTTGGCTGAACTTTACTTGTTACTGGTGTCATGTGTCTTACTTAACACAACACAGTGAACACATAGAATTTTCATTATGGCCTAGCTATTCTTGTTACTGGTCATGTGTCTTAACACAGTGAACAGAATCTTCACTATGGCTGAACTCTCCTTGTGATGGCCTGCAATGAAAGACCCAGATTGGTGTCTCTCTGATGACATAAGGGAAAATTCTATATTGTTATGCATAAAGCATGAAAAACAATACCACCCACCCACCCCAGCTGCAGATGCAAATGCCATAAGTAGGATGCCATGACAGCTTTGTGAGGAAGAAGAAACTCAGTATGTACAAATTAACTGAACAATTAATTTTCATTTTCCATCCAAATGACATATTTCAATATTTTTACTTTTTTTTTTAATAGCAAGTAAACAAATAAAGTTGTTGGCCCTGTACCACACCTGCATGGGCCAATGCAATTGCAGCTACTGCACGAGTGTTTGCGTCTTCATCAACTAGCATGTCTCCAAGGCCAGCCACAATAGCAGGAAATGTAAATTTGCCTAGAACAGCATGGAAACAGCGACAACATTAATCAAATACTCTTGGTGATATCAACAGCATGAAAACAATGATAACAAATTAACATTTATCCAAGACTCTTGGTGATATCAACAGCATGAAAACAATGATAACAAATTAACATTTATCCAAGACTCTTGATGACATCAACCGCATGAAAAAAATTGACAACATTAATCAAATACTCTTGGTGATATCAACAGCATGAAAACAATGATAACAAATTAACATTTATCCAAGACTCTTGATGACATCAACAGCATGAAAAAAATTGACAACATTAATCAAGTGCTCTTGGTGATATCAACAGCCCTGAAAACAAGGATAACATATTAACATTTGTCCAAGATTCTTGATGACATCAACAGCATGAAAAAAATTGACAACATTAATCAAGTGCTCTTGGTGACGTCAACAGCATTGAAAAACAGCAACAACATTTATAAAATACTCTTGGTGACAATAACAACATAAGAAAAATATCACTACAGTTGTTAAAATGACAAGAAAATGGTGAGTATGTCTGGAAGAAATCATTTTATATTTATAACAGAAACAGATATAATTTTATTTTTTAAGCTACTTTCATTACCACCATTAATAAAATCTGAAATCCAAACAGAACAAAAGATAATAATAAAGAAAATATAGCTTTGGGGACCTGTCAAAAACAAAATGTATTTTTAAGAAATAATTCCTTTCAAGGGATACTTATAACTGTTTTAAATCATTTTTGATGGTGCAGAATTAACAACAAAAAAAAAACCTTGAATAAAATGAACTGAGTAGTCAAAAATACCTTTTTAGTTTAAAAATTAAATCGGCAACTCAACATAATATTTCATGATTACAAACTATATATATTTTAGCATTGTGATTTGAGAAATCTATTTAAGGCTATTTATTAAATAGCACTCTTCCATTTCTTGTGAAGCACTTTCACTTATACATTTCATTTTATGACAAAACACTTTTGGGTTTTATTCAGTTCAATTACAAATTATTAACCATTACAAATAAAGATTATAAGACATAGTTAAAGATCCCATTTCACTGCTTTTGTGTGTGAAGCAAACTCAATAAGTTTCTAGATTAGTTTCCGTATAATTTAAATATGTGTACAAATTCATGTACAATAAATTCCTGCATCATACCAATTAATTTTACCTAATCTGGTACATGGCACCAACAATTATATAACATTAATGAAATACTGTTACATCAGAAACAGTACTTGTAGTTTTGTGAAAGGGGAGATAAGCTACTTTATAGAGAAAAATCCTCTCACCAAGACTCTGGATGGTAGAAATGCGGAGGCTGGAATCCATGCTGAAGACTTCCCTGAGGGAGACATATGCCATCAAGAAATTCTGTAAACAGTTAAAGAACTGATCTGGACCAGGCTCATGATGCAAGCAGAATTCATCATACAACGAGCGGTCTATAATCAGAGCTTGCTGGAATACATCTCGATACATCAGATTCATGATGAAAGTCTTTCTTTCTTCAGCCTTTTCTTTGAATTCTTCTTCAATTACGTTGCCATAGTCAGACAAAAACTTGTCTTGAAACACAACCCATTCGACAGACTTTTTCCCTGAAAAGTGGCGATCCCAAAACGTTTCGGTGTTGCCAGGCTCAAGAGCTGCCCTCTGTGTGCTTGGATTAATGCTTCCCTCGTATCCATCTTTATCTCCAAGGTCAAGGCCATGCATCAAGCTGAAACTGAAGCCATGTGTGCTGATACCAGCAGGTTTAGTTGGGATATCAGGGTTACTACGCAGACGATCAAGCTCTAGTTTTATGCACTGAATAAGGTTATGAATGTTCTTCTCATGCTCTTCAGGCTTCAAAACAAAGCACCAGTTGATTTTGGCCAGAATTAACTTGCTAAATGCAAGAAAAGGAAACATTACCCAAAAATATGCTGTAATACATGATTTAACATGTAGCTGACCATGTTTTATTTTAATAAAATTAACAAACATTAAGTGGGAAAGTATAAAAAGTTACTCAAAATGCACTATATTACATTTCTCTCTACAACTCCATTAAATTAGAGTGTGTGATTAAATGTGTATGAAACAAAGAAAAACAACAAAATATGACAACTCCCATAGTTAAAAAAAAATCAGATAAATGTGATCCAATAGCCAAAGAATTTTGAATTATGAGCTTGGTTTAAATTTATTCCAGAGTTATGGTTATATTTATTCATCAGTACAAAGTGGTTTCTTTATATTTGGCCATGGTTCAAATTTATTCCAGAGTTATGATTATATTTACTCATCATTGCAAAGTGGTTTCTTTTTGTATGGCCATTTTGCATTTCCCTCAGTCACACAAAAACCACATTTCCCTCAGCACACAAAACCCACATTTATCCCTGTCACACAAAACCTACATTTCCCTCAGCACACAAAGCCCACATTTCCCTCAGCACACAAAACCCACATTTATCCCTGTCACACAAAACCTACATTTCCCTCTGTCACACAAAACCCACATTTATCCCTGTCACAAAAACTTACATTTCCCTCAGTCCCAAAATACCCCACACATTCACACAAAACCCACATTTATTCCTATCTCAAAACCCTCACATTTCCCTCTTTCACACAAAACCCTCATTTATTCCTGTCACAAAACCCTCACATTTCCCTCTTTCACACAAAACCCACATTTATCCCTGTCACAAAACCCTCACATTTCCCTCATTCACATAAAACCCACATTTATTCCTGTCACATACAATCTCATTTCATGAAAAAGCTTATTTGATTTTTTTCATGAAAGATATATCTACAAAAGAACACCTTCTGAGTAATTGCAATCAACCCCACCGTGTCAACACACAATAAATATGCAGCAGCACATGTTATTTCCTGTCAAAAACATCCATAAAAGGCAAAAGTTTCCAGACATCTTTTACATATGATTCAGGCTATGCAGATGCAAACAAGACACAAACAACAACCACTTATTTAAAAATAAACTTACGCTCCACCACTGAGTTTTGGTGCAAGAAATCGATAGCGCGTATTACTCAGTGGAAAGATGCATGAGTTTGAAATATAAGCCAGGGACAGCTGATCTTGAAACTGTTTGTCGCTCACTGAGTGCTCACTAATGATGGCAATGAACACCTAAAGTGTGAACAAAGTCAAAAAAGTGTAAATTATCACAGATAAAATCAACAAGCACCAAGTGCTCACTTGCCATGAAAATGAATTTTTGAAGGGAGAACACAGGAAGTTAAATGGCATTATCAGAGAGATAAAATCAACAGGCACCAAGTACTCACTTATCATGAAAATGAATTCTTGAAGGGCGAACACAGGAAGCTAAGTGGTATTATCAGAAATATAAAGTCAACAAGCAACGTGAATGAATACTGATTTTTCAATTTTAAAAAATGTTTTTCCTTTATCAAATAAGCTTACTACAGGAGTGTTATAGGCTGTTAAACATACAAACCATAGTCAAAGGGACCATACTCTAGGGTAAATACATCTGGCAGCATATCCCATGAGTGATGTCCCCTTAGTATCCCTAAATGTGAGCTATGAACACAGAAGCATGGAGGACAGGAAAGCCTCTAAATATGCTCTTCTGGTAAGTGTTCATGAAAAAATTTATTTTACAAACCAATTGAACATGAAAATTCAAAACACTTTATAGGTATGTAAAACAAAACAAAGCAAAACAAAACTCACTTTCTCTCTTGCCAAGCAAGCTTTCTTTTACCTCCTTTCTAATGCCAGATAAAAGTCACCATCTTACCTAGCAGAATATTTGTTAATCTCATTCTAATGTAAGATACAAATCAATGTCTTATTAGCAGAATTATAATTATCTGTTAACTGCATTCTAATGCCAGACAGAAATCATTATCTTAGCTAGCAGGTTTATCTGTTAACTGCATTCTAATCCCAGATAGAAATCACTATCTTAGCTAGCAGACTTATCTGTTTTAACTGCATTCTAATCCCAGAAATCACTATCTTAGCTAGCAGAATTATCTGTTAACTGCATTCTAATCCCTGACAGAAATCACTATCTTAGCTAGCAGAATTATCTGTTAACCTCAATCTAATGTATGACAGAAATTGCTATCTTAGCTAGCAGAATTATCTATTAACCTCAATCTAATGTAAGACAGAAATTGCTATCTTAGCTAGCAGAATTATCTGTTAACCTCAATCTAATGTAAGATAGAAATCAGTATCTTAGCTAGCAGACTTATCTGTTAACTGCATTCTTTAACCTCAATCTAATGTAAGACAGAATTTGCTATCTTAGCTAGCAGAATTATCTGTTAACCTCAATCTAATGTAAGACAGAAATTGCTATCTTAGCTAGCAGAATTATCTGTTAACTGCATTCTAATCCCAGACAGAATCAGTCTCTCACCTTGCAAGCAAGAATGGCCTGTGTTTTTTGGATTCCTGCTGTGACAGCATCAACACCAGAATCAGCGTGCCACACAGAAAGTCCTTCTGTTAATAATGAATCTAAAAAAAGGGGAGAAATGAAAAAAAAATGGGAAGAATATGAAATATTTCATTTAATTTGTTAATGATACAAAACATTTTTTTTACAAAAATCAAGCTAGGAGCATAAATATTTGATTGTTGATTTAATAAATTTATTGATAGATTTATTGACATTCTTACACATATTGATAATCTTATGTTGGAGAAGAAAGTGGGTGAATGTGGGCTTGCTAAATACAGAAAAGATGGATTTATCTTCTCCTTTTTAGTAAAAAGTTTTCCATCTATGGAATATGGTGTCAGTAAATGTTTGTTTTTAATGTTGTGGGAGAGAGAAAACGTTTACAGCATCCACATATCTGCCAAGTGAGAGATAATTATTAATAACATAAATTAAGATTCCCATCACTTGTAATTAGTTATGAATGATTAATTAATTTAAAATAATCATAATCATTAACTAAGTGACATTGGCATGACACTTTCTAATGTGAATGCCCTTATTAAACTAAGTAGCACTTGCAAACTTTCCATTAAACAATATTTGCTAACTTTTTAATATGAATGCCCTTAAACTCAACATATTTGCAAGCTTTCTAATATGAATACCCTTAAACTAAGCAGTATTTGCAAACTTTCCAAAATTGACTGCTGAGCCTAGTCTCACCTGTAACTTTTTCAGCAAAGTCAGCATCATCTGCATGTGAGCCGACCACCACATCTTCCCCTTTGTTTGTCATATTCCCAAGAGAAACACAAACTCTTACAATTTTATTTCAAATTAATATCACAATGTTTGCTTTATTCCCAAGAAAAGAACTTAAAGTCAGGATGTTTACATGATATTTTACATAATGTACTTTACTTAATATTTACAGCTATGAAAAAATGAAATGTTTCAAATTCTGTCAAGAAACCACAAAAGTCATTGAACAATGATTTTGAAATTCTGTTTCTGAGGTAGAGCAGGTGGTTGTGGTGAAGGAGATGTAACTAAGGAAGGTGCTTTCTCTTTTAGTACGGATGTTGAACGCAAGCTGCAGGAATCATCATAGTCGACTATGCTGGTCGCCTCAATAACTATAAAATAAAAATGCAGAAGAGAATGATATGGGTGAGCCACACTTTCATTTCAATCAGTGCACAACACATTACTTTAAAACTGCTATTGACTTATAAATCTTATATTTTATTTCTACATTACTTTAATAATTTTATTGACTGTGTATCCTATATTTTTTTTCTACATTACTTTAATAATGTTATTGACTGTATATCTTATATTTTATTTCTACATTACTTTGATACTGATATTGACTAAATATATCATATATATCTATTTCTACATTACTTTGATACCACTATTGACTAAATATCTTATATTTTATTTCTACATTACTTTGATCTGCTATTGACTAAATATCTTATATTTTATTTCTACATTACTTTGATACCACTATTGACTAAATATCTTATATTTTATTTCTACATTACTTTGATACCACTATTGACTAAATATCTTATATTTTATTTCTACACTGTTTTTAATACTGCACTTAACCATATCTGCTATTTTAATTCTACATTAATACTATTATGTACAATATATTTCTTTTCTATCTTGTTTAATACTATTATTTGCTATATCTTACACTTGATTACTTATGCTATTATTTTTCTATATTTTACTTCTATATTACTATATTACTTTAACAATATTCTTGATTATATCTTACATTTTATTTAATCATTGTATTTCTTAGTATATCTTACATTTTATTTAACCATTGTTTAAAGAGTATTTCTTATTTTATATCTTACATTTTATTTAATCATTGTTTAAAGAGTATTTCTTACTATATCTTACATTTTAATTATAAATTATTTTAATACTATTATATCTTAATTTAATTTATACTTTAATACTATTATTTACTATATCTTATATTTTATGGCCCATTAATAATAATAATATATTTTAGTATTTTACAGACTCACTTATATTGTTTAACTGCATAATCACATGTAATTGTTTTACAAGTATTTTTTAGTTTCAGCTAGAATATATTTTTCTCCTTGTTCCTGTATTTAAAAATATGAAGTATTATAAAAAAAAAATAATTGATTCAGAAAATGGTTTGTAAATAATAACAAAAGTATTTTGAAGAAACAATTTACATTATATTTATTTTGAATTTAACCTAATTGTTTTAAATGGAATATAAATCACACATTTTATACTTAAACAGCAAGCAATTGCAGACAAATAAGATTATAATGAATCTTGGAAAAGTTTATTTTTTCAAATAACAACAGCACTGCAATGTCCTGAGGCAGGCATCAAGGTCATGGGGCAGCAGTGGTTTGGATAATGGACAGTTCTGATAAATGACATTCAGATAATCAACATTTCAATGTAACTATTTTTATTTTTTTTTTAATTGTTAAAATCATACAGAAGCTATTTCTTAAAAAGCTACATCCATACATGAGGTATTCTATGAAAAGAATAGTCTTTCACTAGATCTGTTTTACAGAAAACTAAAGCCACACAAGAGCTACTTTATAGAAAACTATAATCATACATGAGCTATTCTACAGAAAACTACAATCACACAAGAGCTATGTTAGAGAAAACAACAATCACACAAGAGTTACTCTACAGAAAACAACAATCACACAAGAGTTACTCTACAGAAAACTACAATCACACAAAAAGTATTCTATAGAAGACTACAGTTATACAATGATTATTTGACAGACATACAAGAGTTATTCTATATTTTAAAAAAGTATATTCACACAGGGTTATTTTATACAAAAAACTATGTTCATACAAGAGATAAAGATTCAAGAAACAGATCTCCACTGAACAAAGAATATTGTCCACTACTAGGAGAATTTAATTAAATTAAATTTGAAATTTAAATAAACAGTACTGACAAATAAAATACTTAAGTAAAAAATTCTCACTGTTAATGCGAATTTTTTCTCCTTGTTTCTGAATTTCCTGCGTTGGATTTTGCTTGGACAGGCCACAACCCATGCCATGCACACACACCCAATCTCCACTCACCTGCAAAATCAGGACATTTATTAATACTGTCCAAAATCAGATATTACTATGGTCCATACAAACATGCATAAATGTCTGTGTTGATGTGGTTATGTATTAGACAACATTCATTTTTAAAAGTTTTGTTCTATTTATTGTGGGACATACATTCATATAGATATAAAGGTTCTATTTTATTGTGACACACAAATATGTATATATATTATATTTATATATATAAATATAGATATTCTAGTTCTAGTCTGAGGTTCATAAATCTCAGGGTGCTTAACAATACTTTGTTCTAATTTTTCTGTGACATATATATAAATATAGTTACACTAGCTACAGTTAGGGGTTATGAATTTATGAACTCCTAGTAAGAGCTAGTACAGGAGTGTGTTACTGTGTAAAACAAAACAAAGCATTATCAGACACCATTGAATTTATGAACTCCTAACAAGAGCTAGTAATAGTGAAGGAGCATGCCACTGTGTGTCACAGTAAATGCATAAGTTAAAAATTAACATTTCACACCTATCAGTGAGGTTTAGTGTCATCAGTGCTGCTCTCTTTCTTTAATTTCTATACATTCACACACACACACACACACACACACATAGGATGTTAAAACAATTATTCTGAAAACCAAACCAAACAAAAACCTAAAAAGTAAAGCTTGCTTTGCCAGGAGCTATAACAAATATAAAGTTCTTTGTTGACTATTTTTAAGATCCTATAAAAATAATTTTAACAAATGAATTTGCTGAAACTCTCATTTTAATTTGCTATTGAATACCAAGAATCAAACATAATAAAGGAAAATCTGAGGCAGATAATGAATGAAGGCTAAATATATCTACAAAGATAATATGTTGTAAGATATTTCATTGCTCAAACAGACGACCACAAATCATAATTCTACATCGAACTGACAAGTTATGAACACAGAACAGTTAAATATATTTACAAGAGATTATTATGGTGTATGATTGTCCATTATTCGTGCAGAAGAGAAAAATATCACAACTGACCAGTCACTGAGATTTTAATTGACATTTATATTAGTTATTACTAATACTATGTATACTAGTAAATTATATAAAACAAAGAAACACAAATAATGAAATATGATATTGTAAATTTTACATCTAATTAAATGAGAACAGAAAAAAAAGATACACTATTTTCAGAATTAAGGTTTGTATCTTGTTTAATACATACACTCTAAATATGCAAATAATATGATATGTGTGTGTATTTCCGATAATAATTCAATATTACTGTCTTTAGTTTTGCATGTATTAAGACCCGGTTACACCTCATTTGACAAAAAGCTATTTCACAAATGTATCCCACAAATTTAAAATTCACCAATAACACTGCTAAAAGCTCACATATTTCCTTAAGATCTACACGTTGCTGAAATCAGTACCAGTTGTTTTAGTTTAAATTTAAATTAAAAGCTATTTAAATCATGTATTTCATTCTTCATTATCTTCCAACTACATGTACTTAAAGACTAAAACTTTAAAAGAGATACTTAATTACTCTTGAACTTTGTTAAAGTCTTTGTTAATGGGAAAGCTGTTGTATGTAATATTAAAGGCGTATCATCCATTGACCCCTTTAATTAATAACAAGTCTTGCCACTTTTCTCTGAGAATATTTTTGCATACGCGTGTGCTCTAATCCCTATTTATTAGTATTACTACTAAAATTTTTGTAGCATTCATTTTCTCTTTCACTTTCAGGATGTAGATCAGTAAACACTTCTCTGTGCGTGTATATATGTATGTGCTCGACCCCCTATTTTTTTAAGCATGCATTTTCATTTGTAGGCCAGTAAACATAACTAAAGTGCAATCAGTCAGGTCTAGACTGATTTGGGCGGGGAGATAATATTTTCATGCTGCAACACTACTTCCGACTACTTCGTGGTTGGCAATAGCAACTCGCTATATTTAGCAAGGGGGGAATAATATAATAATATTAATACAAAGTATATCAGTAGTAATAGAAAACTGCATAGTTACATCAGAGAGATTGTTCCTCGAATATCTGCGGTGACATCTGTCATCCTTAGACTACCAAGATTTTCACTGTTACAGTTATGTGCTCCTTGTGCTAGTGCGACAACAAACATGTACGGTTTGCGCCAGATTCAACACGTTTTGTACTCTACTAAAGTAGTGACCGGATACACTTTCTATTTATAGCCCAATAAAACTTCGATTAACAGAGAAAGAGAGTTGAGGTGTACGAACTGATAAATAGACTATAACAGCACACTGCGAATTATAATAATAATTACAGATTTGAAGGAACTGGAAGTTAAATGTTAAATAAATCATGCATTCAATCTATCATTTTTCGCTACCTGGATATTTCGGCACAAGACACATTCTCTGACTCAGAACATATTTCGGCACTCGGACACTTTGGTACTCGGCCAACCATCACATGCTAGACTCATTTCTGGGTGCCAGTGACTGTGTGCAAAAGTGTCGTTTATGTTTCATTTATCACTTAGGCCAATGGTCTCCAACCATTTTGTAACTAAGAGCACATTTTCACAGTGTGGCCGGCGCCAACAAGCTTTCAAAGTTTATTTTTATTGAACATTTAATATTGCGCACAAAATCATAAGGTATTATATGAATAATTAATTTATATACTATAGTATTTAGCATACTATATCTATCTAAAACATTCCAGAGGTAATTTGACACGTTAAAAAAATCGGTAAATTATTCGGCAATTTCTTTCAGTATCACTATGTACACTTCTTCATTTTTGTACCTACCTGAAAATAGCTATTACAAAATAAATATCACAAACTGTTTTCATCTTATAAATTAATAGCTATTACAAAATAAATATTACAAACTGTTTTCATCTTATAAATTAATAGCTATTACAAAATAAATATTACAAACTGTTTTCATCTTATAAATTAATAGCTATTACAAAATAAATATTACAAACTGTTTTCATCTTATAAATTAATAGCTATTACAAAATAAATATCACAAACTGTTTTCATCTTATAAATTAAGCAGCTATGACAAAATAAATATCACAAACTGTTTTCTTCTTATAAATTAATAGCTATTACAAAATAAATATCACAAACTGTTTTCATCTTATAAATTAATAGCTATTACAAAATAAATATCACAAACTAAAAGTATAAAAGCGTTGAAGGATTACTAGTAGTCTAATTATATTTATTATTCTTACTTTAGCATAGGTATAACATAGTAATTTATTGTTATCTTTGCATTTTTCTTGTATCGGATTTCAATGAGCAAACATACAAATTTAACACGTTTCATTATTACCTATATCCGGATTTCAATTTAAAAAACAAATATTTAAACAGATAAGCACCCGTTTTAATTATAAGCCCTCATCAGAAAACCGAATAGAGAAACGATATTAATTCATATGCTTTCTTGCAAGAAATATGTTAATTCTGGCACCGCATATCATCAACCAGTTTTTCGCGATTGGAAGAGTAAACTGACGTTACTGTTTGTAAGCAATTGTCAAAATGGGCACCTAAGTCAAGACCTGCATTTTGACTTTGGTTTGTTATCGTTGAAAAATATTTCACTTAAATAAGTGAAATCAAAATAAGTTTTTATTTTGTTCACTGCATTTGTAAAAGCAGAAAACCCTTATAATCAACCAGATTCAAAAACAATATTATCTGTTGCCAGTTGGGCACGATTTTAGAATATCATATTAAGATCAAAAATCTCCAGTTCCACTTCTTGTCTCCTTATTTAAGTGAAACTTGCAATCGAAGTCGCCATTTTTGTTACCTCATATTGGCAAGTACACAAGTTAGGTTCAATGATGATTTGCGTTGAATTTTTTTTCCAAATTGCACTAGAAGTTTTTGAATGTGGATTACCAGTCGTGAAGGGTTAAAATAACTGTCACATACAATCATTTTCATGCTTGAAAATGTACAAGAGACTTTGTCTTCATAAGTGACATCCAACAATGAATGATTTGACAGAACCGGAAATGAGCGACGAGAGCTTAGGGGGAACAGTATACAATGGTTTTACAGAACCGGAAATGAGAGATGTGATTTCAGGGGAACAGTATACAATGGTTTTACACAACCGGAAATGAGGGACGAGATTTTGGGGGAACAGTATACAATGGTTTTACACAACCGGAAATGAGGGACGAGATTTTGGGGGAACAGTATACAATGGTCTTACACAACCGGAAATGAGGGACGATATTTCGGGGGAACAGTATACAATGGTTTTACACAACCTAAATTGAGTGTTGCGAGGTTGGATGGAACAACCTGTACTACTTTTCACAGTTGTCGCGCGCGCACATGAACACCTCGTGCACCTTTGCTTCGTGTTTTCATTTCACATTGCACGCGGTTATTTATGCGCTTGCGTGTTTGTACATCATATAGGTGTCTACCGATCATGTTTCATATTCTTGCATGTTGATACATATTGCGCAAAGCATTAATCCAAAAGGCTACGTGTTGTCATCTATGTATGTATTATCTATACTCTATAGTCTATACTATAGACTTATAGAGTCTATAGCACTTAGCATTGGTTTTCAACCTTTTCACACGTGAACCGGTGAAAATAGGAGAAATATTTCGTGGATTGCTATGGCAGAAATAAAAACCATTATTTATAAAAGTAGTTTGTGTATTAGTTTTTAAATCTATTATTATAAAATGAAAATTCTATAGTTATTTAAAATAACCAGAAACCGAGCAGTAAACAGACATGCTAATAACAGAACCTTGAATTTTGAATCTTGAATTTTTAAGAAAGCAGTATTTTAATTCAAATAAAATTAGTGCGAAATCTGTTGCTGCTTCTTTGCTAGAATATTTGATAACCGTGGCTGCAGCGTTGTTTGTGAGAGACGAAGTGCTGCATTGATATCCATTCGGTTTCTCTGTTTGGTTTTTATGACTTAACAGGGCTGAAAATGTCTTCTCACACAAATAGGTAGTCGAAAATATGGCCAACAATTTAATAGCTCTATAATTTAGAGATGGATATTCTTTTTCCAGTGATATTCAAACTTGAGACAATTATTGCATTTTATGTTTGGACACCAGAGTGACATGAGAAGATAACTCGGTCAGGTTTTCATTTTCACGAGGATTAAGTGCGCATGAGTTGACATCTTTATGAAGGGAATATTAATCCAGAGGTTATCTGATGAAGATCCTCGTTATCAGGGTAATAATGATATTAAAGTTTTTAGCTAACATCCTTCACCGTTGACTTATTATACTGAATATGACTTTCCGGTTGAGGTCAGCAGCAATCAAAAATTCTTGCAAAAGTGAAAGCATTTCTTTATCTTCCTCTAGTATGCGACTATTCCAAAGAGCCACCAGCTTCTTTTTTTGAACGCGTCCGTCTTACCTCTTAGTGTAAAATAATTGTCCTAAACCTCTAAAGAGAAATATTAAGTTCGTTGATAAGGCAAAATATGTCCGCCATATGCGGAAGTTTAGCCATCCATTCCTCATCCAACAAAGGCTCTACTAGGGCAGAGTTTAGCCATCCATTCCTCATCCAACAAAGGCTCTACTAGGGCAGAGTTTAGCCATCCATTCCTCATCCAACAAAGGCTCTACTAGGGCAGAGTTTAGCCATCCATTCCTCATCCAACAAAGGCTCTATTAGGGCAGAATTTCGCTCTCGCACAAACTGCTTTACTTCTTCCCTCAGTTCGACAAGACGCGAAAGAACCCTTCCTCTCGATAGCCACCTCACTTCTTCACGGAGAAGGAGATGGTGTTGGTAGTCCAAACTCTCACACAGTGTCGAGAACAGCCTGGAGTTCATAGCTCGACTACGAATTTCATTTATGATGTGTGTGTGTGTGTGTGTGTGTGTGTGTGTGTGTGTGTGTGTTTCGCTTACACTCACCCCAGAAGCCGCAATAGACCTTTCATCTTCACGATGTTCTCAGTCTTGGTCTGCTTCTGGGGATCCCCACAACCTCGCGGTGCGTCTGAGGTGGAGGGCAGGAGGGCTGGCGGAAGGGGGTGAAACAGGTTGCACCAGTTTGGCGCACACCCTCAACCGCCTTCCGTCGATGGGGGGGGGGGGGGGGAGGGAGGGGGGCGAAGCCGCCTCTGTTAGTATTAGTCCAATAGGCTGTTTTGTTTTTTTTTTTTATGTCTGTATGTATTATTTATAGCATTAGTCCAACAGACTACGTGTTTTTAAGCCTGTATTATTTATAGTATTAGTCCAATAGGCTATGTGTTTATATATATATATATATGTTTGTATGCATTATTTATAGCATTAGTCCAATAGGTTACGTGTTTTGAAGTCTGTATGCATTATTTATAGCATTAGTCCAATAGGCTACGTGTTTTGAAGTCTGTATGTATTATTTATAGCATTAGTCCAATAGGCTACGTGTTTTGAAGTCTGTATGCATTATTTATAGCATTAGTCCAATAGGCTACGTGTTTTGAAGTCTGTATGCATTATTTATAGCATTAGTCCAATAGGCTACGTGTTTTGAAGTCTGTATGCATTATTTATAGCATTAGTCCAATAGGCTACGTGTTTTGAAGTCTGTATGTATTATTTATAGCATTAGTCCAACAGGCTAAGTGTTTTTAAGCCTGTATTATTTATAGCATTAATCCAATAGGCTACGTGTTTTTTAAGCCTGTATTATTTATAGCATTAATCCGATAGGCTACGTGTTCCGAAGTCTGTATGTATTATTTGTAGCATTTATATTATTTATAGGCTAGGTGTTTTTTAAGCCTGTATTATTTATAGCATTAATCCAATAGACTGCTTTCATGTCTGTGTGTATTAATTTATAGTGCAAGATACAAGTACAAGATGCAAGTACACACCTCTCAATCTGTGGACATTGTATGATAAGTACACACCTCTCAATCTGTGGACATTGTATGATAAGTACACACCTCTCAATCTGTGGACATTGTATGATAATTAAACACCTCTCAATCTGTGGACATTGTATGATAAGTACACACCTCTCAATCTGTGGACATTGTATGATAAGTACACACCTCTCAATCTGTGGACATTGTATGAAGAAGCAACTTCCGCACCCCTCCCAGCGCTTAACCTCCGTGTTACAGGTAGACGCAATAGATCGGTACTGACCTGGCATTTCCAAATAACTAGCAACGGGGCACCAACGTTCAAGATTCGATGTCCAGCTTATTATTTAGTATACGACATCCCCACCCGCTGCTACAAATCTTTCTCTCTAAAGCAGGACACTCACAGAGCGTGGGTGTTAACAAAGAAATAGTAAATTGTATCAATATAAATTAGCTACACAATACATAATAACATTTAGCATTATAGTTCAAAGTCTAATTTTTTTATCTTGATAATTACCTATTGCTGATTACTTTCACAGCTTAAATTGTCGATAACTGTTCACAGAGGGTGTATCGAGTCTTCACATAGAACGCTGCTGGAAATGTCCTGCCGTTCAGCATACATAAGGTTACTACAGTGTTCCTCATTTAAATGACACACATAAAGTTACTGCAGTGTTCCTCAGTCAAATGACATACATAAGGTTACTGCAGTGTTCCTCAGTCAAATGACATACATAAGGTTACTGCAGTGTTCCTCAGTCAAATGACATACATAAGGTTACTGCAGTGTTCCTCAGTCATGACATACATAAGGTTACTGCAGTGTTCCTCAGTCATGACATACATAAGGTTACTGCAGTGTCCCTCAGTCAAATGACATAAAGATGAACACAAAAATAATTGACCTCAAGAGAGTATAGAAAAGTAGGCAGTTTATTTACAAACGTGACGTCAGAGATGAAGCTTAAGCTGCTGGTCATGTGGTAAGATGGAGAATGGATTTCAAAATGCAAGATACTTGAGAAGTCACAGATGAAAACCCACAGAGAAAAGTAATGAATACTAGTAGGTAAGTTGCTGATGCAGAATACTTTGTTACATGGAAACAAATGACGAGTCAAGATGATATCTGTCAAGCTGGTTGGAGGGCCAGTTGACCACGTGAGCTTAACTGAAGAGGGCCAGTTGATTTCACATGAGCTTAACTGAGAGGGCCAGTTGATTTCACATGAGCTTAAATGAGATGGCCACTTGACTTCACATGAGCTTCACTGAGAGGGCCAGTTGATTTTACATGAGCTTAACTGAGATGGCCACTTGACCTCACATGAGCTTCACTGAGAGGGCCAGTTGATTTCACATGAGCTTAACTCAGAGGGCCACTTGACTTCACATGAGCTTAACTGTGGGTCAATTGACTTCATTTGAGCTTAACTGAGGGTCAATTGACTTCACTTGAGCTTAACTTAGAACACCTAGAACATATATGTGTTAAGTAGATTAGAGGGCCAGTTGACTTCACATGAGCTAAACTGAGAACACCTGTATATCTGTCAATTTGGTTGGAGGGCCAATTGACTTCACATGAACTTAACTGAGAACACCTGTATATCTGTCAAGTTGGTTGGAGGGCCAATTGACTTCACATGAGCTTAACTGAGAATACCTAGGTTGTGGAGATAAAATTAGCTGTTGCACCCAATTAAAAGAAAAACTGTGTAACCTCACAGTGTAAAGAAGGAAGAGAGCCAGTACAACAGCCAGCCAGGACTGTTCAATAAGAGTATGCTGGAGTAATTATAGCCAATAAGATAACAGAATGATACAATTACAAAATCATGATGTCTAGTGTGGCTGTTGGTATTGCAGGCTGAAAGCAATTAAACAGTCTAGTGGTATTTAAGAAGCGCCATCTGGCCTGGTCTGTGACCCAAAAAGTCTGTCTAGTTCAAATAAAATAGCAGGATGCTACCCAAACAAAACAGAAGCAAAGGTGAAATATGTTGTCTGTCATGTAAAGCACGTCTCAAAAAAACGAACAGACAACGGTCCTTGCTTTATGCACATTAATATTGAATCTAGAATGCTGAGTCATTAGTATGTCTTTGACTGAGTCTAGGAGCTGAAAGTAGACTTTGATTTTTGTTTAAGTTTTTATTTACTTGAATAGATATTAAAATAATTTCATTGAACACAATCCTAATAAAGGGGAGGTAATTGTGACACAGCTTACAATCTTTTGAAAAGCAACATCAAAATGTACACATAAATAGTGACTGATTAAAAATTTATTCACAACAATTATTTCAAACTCTGTCTTGAAGGAAGAAAAAGAAAAGGAAAAATTGTTACTCTTCTGTAGTCAATCAACATGCATTCCTCAACTCAATATTATTAAAAATGTTTTCTTTTCCAACATATTACCCTATTAAAACATTTTCAAAGGGCAATTAATCTAGTAATTACATGAGTATTCTTAGTTGGGTTAGAAAGAAACAGAATTGGCACAACCCGTAATATTTCTCTTTAAACACATTTAACCAAGTTTGATATATTTTCTACAATAAAAAGGAAATATGCAACACATGAATGCATGCACACACACACTCACACACACACACACAATAAATAATAATATAAAAACTGTTGGGTATATAACAAATAATCATTGCCAAATTACTAATAGTATTTTTTTTCCACACATAAAAGTAATGTTTCTTTTAATAATTTCACAAATAACTTAACCAGTCAAACACTATGACTAAATTGCTAATAATTTTAGAGATAAAAACAAAACAAAACAATAATTTAAAATCCAACCAATCAATAACATAATTAAAACAAAATCTATTCCTGATTCACAGGTGATAAAACCCATTCACCAACTTATTTGCAACAGTGTCCATCAAAAGTACAACTGCTGAACTAATTAGACTACAAGTATGTTGATTCTTTTAAAATAAACACACAAAAAAATCTTAAAACCAATAATTTTACTTGTAATATTATAATATTGTAATTATAATATTAATAACATCTAGTTTATTAGTTTTATCAAGCTGAAGTATGGAGAAATAATAATATAATAATAATGTAGTAATACAATTTCAAAACAAAATATTATATGACAGCAATTGTTTTGTGGCATAAACAAAATTTTACATGATGGCAGTGCACAAGGAAAGAAGATAAATATTTCCACCAATATGAATGGCCATCAATATCTTATCACCGATATTTATAATTGTAACACAGAACATGTTTAAACATTACAACACCTGGGACTCTAAATGCGGGAATACACAGCACAAATGACAATACCGTTTGGTAAACGTGTATGTACAATATGTAGACCACGTTAAAGGAAATGGCCTTGATTACATCAGAGTTAAAGTACAACATGATATTATAGACTAAAAAGTGTAAGGATAATTTAATTATTTCACTATGATTCAAAATTAAATTAATATCAATTTGTAAAAATTTGCAACCAATGCCACATTGGCCTGTAGACATGTTACAGTAAGCTTTTACTCTGAATGTGTTGCAATTACAAAGTGTCTGACAGAACAGGAGTAGTAGGGTATTTGTGAAGTCATGGAGCATGTATGACAATCAAGCTGTGAGGTATGTATCTATCTAAGTTCTGGATATATTTAAGAGGTATGTAATCACAAAACCATCAGGAAACGACGCCAGTTGTAGGATATATCTGACCAAACATGAGTTATGTAGGACATATCTAGCCAGACACAAGTTGTAGGATATATCTAGCCAGGCATGAGTTATGTAGGACATATCTAGCCAGACACCAGTTGTAGGACATATCTAGCCAGACAAGAGTTATGTAGGATATATCTAGCCAGACACAAGTTGTAGGATATATCTAGCCTGACACAAGTTGTAGGACATATCTAGCCAGACACAAGTTGTAGGATAAGTCTAGCCAGACAAGAATTGTGAAAAGATACATTTTACAAGTTTTAAGTTGTGAGATATAGATATTGGGTATATTTTAAGCTGTGGGTATATCAGGATCCACTCAACTATGGGATATATTTAACAAGTCATGAGATGTAAGGTATATAAAAGATATACTTAAAGGTGAGTATATATAGTTGTGTATAATAGTCAGGAGTTGAAGTTATATCGAATCATATAAATACAAATGAGTTTAGGGATAAATACCCACAAATTTTCCAAAAACAGCAGTCTAGTCTATCATATAAATGTTAAATCAAATTCAAAATAATTAAGACACCATTATGTAAACAATCCAAAGCTTCAAACAACTAACAGCCGGCAATTTTATTACTGACATACGGATCATTTATAGAACATAGAATCAAGCTTCAAACAGATTTTTAAAAAGTAATGAGTGATGAGTTTAATTGGAAGAAATTTTAACACACTAGACACACTGAATCACAGAAAACTTTCCTTGCCCAAAACAAATTCATCATACAATGTTCAAATTTCTTTGATTTATGTTTTGGAACTGTAAAAATATTTAACAATCAATGCTGGACAAAATACGTCACCATATCTTGTCTGAAGTAGAATTTTTTGATTTATGTTTTGGAACTGTAAAATATTTAACAATCAATGCTGGACAAAATACATCACCATATCTTGTCTGAAGTAGAATTTCTTTGATTTATGTTTTGGAACTGTAAAATATTTAACAATCAATGCTGGACAAAATACGTCACCATATCTTGTCCGAAGTAGAATTTCTTTGATTTAGTTTTTTGAGATGTCCACACATAGTGGCCAGTGAAAAAAGTCTCATTAAATCAGATGATAAAAAACACTCAACAGAATAACAATGCTATTGACAATTCCAAAGTGGAATGATAGCAAATAATGTAACATGATTAGACTAATATATAATCTCCAGAGCTTACTCTGTCAAATTTATCTTCCATGTGCAGTAATTATAATCAAATCACTGTTATTTTCTCATCAAAACACAAACTATTTCCCTTTTGTTTATTAAAGATAAATTTATTACATTATTGTTGTTTATTAAAATTAAATCAAACTATATCCCTACTGTTATTTTCCAATTAAATCACACAAACTATATCCCTACTGTTATTTTCCAATTAAATCACACAAACTATATCCCTACTATTATTTTCCCATTAAATCACACAAACTATATCCCTACTGTTATTTTCCAATTAAATCACACAAATTATATCCCTGTTGTTTATTACAGTTGAATCACTAGAAACTATATACATAAAACTTTCACATTAAATCACACAAACTATCCCTAGTATTATCTGTCCATTAATTCACACAAACTCTTAGTCTTATCACTATTATTATGTGTCCATTAAATCAAACAAATTCTATCATTAGTATTATTTGTCCAACTGATCACACAAACTCTAACCCTAGTATTATGTGTCCAATAAATCACACAAACTCTTATCACTAGTATTATCTGTCCATTAAATCACACAAACTCTTATCACTAGTATTATCTGTCCAATAAATCACACAAACTCTTATCACTAGTATTATCTGTCCAATAAATCACACAAACTCTTATCACTAGTATTATCTGTCCAATAAATCACACAGCCTCTATCCCTAGTATTATTTTGCCCAGCTTCCTACAACAGTTCCATGTTAATAAATATTAGGTGGATGAAGATAAAAATGTACAGACAAGAGAATATCTTTAATTGCAAAACTAAATTGCAACATCATTTATACAGTAATAGGCTGTTAGCAATCATGCACTTAAAATAATAGTTATACCAGATGCTTAAATATTATAGGAATAGCGTTATCAATCAATGATAACTTAATGTTGTTCAAAAAGGAATACTGTTATTAACAAGATCATTAGAAGAAATCTGATGTATAAGAGTAATCTGTGACTCCCATTGGTAGAATTTTCATCCCTCCATCCTCCTCCAAATTTCCCTATTTCATCACAAAAACTTGTTGAAACACAAAACCCCACTGCAGATACATTTTTTAAAAATAAAAATGTATAAATCTGTATTCTGAAAAGCAGTTGCCAAAGGTAAGAAGAAAATGGACAGGACAGAACAACTATTAATTTTATTTTCACTTACTGTGATCTTTGTATGTTATTTCGTCCTAAAATCTCAATGCAACCAGAATTGCACAAAGCTAAAGCAGACCTTTTCAATGATTAAAAAAATATATATTTTTAATCATTTTCTAAGTTTTGAATAAAAACTATGGAATGGGGATATGCTCTAAATATCTGCATTCAGTCAAAGCTTTCATAAAATTTCTCACTTGTAAGTAAAACAGAGATCAACATTTACACAGTTAGTGTTTTGTTGGGTATTTTCTATAAATAAGAGAATAATACAAGTGTGTCAAATAACTCTACTACTATTTCAACATTTCTTAGCTCTGAGATAGTGTAAAGAAATACCGCTTGAATCAGAGACAAAATTCTGACCTAAACAATCTGGCTAAAGGACTGCAAGCTTTTCTACTTTTGCATCTCAAGCATTTGCCCCTTTACTATACAAACAAAATCAGTAGTCAATCTGAATGGGCAAGTTGTTAACATACACCATTTGCCAACCAGCAAAGAATGATTACAATTACAGATGCATTACGACACAGATTTGCGACTTTGTCAAATTAAATCTTAAGCAGTGTATAAACTTATTAAAAACTAGTTTAAAGTATTTCAAAATAAAGATGCATTCTAACCAATCAGTAATGATTTCAGACATCGCCATTGAACATAGGAGTATGACTTATTTCTCTTGTCAGGCAGGTCACCCAGCCTTTGTGTATATATTATTACCATGTTATACAATTACTCTGACTCAGGGAACTTATCATAAGTATGTAAGGTATTTACAACATTCCCAAATTATTTACCGACTAATTCTAATACCAATACAACACAAAATACAATTTTCTTTATACGGTTTACTTTACCGTATTCCCAGTAATCAATATCTCTCAAGTAATATTCTTTATAAGATGCAAACTAAATGCCTCAATAGTCTAAGTAAGTTAGAGTCAAAGACCTAATAAAAATATAAAAATAAAAGCCTAACATCTGTCACTTGTGTCAGTAAGTGGCATTTAAAAATCGTTGAACTCTAGGAAAATACTAACAATGTTGAACTCTCTGCTGATAATAGGAGGATTCTAATTTAACCTGAAAAGAAACTGGAACAATTCATGGATAATTATGAAAGAAAACGAAACATATTTACAGAAAATATAATGGAAGATTATTCACTAGTGATGCATAGGAGACAAAAATATATTAAAAAGTATTATAAAAGTTGCGACATATTACTATATTTTAAAAAAAATTTAAATATAGATCAATATGTAAAAAAAAATTCTACTAAGGTAAAATTAAAATTTATAATTAAAAAAAATGTTTCTACAATGTTGATAATACTCTAAATATCCACGCAATAAGATATCTGCCTATCAATCATTTTATTTTACTAATTTAATATTGTTGTCATTCTCATTCAGATGAAGTAAGTTTTATGCTTTGCCTTTAAAAGAAGGAATTCCAAATACTGTCTCACAAATGAACTTTTTCACTAGAAGGATTTGTCAGTTTGCCAATGGACCTTACAACCCATAACTTTTCTAATGATCTATTTTGCACCAGTAACAACAGATACCATTAGTTAATGATTTATTCTACACCAGTCACCTCGTGTCATTCACTTCAATGTATTTGCGTATTTGGTTTCTATTGCCTATTATTTCATGTCATTAGTTTCAGTATGCATGGTCTCAATGCTTTTAAATCTATCCTGCACCATCTATTTCATGTCATTAGTTTCAGTATGCATGGTCTCAATGCTTTTAAATCTACCCTGTACCATCTATTTCATGTCATTAGTTAGATTCCAATGACTACTGATCTATCCTAAGCCAGTTAATTTATACTTTAATTAGCTGTATAAGAAAGCCATTGTGCTTTGCAACAAAAATATACATCAGTTTTCTACTAATATAAATATCAAGAAAACACCTTTTCCCATGTAATTTACTTCACACAATCTCAATAAATAGTGTTAATATCAAATATGTGAGAGTGTGTGTGTGTGTGTGTGAGTGGCTTACTTTATTTCACTATAAATTTACCTCACCAGAAATAATTTAAAAAATGTTTGATTATAAAAACAACAGCAAAAAACGAGTTAAAAAGTGTAAACAAAATGTCTCAAAATGAGACGTTGTACAGCTATCAAACAGAAGTTTCTATAAAAAGGAAAAAAATACTCTGGTAATAATTTAACATTACAATAAAAAATTTTAACAAACATTAAATGTTTTTACCCGATAATCAAAATATTTTTTCCAGATTATGCATACATACATATTTTCACACAGATCTGCAAAATTTTAAACTCATTCAAATCAATCATCCAAGACTCAGAAGTATACACCAAAAGTTCACACACAAACATAAATGCCTGAAGACAATCATACCACACACACACACACAACATACTACTCACTTGTGCACATAAGCACTGTCATATATACTTTATATACACGCTCCCCATCACACATAAACATACCACACAAATACTTTCACACACAAACACACTCATAGACAAACATAAACATACTACACATACACTCTCATATACAAACATACTACAAACTCTTACACATATACACCACACACACACACACATTCTCTGTTAAACAAAAATACCAAACATACATTTCTCATAAATAAACATACCAAACACATGTATGCACTCTCATGCATAAACATATTCCTATATCCCACACACATACAAATATATCCAAAACTCTAACTCACATATATACCCCAAAATAAATGTACACATATACAAATACATGCAAATACATGTATATCCACCAACAATTGTTCCTACATAAAACATACCACCAAATAATTGCTCACACTTATTAAATTTACCAGAAAACATCAACAGAAAGAAATAACAGCATCTGTTTGGCATATAAGTCAATATGTAATAAATAAAACATCAAAACAATTAATACTTAATTTAGTGCCCTTGTACAGTTTTGTCACATTCATCTGGAGACAATCAAAAAACAGATGGTCCATTTGGAACAATCAAAACATAGGTGGTTCCCTTGGAGCCAATCAAAGCACAGGTGGTTCACTTGAAGCCAGTCAAAACAAAGATGGTTCACTTGGAGCCAATCAAAACACAGGTGGTCTATGTTACCATAGAAAGAAATCCATTACATCAACAAAACAGTAAAATACAAATTATGTGATATAGTCACTATTTGTAAATATGTTCACATTCTTTTAGAGTTCAAGTCACTGATACTGAGCAAGTGTGAACTAATATTGGAAGTTTATAACTAATAAATGAAGGCTATATAAAATCTAAAAATGAGAGGGGTTAATAAATGAATGCCGTCCACTTTCAAAATCTGCTTTGACTGATAGATCACAATTGTTTGGTATGAATGTTGGCTTGCTTCAAACTGTGAAGCCCATAACTGTTTGCTTTGAAAGTCAAATCACTGAACAACACTTGCTGTTAAGGTCCATTCTCTTAAAATTGCTTGGATGTGAAGGTCAACTTGCTGCACAATTATTTTCTCGAAAATCATCTTACTGAAAACTGTTTGCTGTTAAAGTCAACTCACTGCGTTAACACTTTATGTGAGGGTCAATTCAGTGCACAACTATTTACCATGAAGGTCAACTCACTATACAACATTGCTTTTGATGCCCAATAATGCACCAGTGCTGGCTCTGTTAGTCAAAATCCAAAGTGAAGAAGAATTACACTTGACTATCACAAATGTCTGTACAAAACAACAATAAAAAGAAACACCTTTAAAACATGAAGATTTGTTTAATAGGGTGGGTAAAGTGTCTCAAAATAAAAAAAACTTCAAGTTAACAAACAAGTAAAGTAGTATGTAATTTCAATGTGTTCTTTTTCTTCTTTTTATATTCTTAAGATTACACTTGATTGGTAAAACATCTTACTCTTGGAATATTCTTAAGATTACACTTGATTGGTAAAACATCTTACTCTTGGAATATTCTTAAGATTACACTTGATTGGTAAAACATCTTACTCTTGAAATATTCTTAAGATTACACTTGATTGGTAAAACATCTTACTCTTGAAATATTCTTAAGATTACACTTGATTGGTAAAACATCTTACTCTTGAAATATTCTTAAGATTACATATGAATGATAAGTAAATCTTACTCTTGGAATATTCTTTACAAAGGTGCAACAATTACACAATTCCTGTGTGGTTAGGAGGTGGGAGCCCATCTTTGCAGAAACCTGATCGACCAGTTCCAGATGTTCGAGAATTCATCTGAAATCAAATTATCATCTAGAAGTTCATCAGAATAAAAATGGAGATAATTACATGGAATTTACAAAACAGTTTACCCCTAGTTTCATAAAGGTTTTGATTACAAATATACATAAATATCATCTTCAAAAAAAAGACATTATTGGCAATTTCGATGACTGGCCAAATATTTTACTTGATTGCTCAAATGTAAGTGGTGAGTAAAGAAAAGCAATTTGTTCATTTTGAAATCATCTGATTTTAAATGTTGTAATACTGAAGCAAAATTGTCTCCTTACCTTCTGACACATCAGTACAACCACGACAAACCTTGAACAAGGCCTGTGCTATGAAATTTTATTTCATACTATGAGTGATAATGGTGTTATTACATCACTGTCAAGTCGTTACAGAGCATAATATGATGGGATTCTCCTTAGTACTAGGAAAGTACACATTAAATTGTGTAATTATAATATAGCATGTATTGGGGCTCCTTAACACTAGGCAAGTACACATTAAATTGTGTAATTATAATATAGCATGTATTGGGGCTCCTTAACACTAGGCAAGTACACGTTAAATTGTGTAATTATAGTATAGATATGTTGGGGCTCCTTAACACTTGGGCAGCAAACATGTATTACATAGCATAAATTGCACTATACAGTAGGGCTACATTTCACAACAGGGGCTACATTTTTGAAAATACAGTTCTTAAAATGAAACGTAAAATGAAACAATAGTATGTCATTAAATGGGATATATTTTTTACTTAAATTTATAAATCTTATTCATACTTCTACAAAATGTATTTATGATCATATAAATAGGTAAATATTATCAATAATATATTATATATATTAATTTTTAACATTGTCATATATAAATATAACATTATAAGAAATTTAAGTAAAATTTCTTAAATCAGAATTCATGCCAACATCAAAACATAATTGCCATTTTCTAGCCCACAGACTGGTCTTTGTTGACTCTAGTGAAATGATACAAAGAACGCTTTAATTTCTTGAGGAAGGACCAACATCAAACATAATTTCCATTTCTAGCTAAACAGACTGGTCTTTGTTGTCTCTAGTGAAATACAAAGAACACTTTAATTTCTTGAGGAAGGGCCAGGCTGAGGATTGCAATTTCCAAGAATGTCTTCCTCTGTAATTTATTCACGAAAGAAAGGAGCCTCCAACCTTCTAGTTATTGCATTTTTGATCATTAAATTTATATATTTTGTGCCTAGAGTTTGTAGACAACTTAGAAACAAATTTCAAGGGCTTTGCAAGGACTTTTTAAGAGGAGTAGCATGACATTCAAGAACCACCACAGTATGTGCACTAAAATTCAAAAGTATAAAAGTTGTTACAATAATAAATATGACATTATGCTTCTGTTGCAAACAAATTAAGATAGTAAAAGCAAATTTAATATCAATATTACAATACTGTGCATTAACCTTTAGCGCACCGAATTCTTGTTTGTAGTGCTAGACTGCGAAATACATAATACATGTACACCTACCAACTTTGAAATGAAATAACTTATTTAAAAGTTCATATAAACTCAAACAACTTTCACCCATTTTAGGTGAGTGGATATAAATACGAATATTTGGTGAAATCTATTTTAACAGTTATATAAATAAAAGAAATAAGTGTTGAAAATAAACAAGAAAAATACTTCTAGTCAATTTTATACTTCCTTATAACGCTTATAATATGTGTACATGTAATTTTGAATTTTACACCTTCACAATTATTGCAAGAATATATAAGTATGCAGAACACAACTTTTTCAATGAATTAGTATTTTAATCATATACAAGTTAGAATCTTAAAATATGATATAGCAGAATGATGGACAATGTAAAAGACAACTATAGTTACTGTTGACTATAATAGTGTGTCAAAATTTGCAAGCTTTGAAATAAAGAACAAATTTTGTGAACCACTGATTAAATATAGAATCAGGTGAAAAATATTGTCAATATATCTATTATTATGTGGGAGGCTGGTTAAGATTTTGTTTTGCTGTGCATGTATACAGCACTTGGCTTTACGTGTAGGCCTATCGGCAAATTAGGTCATGATCACTTGCTTTGTTTTAAATCATGTGGTACTGTACCTAGTAAATGTGTCAGTGTTTAATGTATTATTCTGTGTTAGAGTACATGCTTCTATCGTTGTACAATGTTTTAGGGAGTTATTAACTAGAGCTGACAATTATGTATTTAGAAAGGAAATAGTTTATAATTTGTATTTATATAGTTTTGTATGCTGGTTTATATTATTTTCTTAGTGCATTTTATGATTTATGTGTGTGACATTGGTTCCCCGCATCACACGAATATAGTTATTTATTTTATTTTGTAATTTATCTTGTAAATTATATAGTAGGAAAGAGTTGTACTTAAAGAGTAATTAATGTAGTTTTTTTAGATAGTGTAAACATCATATAACTCTAAGTAGTTTAGGAGTGAATTATATCTAAACCAAAGTAGGAAAGCATAGAGCACATCATTAGTTCATATTTTTCCTTCTGCATAGCAAATTGCCAGTTGGGGTTCTGCTTGTTGTAATGCTAAACTGTTTCTACACACTGTAATGCCAAACTGTTTCTGCTCATTGAAATGCTAAATTGTTTCTGCTTGTTGTAATGCTAAACTGTTTCTACTCACTATGATGTTAAATGGTTTCTACTCATTCATATTAAATTGTTTTTACTCAATGAAATGCTAAATTGTTTCTGTTCACTGAAATGCTAAATTTTGTTCCTGTTTACTGTAATACTAAATTGTCCTGCTCACTGCAATGCTAAATTTTCTCTGTTCACTGTAATTACAACTAAATTGTTTCTATTCATTGCAATGCTAAATTGCTGGCATTATTTTGTAGACTTATTTTGGGGTTTCTCTTTATAAATATATAAATGATACATGAACAAAAATAAAAATAGCATTTTGAAAGAGAGCTATTTAGAAATAGAGTAGTATCCCTTACTATATTTAACTTTGCTTTTCTTCAGTGATACGAAAAACACAAGTATACTAGTAAATTTCAGAAGATCTCTTAAAAGCCCCAGTTTCAAATAAATGCAGTCCAGTCCAGTCCAGTCCCATTTCAGATATCTTAGGGAATGCTAATCACTGCAGCAAAGTGAATTGAATAAGGGTCCCATCATATTTCTTTTGCTCTGGCCAGACAGGACTCTAGTTTGTACACGTATCATTTAGTCTGAACAACTTTCATACTTTTTACCATTTTTACACTTACCATTGGGGCTGAACATGGAATTACATCCTCATCTTCATCTTCTTCTTCATCTAACAGATTTGTCATGGAGGGTGCCAATGTTTCACGTAATCTTACTTCAGTCAAGGGGAACAACTCATTGAATGACAGGATCTACAATACCTTATCTATAAGAGTTTGTCTGAAATATGACATCAGAGAAACTTTGTTTGAAGAACAACAAAATGCAAAAATTCTTATTAGAGCATGGAGAGTTTAAAAAAAAATGTTTGTTTTAAAGCATCATCAAAAGATATTATTTTATGAACAAAAGAATATAAAATTATTTTAATAAATAAGCAGGGTTAAACAATTTTTTTCTCTTTATTTGTCTTATGAGTAATAGAAAATAAAATTCTCATCCAAAGAAACATTTTTCTATGAATAATAGAAAATAAAACTTTTATTAGAAGTGAATGCAAAATGAAACAGTTGTATTTAAAAAGAACTTTTCATCCAAAGAGATTCTAACAATCAATTTATTATGTTGAAAGACAGTAGTAAGGATACAAATGGCGTGGCGATTTCTTACGCTTCCTGGAGAAAAATCTTCGAGCAAGTGCTGCAAACTGTTTCTTAGATGCTGCATGAAAACAGTTTATAAACCAATGAGAAAATTGCCTTTGACTCACTTTTGGACTGAATAAAAATTAATTTAATTAGATTACCCTCTCTAGTGTGTAACTTTCCTGTAACATAATTTCAAAAGTATGCTGCAAAAATGGTGACAACTTCAGTGTATTAAGAGTAGCACTTGTTTTTAACAGTACAAACATACAATTTCAAGTTCCACCACTTAACACAGATCATATGTACATGTAACTTCACTCATATTTCATCAATTCATATTTCTCCATTTCATTCTTTTCTCCTTTCCTTGTACTATTTCACAAAAATACATGTACATGTAGCTTGCCCCTATTTCATTTCATATTTCTCCATTTCATTCTTTTCTCCCTTCCTTGCACAATTTCACAAAATACAAAAAATAATAGCTAACCTTAGCACAATGTAACCCACTAAAATATAATATTTACTACAGCCTAATATATAATACACAGAATGAGAGAGCCAATCTTAGTGAATCCATGTTAAGTACCCATAGTGCTATTTTTGTAGGGCTACCGGTGAACTATGGAGTAGTGTGATGTTATATACCTATCTTGATTCTAGGGCACTAAGGTATACAACAGTAAAATTCAATCAAAATCAGTCAAGTAATATTTTAGTTAACCCCAGCCAAATATAGAGATAAGACAGTGGTAAGAATTTTATTATATGTATAGATTTCTCAAGATTTATCAGAAATCTCGGCTGTTTTCAAATGTCAGTGACTGAAAATTTTGATGTAATTAATTTTGTAACAAAATAGTCTTGATGGAAATGTTTACTTTTCTTGTTTAATACTTAAAGCACCAGGACAAAATGAAATGAGAGTTGTCTTCACAATATGGCATCTGTGAAAAATGTAAGTAGTTTAGATATAATCTTCATTATTTTATATTTATAGTTATAATTAACTTCACCAAAGCGAAGGCAAATTAGTTTTCTTAAAGCTGAATATAATGAATAATTTGGAAAATCATTAATGCATGAATACTGTGATTGCATTTATTGTTTAAACAGTAAATGACATGTATGTTTAACATGTGGATGTTCGATAACAGAATAAAAGTTTTGGATCCAATTTATAAGGAAACGAAGTGTTTCAAAGTTAATACCTTTTTAAAAATCTTATTTCTTCCCAAAATTGACCATTTCAAGATAAAAAGGGATTTTGCATTAATATATTATCACTACAAAGAGAACCTAGATTTCTCAGATTATTTATCACAATACAAAGTAAAGAAAATATTAATACAGAAGCCTGTCACATAAAGAGGTACTATTTTTATTCAAAATGAATTTGTATTACAAATAATTACAAAAGATTCAGGCATCTTGTGTTGTCTCTTACATTCATTTTAAATATATAGAATATAAACAAAAATTTCGATGCTGTACTTTTAAGAAAACACATTTCAAATGGACCGACTCTATGAGATACACTTGCCCAGAGAATGACCCCAATGCTACTTCATACAGTATCCCCGGATGTCTGTCCCCACGTTGTTATGCTACTTCATACAGTATCCCCCTGATATCTGTCCCCATGTTGTTATGCTACTCCATACAGTACCCCCCTGATGTCTGTCCCCATGTTATGCTACTTCATACAGTATCCCCCTGATGTCTGTCCCCACGTTGTTATGCTACTTCATACAGTATCCCCCTGATGTCTGTCCCCACGTTATACTACTTCATACAGTATCCCCCTGATGTCTGTCCCCACATTGTTATGCTACTTCGAATAGTACCTCCATACCTTTCCTTTTCCCCAAGTTATTGCTATACTGTTTCACACATAAACTACATACCTTTTCCCATGTGTTTAAGCTTCTGTAGAAATTCTGCATCTTCCTCAGTGGCTTTGGGAAGCTGCTGACTAAAAGGAAATGCTTCTAATGTATCTTGATGATCTTTCCCATAACCCTCTGGAAAAAATATACAGTAACTGTCATTAATATCATCTAATGTATCTTGGTGATCTTTCCCATAACCCTGTGGAAAAAATATTCAGTAACTGTCATTAATATCATCCACAGCCATCTGGAAAATGTGCAATTACCTAAAGATTTATCAATATAGCCTTATAATGGTTGCTTCACTCTGACAATTTCGTCCACTAACATTACGCCCACATATATCGAGACCATGCCTTCCTGCTCATGTACTTGGTTGTGCTTCAGAATCACTGTCACTAGAGTCTGAAGTAGTGTTCTTGATATCTTCCACAATATACCCCTTCATCACCATTAACATCAGGCAATTCCATCAAAAATCGAGCTACCTCCTCAGCAGTGAATTGCTTAGACTTCATTTTGTCTGCTAGAGAAAGTCATACTTCACACAGAAAAATGAAAACTGACCAAAAATGAAAGCTAAAGATAAACAAAGATGGCACCATTTGCAATAATGTGTGTTGCTATCACGTGATCTCAGACCCTCTGCATTTTGAAATGAAAAGTAGAGCTCTTTATGTAGTGACCTATGAACTGCGCTCAAAAGCATGGCTGGAAGTCAAAGGGTTAATTCAGGACAATATCTTCAGTAAGCCTACTAGCATTCTACCAGACATTACTTAATTCAGGATGTGCCCTCACCCAGGCCGAAACTTTTCAGATGTATCACAACATACATTAGCAACCATTTTCTTCTTTGTGAAAAACAAAGTACTGTGTTTTCCTGCTGCACAAAGTTGAAAACCAACTGTTTATCTTATATAATATTTAAATAAATGCCCAACTTAACAATTTGACCGTTTCATTAGCCAGTCTAGGATAGCATGTCTGTTTGACCTGAGGGCTATGGCATCTGGTGAGCTGTTATCATTCTGCACATGAATTTTACTTTCTCATCTTTCAAGGCTCCTACGTTAATAAAATACCTTCTTTTTTTTCTTTTGAACCCTTTTCTATGCTTAGACATATTAAAACAGTCTGATAAACCCTGTCTACATTACAGTTCATACACAGGGTTTTCTGTGACAGCACTTATATCTCTAAGGAAAAATTGTTGTTTCATGTTGAGTCTCCATAACAATTTACAAAGTACTGGTCAATTACCTGTCCTATTATCTGTAATCAACAGGAAAATATTTTAATACCTCTCTAATCCACAGCCCTCTAGAAAATAACTGGTTATCTGGTTTCATATCCATAATCTTCTAAAAGCATGGCAATTTATCATTTATTTATCTATGACTTCATAGAAAACTGGCGAGTTTGTTAGCAAGCTGCTATAAAAAAAATTATAATAAAATCTAGCACAAATTTTGGGATCAGATCTAAACAAACATTGTATAAGCATGCCTCTTTAAAGGGGGGTTGTTCTTTTTTTTTTTTAAAGCCATACTCATTTATTAAATTACCACTCATAATGGTCATATTTTCTTTTAAATCCCTCTTTAAACGTAAGCTTGTGTAAGTTGATTTCCAGAGTGCAGAAATTAAATTTTTAAAAATGTAACATGCAAACTGAATGAAGAATACATGTACTTCTGAAAGAATACATGTACTTCTGAACTTAGGAATCTTTCATGAAATTAAATTTATATAAATAAAGTTAATAGGTTTTCCTGTACAATTTCAATGAATTATGAAAATATTACTGTCTAAATAATTACCAGTTAACAAATTACAGTGCAAGTGTCTAAATTAATTAGACTTATTGCAATGAAATAATCACTCAGTTATTTATACATCAGTAGAACAAATCTAGTTATTTTATCTCCATACATTAGACTTACTGCAATAAAATAACCAGTCAGTCATTTATACATCAGTAAAGCACACCTAGTTATTTTATCCAGATACGTTAGACTTATTGCAATAAACAATCAATCAGTCATTTATACATCAGTAAAGCACATCTAGTTATTTTATCCAGATACGTTAGACTTACTGCAATAAAATAACCAATCAGTCATCTTTGTATGAGTAAAGCACATCTAGTTATTTTATCTCCATACATTAGACTTACTGCAATAAAATAACCAGTCAGCCATTTATACATCAGTAAAGCACATCTAGTTATTTTATCCTCATACATTAGATCACTTCTTATTTTCTGTCAATTAAAACTCCGTTATTAACAGAACAAATTTAAATTCCCTTTGTGCACCCTTTAAATTCATCATATTTAGGCCCAATTTTTGATGTTTTCAATTTGTAATGTTTAGCTCTGGACTGAAGCCATTCCTTTGTATACAGTCTCACTAAACTGAATAAACAACTTTTTAACTTTATAAACCAATTATGTATATATTTCACTATGCAACTGTATTTTCTGAATTAAAAAAATACCCTGAATAAGGATAAGATTTTAAAGATATCTATTTTATTTTTTACAATTAAATTTAAAAGTAATCAATTTTAGAAGAAAATCTTTGTAAAAAGTAAATTCATTGGAGATTTTTAAAATTTTACCTTTGAAAATATAAAACAAGTAGAAATCCAGGTAGCTTATGTAATTACTTATTTAGTTCTTAGGAAGGTAATGCCCAGTCATTTAAAAACAAAATGAAGTTTCCTCAAATGACCGTTTCTTCTCCTTTTCAAACTGATGAATAAGTTTAGAGATTGGGGATGCTTTCAAATTTGTGTGTTTTGAGTCCTCTCCAAGAAAGCTGTCTGTCAGTCTGGTTATGCAATTTTTTTTTTTACTTTGTACAAAAATGTGCACAATTTCTTTTAATAACAATTTTTTTTTTTTACAAGACAACAATATTTAATAATATATAAAACATAAAAATACCCTTGTTTTTAAAACTTTATTATATTATGACAGTTAATATAGCTGACACTGCCACCAAATAATTAATGAAATGCCAAAATGAACATATTTTGCTAACAAATCTCTTACCTTCTTCATCTGGTTTTATCCCTTTGGGAGATACCTGAGGAGGTGGATCTGGTGCTACTTCTGGAATAACTAATTCTCGCTCTGAATAATAAAAAATTAGAAAGAGTGTGTAGTGAGTTTATGAAATGTATGTCCTTATAGAAAAAAAAAATTAAACTAAGAAACTAATTCCATATGATTTATTGTCATTGTATGATCCACCACTTGATGGGTATGTTTTTACTGATTTATAAAGGTTTCAGGTTGTTTATGTTTTTCATTTGTTTTGTGGGAGTTTTTTGTTTTTGTTTTGTTCTGGTTTTTTTTTGGGTGTGTGTGTGTTTCTGCTTGGGGTTGATTTTGTGTGTGTGTGTGAAGTAAAGTGAATCTCATAAATGACCAACAAAGTCAAATGAGTAGTCATTTTTCACATAAAGTACAATGGAGCTTTACAATGTTTAAATGATATCCCAGATAATATTACATATAACAAAAATTTAAAATAAACAGGCAATTTAATTTACAATAAAAATAAACATATGTCAGACTAACTTGCTAGGTTGAATAAACCAACTCTGGATCTATTTTTGATGATCTCAAAACATTCCCCTACCCCATGACAATTAATTTTCAAGCTGACTAACTATTGCTAATTTCTTCATGTTCTTGACATGAATAAATTGTGGGAAACAGACTGACTAATGTCAAGTGATTTTGTCTCATAACTATCTTTTCTCTTCTATCAGAAAGGTGGGTATTCTTGCTTGCCAAATGAAATTAACCAACAACTTTTTATGTGTTTATATGTTACTGTTATTAACAAACTACATTTCTACCTTATGCTAGGCAGGAACATAAAGAGTTAGATTTTATTTGTGTTCAAAATAGTACATGTCCAACTTGCTTGTGTAATGTATAATGTTGGGAAGGTAAGTTGAAATATTAAATGAATGTGTCCAATTTGCTTGTGTAATAAATATATATTGCATAACCATAGTCAAAGCTGGTAGCACTATGAGTAAGTAATAAATGTATATTGCATAACCATAGTCAAAGCTAGTAGCACTTTGAGTAAGTAATAAATGTATATTGCATAACCATAGTCAAAGCTGGTAGCACTATGAGTAAGTAATAAATGTATATTAGTTATTACATAACCATAGTCAAAGCTAGTAGCACTTTGAGTAAGTAATAAATGTATATTGCATAACCATAGTCAAAGCTGGTAGCACTATGAGTAAGTAATAAATGTATATTAGTTATTACATAACCATAGTCAAAGCTAGTAGCACTTTGAGTAAGTAATAAATGTATATTGCATAACCATAGTCAAAGCTGGTAGCACTATGAGTAAGTAATAAATGTATATTAGCATAAAATGAACAGATGACAGGTAATCCAACATAAGAAAAGTGTGCCCTGGAACTATTCTTTTATTTCCATATGCTCTGTTTAGTTGGACTGGCTGGCAAAACTGTTTAAAAACCAGCAACTTTGTTGCAGGAACAACTGTCTGGCTGTCTACAGTTCTTCAGCAGATTTAGCTGGAATTGGAAACTTTCATCTCTGGCCTCTAAAGTGGACACAGATTTTCCATTAAATAAACTGCTAGTGGGAGGTTGTTTTTTTCTCCTACACAGTCAACTTCATTAGGCATTCTCTCCTTCTTCTATATATTTTCATTTCTTTTCCCTCTGTTCAAGTAGTAATTTAAACATATAGAGTAGTCTAGCTTAGTCTAACTCTAAGCAGATGTATGAACAGTCCCGTCATAAGCTATGCTTATAAATATAATTTATTTAGGTGTCCTATTTAGGTCAGCACTGTGACGATAAATAATTAGTAGTGCTTATAAATATAATATTTTTAGGTTGTTCTATTTAGGTCAGCATTGTGACTGTAAATAATTAGTGGTGTTTATAAATATAATACTTTTAGGTTGTCCTATTTAGGTCAGCACTGTGACTGTATATAATTAGTGGTGTATAGAAGATACTAGATAGTGTATATACATAATAATGCATTAGTGGTTCTGTTAGCTATGTTATAAATAAATACTTATGTTTATTAAAAAGGGGTTTTAACTGGATTATAGCATGTAGTTGTTGTGGTCAGGAGTAATGCTGCGAAAGAATATGTTTGTAAGAAAGTTGACAGGCTGCTCATGCTCAGCCATAATGTTAACTTGCAGACAAAATACTGAGACAAAAACATCTTATGTAAAGGGTCATGTACTTGTGAGTAGCCAAGCTAGTTTTAAATAAATAGAGATAAAATAAACAGAAATAGTGGGATTTATTTACTTATACATTTTCAATATATTCATTATCTTTCCTTTTTCTCACCTTACAATACGAATGCTGTCAGAAGTGAGACTGTTTAATTAATTAATTTATTTTAATCAGTGTATGAGAAAGAGTTAGTCTTCTTTTCTACTCTATTTGTACAATGATAGACATACTTTTAACACACAGAGATTCTTTTTACATGCTGTTTGTGTCGATGTCCTAAATGTTATGTTTGTAAATAAATTAATTTTTCATGATTATGCATGCAGAAAAGAAATAGAGGTCACCAGTCACAGTAATTTTGTTTAACTAAAAATACTAGTTTTCTGAAAAATTATTCAACACCATACTGTCAATAATGTTTAAAAATCCTATATACTTTATACTATCCTTTCCATATCCATTACAATTTACAGTATCATTCATAGCAATATCAGTTATGTATAAAAGATTAATCAATCTTGAGAACTAAACAGATTTTAAAATCATAAATTAAGCACATCAACATTTTAATAAAGAGATTGCAATGCTGATCTTAAACTAAAACAAAACTCATGTAAAGCTAAACAAAACTCATCAAAAATTACCAAATCTTTCTGTAGATCAATATCTTCCAACCACACTGAAAGTGACCAAATCTTTGACTGTACCAATCACATCAGCAAATCTCACCTCTTTCTAATGTCCTCATGAAGTCTTCATCACCCCTTAGCTCTTGTAGGAATTCTGAGTTCTGTAAAATGAGTGCCAAACGCTCATCTTCCAGGTACTGAGCAAGCTCTGGGTCAAGGTCAATTGAAGCCTGTCTCCGGCGACGCTCATTTTCACGCATACGCTTCTGAATCATGTCTGAGCTGATGTCTTGGGTTATACTCTAGACAACAATGCGTTCACCCACCAATCCAATGAAAACTTTGAAGCAAATATGGAGTTTTATACAATTTTTTAAACTATGGACAACAATGTACCAGTCACACCAAGAAATATAAAATTTAAAGCAAGTGATGAAATTTTACTTCAACTTTCAAAGTAAACGCTGTGAAATAACAGTTTTAGTGTTACATAAATTTGCATGCTCTGCTATAATGCAATCAAATATTAAAATCATAGCTAGCTTAGCAGAAGAGTATGAAAATTCAAATTTCTTAAAGATAAAAACAGACGTACTCGTTGAAAATGAGCCGACTGTGAAGATGTGGCAGCAAAGGACTTAGAGCGGTTTGGCGCGTGATGGGATGTTGAATGCTTGGAACTGATCCCTTCTCCTGCATCCTCCCGGGCAGACTGGCTCCTGTTGATGGGAAATGAAAATTTACTGCCTCTATAGAGCAGGGTGTGACACAGATAATGGCAGTTTCAACTTAATTCTAGCCAACACTTTCAATGTAGTTAGTCCTAATTTTAACTTAGTTTTAGCCAACTTAGTTCAAAGTCAATAGTTTTAACTTAGTTGAATTCAATAGTTTCAACTTAGTTCTAGTAAATAGTTTTAATTTAGTTTTAGTCAATAGTTTTAACTTAGTTCTAGTCAATAGTTTCAACTTAGTTCTAGTAAATAGTTTCAACTTAGTTCTAGTCAATAGTTTCAACTTAGTTCTAGTCAATAGTTTTAACTTAGTTCTAGTCAATAGTTTTAACTTAGTTCTAGTCAATAGTTTTAACTTAGTTCTAGTCAATAGTTTTAACTTAGTTCTAGTCAATAGTTTTAATTTAGTTCTAGTTGATAGTTTTAACTTAGTTCTAGTCAATAGTTTTAATTTAGTTCTAGTCAATTGTTTCTTTCAACTTAGTTCTACTTTTCTAGTCAATAGTCTCAACTTAGTTCTAGTCAGTGCATGTACTTAGTTCTAGTTAATAGTTTCAACTTAGACCTAGTTAAACATAAAATTAGGTGGCTACAAGTAGAAAAGGTGTGACCCTGAAAATGAAAAGTTTCAAATTAGTGCTAGTCAATAGTTTCAACTTAGTTATAGTCAACTTCGACCTAGTTAAAGAAAAATATACAGTACAAGCAGAAAAGGTATAACCCTGATAATGACAAGTTTCAACACAGTTCTACTTCTAGCCAAACATAAATGAAAATTCAATTTAGTCCTAGCCAAACAAAATTTATTAACTATAGAACAAATGGTGTAACAGTGATAAAGAATACTTCAACTTAGTTCTGACCAAACAAAATTTACAGTTCATCGCAGACAAAAATTTACAGAATCCAGTGAAAAAGGCACGACTGCTTCAAGTTCAACTTAGTTCTGGCCAAACAAAATTTACAATTACAGTTCATCCCAGACAAAAATTTACCAGAATCAAGTGAAAAAGGCATGACTGCTTCAACTTAGTTCTGGCCAAACAAAATTTACAGTTCATCCCAGACAAAAATTTACAGAATCAAGTGAAAAGGCAGGACTGCTTCAACTTAGTTCAAACTAAAATATACTTCCTCTAGTTGGAAATGAATAATTATTCACTACTGACCAAGCAAAGATGCCAAGTAAATTGACTGACCTCAGGTAGTATTTAATTTATTGACTTAATGAACAAAAACATCAATTCTCAAAAAACATGAAAGGAAAATGAAAAAAATCCACACACAGATAACTTTATTTCACATGTACCTAAATGTATCTCTGGTCCCAGACAGTAGTAAAGTGAGTGGAATCTTCAATTAAAATCTTCATAAAACATCTTCAGGGAAATGGAAACATGATGAATTATTATCATAAATACTGCAAATGCAACTCTGGTAAATACAAACACCAAAATTTAAAAAGAACTCCTCCATATGTTGAAAATTATATAGAATCACTGTCTATCAATGTCAAACAAAATTTTAATTTGGTAATTGGACAGCTGCAAAACTACCATGTCTAATGATGGCCTCAATGTCAAACACAAATTGAATTAATTAGATGGTTCAAAGATTACCATGCTAAAACGTCTGACAATGACAGTTATACTGATAATGTAAATGAGCATCAATATGTAAGCGAGCTTCAATGCATTTTTTATTTAATGATTAATGCACATAGGCATAAAATGTGTGCATTATCAAGAATCCATTTCACTGATATTTGTTGACATTTAACTGGGGGAAAAAATGTCTATTTGTACTGATAAAAGAATTGCATTTCAGTACACTTGTAGTGATAAAATTTAAATGTAAACTTTTTATATCGCACTTCAAAGTGTTATCATAGTCTCTCTTGTACTGAAGTTGATTTTACTCCAGTCATTTAATCCAGCCTATCCAGCAGCAATTGGAGGGGGGGGGAGCTGTTAAGGGGAGAAAATAGGAACACATTTCTTAGGGTTCTGATAAGCTTGAAAAACAAACTGTCAGTCAACACTGAAATATATTAATTATTATTTTTTTTAAATAAAGGTTTGCAGGTGTTAAAATATGTTTATATTCTAACTAGTGTAATAATTCACTAAGTGAATCTAAGAACAAATGTTAACAGCATGATAATAATCTGGAAATATTCTTGATGCAATTAAAAAAAAAAAGTTTTGTAAAGTAATGTTTCTGTTATTTATGGCATTTTTTCGCGTTATAAAATGAAATCAAATATCATTAACTTATAATAAATTGGTTCAAAAAATACTCAGAATTGTAATCAAGCTCATAAATTCATAAAGAGTTTATGAATATTCAGAAATGCTGTCGAACCCAGAGTAAAGTGTTTACAAACATTCAGAATCACTGCCAAGTTCAGTTTACAGTGCTCACTTTTTACAGCTGGAATTGCTGTCAAGCTCAGTTTACAGTGTTTACAAAATTACTATCATGTCCAGATTTTAAGCAGACACTAAGCAGTTCCACAGTTGTCTGACCTCGGCATTTAATGGGTTTACAAACATTCTTGGGGAAAAATAACAATATTATCTGAAAGGATACATTACTGTGCTTTATATACACTAATACAGCAATAATTTTTCAATTTTTACTCTCCCTGCATGCTGTTGTAGAGAGTTATTCCAAGCTGTAAATAACACTGTGCCACCTAATTTTAAGGTAACTTTTAAGAGAACTTCCTGTTTGCAATCAAGTTGATATGGTGAAAGATGTTATGAGGTCAAATTTTAAGACTGCTCAATGACAGAAGACAGGCTATGATAAAGCTGAGTAACTGTGCTTGCAGACAGTAAACAGATATGCTTGCTGATTTATTTAATGGAAGTTTAACATTTTTAATATGGGCCCTTAAGTATACTGAACTTCTGTGTATAATTTCTTTTAAAACTTAACTGACTCTAGTCTGAAAGAAAATTATTTCTCATTTAATTTAGTAGAAAGTCAATTAATGAATTATATCCATGGTGGCCATTAACTTTGTTAATGCATAACAAATTAACATACTACAGGTCAACAGCAAATGTAAAATCAATTAATGTGTCAGTATGCTACTCTCATGCCTGAATGAAATGAAAATTAAATTATAAATTAAAATTATACATTACTGATTATGAATATTATATTTTAAATAATGATTTACAGTATATATCTATTCTGAATATTATAATTAGTTTTTAAGCAATTTAATCAGAAATTAGAAAGTGATTAGAGAAAAGTCAGCAATTCAGCAGTATAAATAATATATATTGTAATTTGAATAATTTATAATTATCAGTTTTTAAAAATCTAAAATTTTCCAGATATTTATAATTATTGCCATCAGAAGAAAAATGTCACCATTTTAGTTTTTTTAATTTTAACTTTACAATAAAATAGAAAAAAAAAGTCAAATTAAGTGAGTAATTTAAATTTTTAAAATATAATCACATGCATAATATTACAAAAATATATACAGCACAATCTCACATTATACAGCTTTCTAAATATCCACAGTTCAATATATCTAACATGTAGCACATTGATATTTCAATGTGTTATTATTAAGTATTATGTACAATGTAACTAAAATCACATGTGATATGAATCTATACATAATTCAATTATAATTCATAGTGCATAGCGTTTAACTAGAACAAGACTCCAGAAATAAGAGTGTGGGGAAATACACATAAATTGGTAAAGTGCTATCAGAATCATAGCTAAGTATCATATGATTATAATCAGACTCCAGAAATAGAAGTTGTGAAATGCACATAAATTGATAAACTACAAATTAGTCATAGCAAAAATACGCCAACTAACAGTACTGTATAAAGATTATAAAAACACTTTACCCATTTATTTGTATTCATAACTTCCATTTCCGGAGTTTGGTTATTACATTTTATCAAGGACATCCGTTTATACCAAAACAAAAATATGCATTTAAAAAATATTATCAAAATATTAAAACAATTTCTTAATTCATTTTGCTAAAGTTATGTATGTCAAATACCTGTGTAAACTGGAGGGCGCACCTTGAACATGTCCAGGGTCTGACTTCTGTGTTGACAAAGGAATCCTTTGAGGCAATCGTGGCGCCAAACGTAGGAAATCATCAGGTAAAGTTCCAAGCAAGGGTGGGTTCCAGTTCTGATAAGGCGGTAGTTTACGCGGACTGCTAACTCCAACAGATGCTTGTCTGTGATGGGTAGGATACCTCCTTTCCTCACAGGATCCTTTAACATCAGCCTCATTAAATGATTTTGATCTGATGGGTCTGGAAGTCGGGGCTTCCCAAGAAACTTTCCGATGATGATGTGACTTGTGTGGGATCTGAGTGGATCCTCGTTCCATTACAAGGGGATCTTGGCTGAACACAGGGCAATGTCTTGTGGAAGTGCGAAGGGAACTTCGCTTGGAGTGAGCACTACTCACAACTGTACTGCTACTTTTATTCCAAGCAGTAGGCTGAGAATTAGCCGCATCATGCAACAAGACTTCTGAAGATGTAGGAAGTGGTTGCTTTGTGTCCGTATTGGACAGCGCAAGATCGTCAGTTTCCAAATCCAAGAGGTCAGTCAATGTGGGTGACTGGTACTGAGACAAATGTGGATGGTGTCTTGGGCTGCTTCGTCGTGGAGAGGTAGGTGAAGAGCGATGTCCATGATGATGGCGATGACGATGAACACTGCTCAAGATGTTTGGTGACTTAATAGCTTCTGTGTATGGAGGAGGAGATTCCTCAGCAGCTAGGTCTTCTGATTTTGAAGAATGGTTCTGTTAGAAATATAGCATTTTATGTAAAATGTTACATGTGGACTTTAATAAAATAAGAATTGCTAAGTTTTTTAATGGATGGACTATACACACCAATAACTCTGCAAGACACATTAAAAGAAACCACTGATAAGTCTGAATCAATGAGTCAAACATAATAAACTTGAATCAAAGAGTCAAACATCAATAAACTTGAAGCAATGAATCAAACATCAATAAACTTGAATCAAGGAATCAAATATAATAAACTTGAAGCAATGAATAAACATCAATAAACTTGAATCAAGGAGTCAAACATCAATAAACTTCAATCAATGAGTCAAATATAATAACTTGAATCAAGGAGTCAAACATCAATAAACTTCAATCAATGAGTCAAATATAAAAAAACTTGAACTTAGTTGAAGCAATGAATAAACATCAATAAACTTCAATCAACAAGTCAAACAACAATAAACTTGAATCAAGGAGTCAAACGTCCATGAACTTGAAGCAATTTATTCTATTTCTGATTTTACTTTCACACAAATCAATTTCAAAATGTAATTTAGCACTCCAATGCTTAATACTTATGTTTCAAGCACTACCACTCAAATTTTGAAAATAATAATAAAATCTGTTAGTGTTACTCTGCACTGTTGAATGTGGAACACATTTCAGCACCTAACAATGATTTTTAGTGTAAAAATAATATATGTAAACTTGGTGTAGGTATGATGCCTCTTAAAATGCAAAGTTTATGATCACCAATGTAAAATAATATTTGCCAATATGCTGTAGGTAAAAACTGTCTCTTAAATCAAAGTGAAAATAAAACAAGTTTATAATAATAAAATTATTTGTAATATTTATATCTACTAATAAAGTTCTTAATCCTAATTTATGTTGCCAGCTGCAACTACTTTCTTTTTATAATTATTACTCCTAATTTATGAATAATATAATATTGACATAAAATATAGTTCTCTTCATAAAATGAACTTTCCTATTAAAATAATATAAAAATTATACTATTTTATTAGAATATTATTCATTTTAATTTATGTAGCTCTTTATACAATATTAATAAAATACGATTAAAGTATTATGCTGAAAACATATATTTAGTTTTAACATATGTACACACATCACATATGCCATTCACATTTCTCATGTTTCTATTGAGAAATCAGTCAAAAACACTCATATTGACATAAATGAAACTGAATGGATAAGAAATAACCACATCATGCAAATCATGACAATAGTTTCTCTCAGTTTAAGTCGAAGCAAATCCACTTTAAGTGTCTAATTCGTAAGTGGCTTTCCACTGCTGGAGAAGAGCGGCTAAACTAGAACAGCAGATATAAGAAATTATATAATAATTAAAGATTAAATCTCATCAAAGACTTCCGCAAGTAGGAAGTAAATTTTGCTCCAGCTGTGAAATTAATCCTTAGCATAGCCTAACAACTTTGTCTGTTTGCATTAATTGTTCTAGTTGAACCAGAAGAGATCTAATTAAACTGCAAAGTCATACACAGGCCATTATGATTAAATGATTGAATTAAGTGCAATTTTACATATAATTTTTATTATAAATTAAAAAAAACAACTAAATGACATAAAACTAAAGAATACAATAATAAGATTACTAATGATAATCCAAATCTTTAATCATTAATTTAAAATGAAGTAAACAGATGTATGTAAACATACTTTGAAAAGTTAAACAGGTTCAAATATGAACTACCTAAGTGTATGCAATATATAAAAAGAAAAAATAAATAAATATTCACTAAAACAGTAAAAGGATAAGAAAAAGATATAAACTGAAAACAAAGAAAGAAGATATTTTGATGAAAATCTTCAATAGGAATTAGGATGCATGAACAAATTACAATATACAAACTTATTTGCTTTAAAATTAAAATATAATAAAAGCTTCTGGGGTTAACAATAATTGCATACTTAGGGAAGCTAAAGTTGCTACATTATAATAAATATAGTAACAATTTACATTTTAAAAATTCACCTGTGATACATACCTTGTTCATATTGCAAGTCTCTGATTCCACATCCCTCTGTACTGAAAGCAGGATACGTTCTGGCAAATCATCCTCATCTTCATTGTTATCAATATTCATCGTCAAAAGCTGGTCTATTGTTGCATCAACAATCCCATTATTTGCTCGCAGAACTGCCTCAATGACCTCCCTGTCCATATTTGGAAACATGTGCTTAAAGTCAGTCATGGCCTGGTTAAATTCCAACTGACGCATTGGTGCAGATGTAGAAGTTGTGGTTGATGATGACATACTTGCTGATGGGTCTGGGACATCTATTGGGTGTGTGGTGGAGCCAGAATGTCTAGGGGTTGAAGACTCTCCAGATCTGGCACTACCATTTCCATCACGCAATGCACTGGGCCATTCTGTATCTGCCATTTGGTGACAAGCCACAGGAGGCAGATCTGTCAACAGTGATGTAGATAAGCCACAGGAGGCAGGTCTGTCAACAGTGATGTAGATAAGCCACAGGAGGCAGGTCTGTCAACAGTGATGTAGACAAGCCACAGGAGGCAGGTCTGTTCACAGTGATGTAGATAAGCCACAGGAGGCAGGTCTGTCAACAGTGATGTAGACAAGCCACAGGAGGCAGGTCTGTCAACAGTGATGTAGATAAGCCACAGTTGACAGGACTCCCTGTCTCTGCAGTGATGAGAATGATGAGCCACAGCTAAGAGAATTATCAATGATGGTGAAGCCACAGTTGATAGGAATTTCAACAGTGAATGAAGAGCCACAGCTAATGGTGGTGAGAATGACAAGTCACAACTGAAGAGATCTCAACGGTGATGAAAATGATAATCCACAGATGACAGCAATCTCAGTGGGGTTGAGAATGACAATCCACAGATGACAGCAATCTCAGTGGGGTTGAGAATGACAATCCACAGCTGACAGCGATCTCAATGGTGATGATGAGAATGATTAATTATGTTCCATTGAGTGACTGATAAAGACAAACTTTAAAATGACAAATACAAGATTGATGAAATATTTAATTTCATATTAAAATGGTCTAGATAAGCAGTGCAAGTACCAAAGTAATTTCTTTTTGCAAAGTGAATGTAGAATGTGAAAGCATTGTGAACTATTAGTTTCTAACAATGAGTGGAATGTCACACAAGTAGCAATACTTGAACATTTGCTTGAGACCTTACGAATCAGTAAGTTAGTCAAACAATAAATTTTGGTGGAAACATTTTCCAGGATATCCTGGACAGGATACAGAACATCTCCCTGTTAAAATAAAATGAACAAAGACAAAATAAAACAAAATAAATCAAAAGTTATAAAAATTATTTCATGCAACAAGTCCTAGTTAATTACTTACAAAACCCGGTAAACACTGACTAGAACTCGTAGAAACTAATAAATAATTAAATATTTCATAGTTAGATAGATAGATGGATGGATGGACAGAGAGATAGATAAATAAATAGATATTAGATATCAATGTAACATACTAAATACAAGTCCCAGTAAACAGACAGATAGATACATAGCAATGTAACAACTAACATGCTAAATACAAGTCCCAGTAAACAGACAGACAGATACATAGCAATGTAACATGCTAAATACAAGTCCCAGTAAACAGACAGACAGATACATAGCAATGTAACATGCTAAATACAAGTCCCAGTAAACAGACAGATAGATACATAGCAATGTAAAATGCTAAATACAAGTCCCTGTAAACAGACAGACAGATACATAGCAATGTAACATGCTAAACAATAGTCTTAAAATCATACTATAGTTAATACTAACTGTGCTAACATCAGTATCACCCCATGCCAACTACTAAAATTATGCCCCCACTCTAATCATAAATATATATATATATATATATATGACAACGCTAACATCTGAAGCTAATACAACTTTAGTTATGTTAAAAAGTTTTAAATACTCTTATAAGAGCACAAATATATGAGTCAAAGCTTATTTCATGATACAATAATGGCTTAACGCCTGTAATTACTTTTATCTGCAGAGGTCTGACATCTAAGCCAACATCTTGACCTAACCCAAATACAAAGGATATTGTCAAGAGAGCAAAGACTGCAAACTGCACACACAAATCCACTGTAGTGAGGGTAAATGTACTCTCTAGTCTCAGTAACTGAGTAAGCCTTCCAGCCAACTTACTCTAAATTAATTATAATAAAAAAAAAAGAAAAAGATGAAAGAATCCCTTTGTAAAATAATGTAATAATTAGGAGGAATAAGTGTAGTGAAGTCTGAGTGCTAGACTTACAAATGAGATAATCTTTACTATACTTCTCATTTAACACAATATGTAGGAGAGATAAGTCTGAGTGCCAGACTTGCAATCAGGATTCTGTGCTTCTCATTTAACACAATAGGGAGCTAGATGTCAGTGGAGTCTTGTAATCAGGATGGGGTTCTCATAAAATAAAACTCAATGAAATAACAAACTAACAGATTAAAGAGCTGTCTCTTTCAGTTAATGTACTTCCCATTTATAATAAAGTAAGGGAGAAAGCGAACACTGTCCTTGCAATCAGAATGAAGTCCTCAATAAATAAATTTCAATTAATTACAGAAACAAATGGATTAAAGAATTGTCTCAGGTACTAACTACTGTCCTTCTCATTTAACAGAATGACTATAACTGTATAAGGAGAAACTGAGTGGTTGTAACTTGTAAGATGAGTGCTAGCCTAGTTTGCAGATTAGGGACTGACCCCATTCAGTGTAGTGACTGACATTTTTTTCAAAACTAATCCCCTCCTCCCTAGCTTTGGGTTATCAATGCCAAATCTTAGATATCATACCTAATGTGGGGAGAAGAAAAAATAATATCTATTTGTATATTACATTATATTCTCCGCCTTAAACTAGGCAATTATCTACTGACAATAATATCACATCAATCTAATAGGATAGGCAAAGCCTGTTTAAAGCCAGCAAAGGGTTATACAGCAAAAACAGTGCACACACAATATCATCAATATCACATCAGTTTGCAAAGCTATGTTTACTTATAAAAATAATATATTATAAAGATAAAAGAGATATACAGCAAGAAATGTGTACCTGACATAATTTTTAATTTCTGTATGTTTGGTATAACAATGATGAGCATTACATATAAGGACTAACTCCATGAGCTATAAATGAAAGTGTACTAACAACAAATATAAATTATCTATTAAAATAATTTAACTTTATTTTTTTAAATAACAAATAAAGAAACAAATCAAACAGTCAGAAACAAAGGCAATACACCAATTATATAATACCCTAATGCACAAATATTACTATGTTATCCAATAATAAAGTACTATTTGACTGAGTAAGCATCATAAATATGCCAGGATCATGAACCAAAGCCCTCATTACTGCTAATGACATAGATTTGTTACTGTTTTACCTATCACTGTATCACTATCAGTTAGGAGAGCATTTTACACTCATAAACAGAAGAAAGTGGTTGTCAAATTTGTCTTTTCACAAAGCAAAGTATTTGTAATGTGCTTTCACATTAATAAACCATTATTTCTAATTAGTACTTTAGTAGTTGTAGTGATTACATTATACAACTAAAGTATAATATAATAATTAATATATAGTAAAACATTAAAAGTATTGTTCTTTCAGATCCCTTTATAGGTATATTAAATAATTTAAGGGAGATCAGATAGCTTCTCTAAAGAAGAGATATTAGCTTTCCAGTCAAAAAGATGTATTTCAGACAAAAGGTACACAAGTCTTTTAATGCTGTTGTAAAATTAAAAGAATGAGCAAACACTAAAAAAAACCACCCAAGGTTGCCAAAAAGTTAAAATGACAATTCAAATATGTGCTTCAGGCTTGTACCTTGTCAAAACACAAACAAAAAATATACAAAATAGTTGTAATATATTACAAAAACAAACGAAAGAAATATTCATCAGTTAGAACTTAGATATGAATTAGAAGTCTACAATTAACAAATGTGAATTGTTAATTTTATAATTTTAATTATCAAAGACAAAAGTTAAAACTTTAGTCATGAATAATTTACGTAAGTAAAGTTATTTATTAGTTAATTATTCCAACGAGGATAATAGGCTTACTGTTACCGTACAGGAGTGAGATAAAGTAAAATTTAAAAAATGCTTAAGGTAAAGGGGCGGTGTGTTTTATACTAAACATATGTCATCATCTTTTCATCATATACTAAAATCTAGCCTTCATTTCCAATTAGAAACTGCAGTTCAAAATTACTGATGAATCCGCGTTGATGGTTTATTTGTATGTTATTTTTCTGGGAGGAAGATGCGATCGAGATAACCACACTAGGCAACCAGGAAAATCCAAACTAGATCCGAAATAGAACATCCAATTCTAGCCTGCACCCTTACACTAAGCAACCGTACCAGTCGCTTTGGCATCAAGACTGAAACCACCACTGGCAGGCGCATTGCAAGCTTTTTTTCTTAAGCTCTTCGGTTCCTGGAAGAAAAATAGATCTAAAAATCAATGAGACAATCCCCATATCGCACTGAAAACATACCTCGCTGTCTGATGCAGCGAAAACGAAACTGATGGAATTAATATCTACAAATATAACAAATCAATAAAATTTGAAACTGTAGGCATACACTTACCTAAAGTGATTGTTTGCGCCCATGTTATCATATATATATATTATATGATCAGTTTAACAGGTTTACTCTGCCTCACATCCGCTTTTGCACAGCAAGTGGGTATAAACCCCTCACCTCCCACTTTACAAGGTGGTTGCAAATCATGGATCAGAATTGATGTGGCACATCAACGAAAAGAAATAATATTTATTATCAACAAAATGTCACAATTTTAAAAAAATATTTTTGATGCAAAATTAAAAAATAAAAATACATGAAACGTACTTGTAAGACTAGCACCAATAATATTTTAAGTGTTTCATAAACAATATTTACTGCATGAGGTCCAACTCGGTATTTTACGTCACCCAGCAAGTCCAACAACTTTGATGGTTCATTGAGTGTGACTCAGTTCCGCGCCGACAATAACAAAGTTAATTGCAGCACAGTAAACGAATTTGCTTGCAGATACATCTCATAATATCATTATTGAATTAGGTAGTTTATAAAAATATATACTTAAATGAGACTGAGAAGTTGGTCAATAGAGAAGGTAACAAACGAAAGTGGGAAGAGAACCTGAATAGAAGCTGACTTTCTCTGTAGCCTACAATTTTGTAAGACGAATCGCAGGCAATAAGTCACAACATAAATTTTGTGAGGAATGGAATAAAAAAAACGACACACACACTTGTAAACCACGAATGCAATGGCATACAAAATGTCCTTAACGTAGAGTTTGAACTATAGAGTATATTTGCGACTTGTGTGTGTGTGTGTGTGTGTGTGGGGCTGTCTTGGGCATTTCGGTATTTTTTATATTATGACACATTGCTCAGTCCACAGTCGTATATTTACAATTAACTCGAACCAAAGACGAGAATATTGATGCAGTTTCAACAAGAGGACTAAGAAGGGTGAAGAAAAAGAAAGCAAAAATTATTACTAAATGGTAGCCTGTGAAACTGTGATACCATCTGCTTAAGATAATTTCTCATGATTGAAACAAGTCGAAGAATATCGCGCCTTTCACACTTTATCTAAATGTCTGTCTTCGAATCGGAAATCTGATTTCGAATATAAGCAGAAAGACATTTATATATCTGCACTGAGTGATTAATTTGGGTTGAAATGATTTTCTCATTGTTAGTGGGTTTCTCGCGAAGTGTCCTATAGGCCTAAGTTCGTTATACCCATCTTTGATCAAACCCCAGTTAGTTCATTCAGGTACGGAAGACAACGGTGTGCATTGAAGGCCGGGTAAATCATTTATTTACATAGCCCGGGTGGGGTGGGGGAGTAGACTTTGACAGTTCTTTACTATCACAAAGTCAGCGGTCATGTAACTAAAAAGAAGAAGGCATTATCAGATGCCGGTAAACTATCGTAAGGTTCTCAATAGTTGGGGTCAAACGGTTGAGAGGTAAATAAAGAAATTTAACGAAAAGAAGACGACTTGACCGAGCAAGTCATCACGTCATTCGGGCGTAGGCTAGATCAGTGGACCGGAAAACTAAATGGCATAAATTAGTCCGACATACTCGTCAGTATAGAGACACGGTTATTTGGACTAAAGACATTCAGGTGGAGGTTCAATGTCCGATTACTGACCATCACAAAACAGTGACAAATCACAGTAAGCATACGATTACCGTAAACTCTAATCACTGAAACTCGGAGACAAATCTGAATTGACCCCAAAAGATTAATTAATGTATACAAGCATCTGAGAAAACCTGGTTTTCTAATACGTAAAAGATAAGTGAAATTAATATTTTTTATAATTAAACTAGGTGGCCTTGAAGATCAGTTCCAAAACTGCCAAATTAAACTCAACATTATTACATGTTTAAAAATAACTAAATAAAACTGACGAATTAAGTCACATTAAACAAATGAGACTGTTTAAACTATAAAAAAAAAAAAATAGTATAATCCTTGAGTCATAGTATTTGTTAACTGGCTTAATATTCTAATATGAATGAAAGCGAAAGCCCTGATAAAAGTCATTTAAAGTTCATGTACAGATTTAGGCTGCTTTAGAAACTATGACGTTGTGATGCGATCCTGCAAACTTGGTGATATAAGTATTAAAATACCTGGTATTATAAAACTTGGTGATATAATACTTGAAATGAAATGGGCTACTGTGCCGTTTTGCTGGGAGATGGGTAAGATGTTAATTCTCCACCACCCCGGGCCGCCTGTAATCACTAAAAACACACCTTCTTGTTGGCGGCCACTCGTGTTCAAAAGAAGGAAGACAGATATTGTAAAATAGAAGAGTGATAGTCTAGAACAGAGGTCAGCAAACTTTTCAGACTACTAGGCCATTTCAGGAGGTCAAGAAGGCACACTAGGCCAGAAGAAACAAGATGTCCAAGGAAAGGTTTTATTCAAAAGTACAATACAGTCAATGGGAAACATGATGTTGTTGCATGTTCTTAGAAACAAATACAATATCAGGTTTTAATGATGAGGAGTTCAGCAACAGAATATCATTACACTTGTATCCCTTTGATGTTTAAGGTGGGCTTGATTTTTCCCCATCTAGTTGAAAAGTCTATTGCTTTAGTTTTGTCAGGGGTCAGGCCTCTAGTTGGTCAAGTGCTTGCTGTAGGTTTCTCTGGAGATGTTTGTCGTCCCTGTGGGCGTGATAAAGGGAGGGGTCGTCTCCAAACTGCATAATTTGTGTCGTTTGTGGTAGCGTCTAAGTCAGAGGCTGCAATATTAAAAAGGGTAGGCCTGGGTGCGCTGCCTTGTAATGTGCCATGGGTGGTCTTGAGGGTGTAAGAGAGGGAGTTGTTTATTTGCATCTATGTGTGTGAACAGTTATTTTCTTTTATGAAATCAACAAAAACTTTTCAGAGAACAAGGCTGATTGATCAACACTTGTAATCTATGATCAAAATTGGATCTGCCCAGACATTTCATACTAAAAATTGTCAGCAAAATGTGGTTTCAAGTCTCAGGAAAAAACACTAAAAATGATTGAATAGTAGCAAATAAATATTCAGTTTTGAACTACTGTAATTTTTATACAACGTATTTGTTGCTGCTACAAACTGCAAGTATATGTTGCCGTTTAAAATTATATTTTTCTCAAACTACGTCATTACTTTGTATTCATGAATGCTACTAAAACATTTGTATGTACAGTGTATGTTTCTAAATTTAAGTAACAAAAATATTCTGCAATAAATTTTATTAAATGACCTCAATTAGTTGTCGTGTGTGTGGCCCTCATGACAACACATATGTGACCCATGTGACCTTCAGTATGACATGCCTGATGTTTAGTGGACATCTCTATCCATTTATTTAATTGTTATATGGCTTAAGTCTGTGGACAATTCTGTTTACTATATATTCCAAATATAAACTGGATCAAACTGCTAAAGATTTCAAGATCCGTCCCACTTTTAACCACACACACACACACACACCATTTATTTTTTCTTTAGCTTTAATTATTTCGTATCAAGGGATACATTCTGAGGAGCCATTTATTCCAAGTATACAGTTTTCATTTCACGAACTGCGACTGTAATTCATAGCGATACGGGCTAAGACGTAATTTCATTTAATATAGTGATACGGGCTAAAACGTAATTTCATTTAATATAGTGATACAGCTAACGCGTAATTTCATTTATATAGTGATACGGGCTAAGACGTAATTTCATTTAATATAGTGATACAGCTAACGCGTAATTTCGTTTACTATTTTGATACAGCTAACTCGTAATTTCGTTTAATATATTGATACAGTTAAGCGAGTTTACACTGCGATACACCTAAAGTGTAAACTCGCTTAATACAACTATACACCTAAAGTGTAAACTGGTTTATTACAGCGATATACCTAAAGTGTAAACTGGCTTAATACAGCGATACAGCTAAAGTGTAAACTCGTTTAATATAGCGCTATACCAAAAATGTAAACTCGTTTAATATAGCAATATACCTAAGGTTATCAACGTGTAAACTCGTTTAATATAGCGCTATACCAAAAATGTAAACTCGTTTATTATAGCAATATACCTAAGGTTATCAACGTGTAAACTCGTTTAATATAGCGCTATACCAAAAATGTAAACTCGTTTAATATAGCAATATACCTAAAGTTACCAACGTGTAAACTCGTTTAAAACTGACTAGTGTTCGAATTCAAGCTAAAAAGTGATTAACGACTCTAGGAATATAACTTAGTCCGTTTTGATTGACCCCGTGCTGAACTTGACAAACAACCAACAAGAAAGACAACCCAAGGACAATGTTTACTCTTAATTTGCTGTGGACATTTGGAATGCAGATTGTCGTACTTGTTCAACGAGTCGGGCAAGTTTCCGACGAAGTTCAGTCATGTGTTTGACCACGTGTTTAGGCCGACTCAGCGGACCTTCATTTCACCTTGCTGACCGATCGGTCTAAATGCATGCCGTACCGATGCAGTGGAAATAGGTCAACATGACTGATCTTGATGGCGTACGTAATTACGACCGAAACTGGTACTTAGTTATATCATTCTTGTCAATGAATTCGGTCGTTGAGAGCTGGTCAAAACGTTCCAGTGACACAGACAGGGGGAAACGCTGATTATGCGCCCTCCTTCCCCATTCCTCTTTTGACGCCAATGTGCCCATCTCTGTGTGTTTGTGCGCGCGCGCGCATCTGTAGTGCAGGTGTCTGAGGTCCTTCGCATATGAGGAGGGGTCAAAATTTTGTGACGAGGTCAAACAGTCAAAGATGGGGCCCTATGTAATTGTGTGCAAAAATGTATTTGATTTAACCCTCTACTTTTGTTTGTGTAAAGTGGTTTTATTTATTTTATAATATACTTGTCAGTGTGTTGTGTATATAATGCACTGCTCATTTATTGCCAAATGTTAACATTTATCAGTGTATTGTTTATCACTGTACATTTGTCAGTGTGTTTATTAATTACTATACATTTGTCAGTATGCTGTTCAATACTTACTATATATTTGTCAGTGTGTTGTTTATTGCTATACATTTGTCGTGTTGTTTATCACAATACATTTGTCAGTGTATTGCATGCAAATGTATTATTTATTTATTACCATCTAGTTTTCAGTGCTTTGTATGAAAAATATACTAATATACTACCATCTTTTTGTGCCAAATGTATTGTTTATTAATTGCCATCTATTTATCAGTGTATTGTGTGCCAAATGTTTGTTTAGTTATTACCATCTATTTATCAGTGCATTGTGTGCCAAATGTTTGTTTATTTATTACCATCTATTTATCAGTGCATTGTATGCCAAATGTTTATTTATTACCATCCATTTATCAGAGCATTGTGTGCCAAATGTATTGTTTATTAATTGCCATCTATTTATCAGTGCATTGTGTGCCAAATGCTTGTTTATTTATTACCATCTTTTTATCAGTGCATTGTGTGCCAAATGTTTGTTTATTTATTACCATCTATTTATCAGTGCATTGTGTGCCAAATGTTTATTTATTACCATCTATTTATCAGAGCATTGTGTGCCAAATGTATTGTTTATTAATTGCCATCTATTTATCAGTGCATTGTGTGCCAAATGCTTGTTTATTTATTACCATCTTTTTATCAGTGCATTGTGTGCCAAATGTTTGTTTATTTATTACCATCTAAATGTCAATACATTGAGTAGAAAATGAACTGTTTTCAGTTTCAATTTTAATGGAATATGACTTGGCAACAATAAATGTTGACGTCAAGTCTGGCGACATTCACAATCCACTTCCTCAATTAAAATATGTAGATTTATATTGACACTACAGTGTTTGAGTTCAGGGCACTCCTCACTGACGTAACATAGATTCTGAGCATCATGTCCGCATGTACAGTGTTCCAGAGTTTGAGCTTTCTGTTCAAGAAATTGTGCCTGTGTGTCACTTCTGGTTTATAAACTACCATCTACTTATCAATGCATAGTGTGTCAGTTCTGTTTATTTACTACCATCTACTTATCAATGCATCATGTGTCAGTTCTGTTTATTTACTACCATCTACTTGTCAGTGTCTTGTGTACTGTTTAATTTTTACCATTTATTTATCTGGGGTTGATAAAATATCAGTAGTCCAGTCATTGATGTAATGACAAACTATTAATGCAAATAACCAGCATCTTACCATACATATTTGTATATATATATATATGTGTGTGTGTGTGTGTATGTGCATGAGTGAGTGTGAGAGAGATCTGTGTTGCATGATGGAGGGTTGAGAAACTGTTATGAATTTTTAATTGCATACATTTTTTGACTAGAAGATGCAGAACATTGCAGTATACAGGACTATATATTTTTTTAAAATTGATAATTGTGATATACTCATAATCATACACACTGTTATTGACATAACTCCTAATTTGAAGACAGCAAAGAGAAAGCTTTAGTTTCAATTAAATGCTAATTATAAAGAAAAACAACACAACAGCTAATATTCTAGCTAAATATATCACAGTCTTTAACAAAACATCAAATTGCCACAGAAACAGACAACCATCAAGGGTGAATTAAACTGAAAAGTAACTTGTGAAATACTCAGATACCAGGTGACTTCACTCATTTATTCAAATTTCAACGACATCTTCATCACTGGTGTGTGTTGCTTCACTGCTTTATCTTGATGATAATTATTTAATTGACCAAACATTGTCAATGTTAAGTTTTGATAATGCACTTTGAAATATGAAAACACTGATCACTCTACTATCTTGATGGTGTGTTACTGAAAAAGCATCGGCCAGTGCAGTATTTTTTAATTTTATAATAAAAATAGTTTTTAACTGTAATAGTATGTATATTCAAAATGGATTACACTCTCATTTTAATAATTTATCAGTGTATAAGCAAAATGTAAAAATCATTCAAAATCAGGCAATAACTGCATATATCTAATTACATGTAATTCGATATATGAAACAAATACATCAGCAATAAAATATTTCTGAATCATGGTACAAATTCATTCATTCAAATAAAGATAAATTCAGTCTTAACATATTGCACTAAAAATGTTGGAAATGAAAAACAAAAAAAAAAAAGAAATGCAAGACATCTTTGCTTTTTCCGATTAAATAGTTGATAAAAATTGAGATCATCTTGTGATGAACATTTGAAATTGTGATACTGTCGATATTTTCCACTCCCTATGCGTGCAAGCGTGCACACACACACACACACAAGACATTGCTGGGTTGTTAATAATTTTATACTATAAGCTAATATGATGACAATAATTAAATGTTTCAATTTTCCATATTAAAATCTTCTATTTTTAAACTAGGAAAATATATATATTTATAATAAAAGTTAAATCTATGTAAAGTATGAAACTTACAATTTATAACTGCTTTATACCTATCTTTATACTGTACACAATACCTCATTCACAACAGGTTAATGGACTAATGCAATAATTGTCTCTGAGTCATTCACTTCATTCGGATACATAATCAACCATATTAATAATTATTTCATCTGTCATGCCCCAAACATGGTACAAAGATTTATGGAAAGAAAAAAAAGCAAACAAATAACAACCCAAAAGAAACCAGTGCTGTACTAAGAAATATAAAAATTTGAACAGAAAGACAACATAATTTAAACAATACAGTTTACAAAATACTGAACAGACTTACCAATACACTTATCTCAGCCACTCACTAGCCAGTCCAGCTATTGTGCTGTTTTCAACTGTTATGTAAACCTCACGTAATGATGTAGATGGTCATTACATACTGTAAATAACTTTGAACAATTACTCCAGTCAAGCTTTTGCTCATCACCAGACACTATAAATTTCAATATTTCCAAGATCAAAATTAAGACTTCTGGACAGCATTCTAGTCTATATCAGACTCAACAACCTGGAATGATCATGTCTCTGCCATGGTCCAACAACCTGGAATACGCTTCATTCAAGCTCAGACACAAAGCGACATTTATTACTTTCAAGAATGTTTTCAAGACAGATATTTCCATTATCAAGGATAGTTCTATCATTTAAAAGCCATTTAAAGTGAATCATTCATTATACGTAGGCCATTTTTGCACAAAGATCACCAATATATGTAAGACATTATTATATTAGGGCCCCAAATTTATCAAGAAGCTATATATATAATTATTAAATAAGCTATTATATATATATATAATTTACTAGTACTAGTAGAGAAGAAGACAAGAACAAAAATAACCGTTGTAAATCCAGAAATGTGCTAGACGAAATAATGGATAAAAAGAAAATAGTGGTTATAATAACGGTTATGATAATCTGTCTAGAACACGCTGTGCACTGGAATTTAGAAGTCAATATGCTAAACTGTCCTATAGTTATGAAACAGTAATCAATATAATCAATTTAAAGTCTTATATTAAAATGTCCTCTAATGAAAATCTACTGTTCAGTATAATGGGTTTTAGAGTCAATATACTAATCTGTCTTGAAGTTAGAACTTGCAGGAAATACGATAAATACGAAAAGTCATCACACTCACTTTTCTTGCAGTGGAACTTGCTGATCAGTACAAATAGATTTTATAATTATTAAGTCATTAAACTCACCTGTATTTTGTAATGAAAATATGTTAATCAGTACAAGGGATCTTATAACAGTCATTGCACTCATTTCTAGCGAGAACACACTGAACAATACAAAAGATTTTAAACTTAAAAGTCATTACACTCAACTGTAGTGAAAACACTGATCAATACAAGAGATTTTTAACTTAAAAGTATTACACTCAACTGTCTTGTAGTGAGAATGTGCTGATGAGTACAATGGGTTTTATAACTTAAAACGTCATTATACTCAATTATAGTATAAAATATGGCCAATGCTTTAGTTTTTCAATTAAAATAAAAAGAGCCAGTGACTAGTCTAAATTCTTAAATTATTTTTGTGATGCAACAAAATTCAGCCCCCCCCCCAAAAAAAAAAAAAAAAAAAAAAAAAAAATTGTAAACAGATTTTAGAAATGTACATAATTCTTTAGTGCTCAAACATTAAAATATTAAGATATTTTAAAAAATACAAACAAAAACAGCAAATAAAACATTAAAAATATTAAGATATTTTAAAAAATACAAACAAAAACAGCAAATAAAACATTTAAAATATTAAGATATTTTAAAAAATACAAACAAAAACAGCAAATAAAACATTAAAAATATTAAGATATTTTAAAAAATACAAACAAAAACAGCAAATAAAACATTAAAAATATTAAGATATTTTAAAAAATACAAACAAAAACAGCAAATAAAATATTTAAAATATGTCAAGCTTATTAAATTTATTAAATTGAAAAGAATGCATGTTTGCATACAAAATTTGATGATTTAATGACAGATTAAAAGAAAAAATGTTTATAGAATCAATCTTAACTGTCCGACAATTTAGAGCTTAGAGTTAGCACTGCCTTTGATGGGAGTATTAACAAATTCCTGCCAGAAGGAGGGACGTTCCATGACTTTCTCACCCTGCATCATGGCACCATAAAGATTCTTGTAAATCTAAACAAACAAAAAAATGCCAATAACAAGTAACAAATAAACACACTGATTAGAATGGTAACAAACACACCAAAAAAATTAGAGTGATTTTATATTGATTTAAAAAAAAAGAAAATGTGGTTAATGGTAGTATACTTAAAGCCAAACATGCAATTAAAACCTTTCCATGGCAAGTAAGATTTTTCAAAAACAGATGAGTGGAAGGGGAGGTCAGGGGGTGCCCCCCTCCCCCCCACCTGAATTTTTGTAATAGCAATGCTATGATGTGCTCTCCGCCTCCAAATTACATTTTACCACCAACACAACCACCACCAATAATAACTGATGATGACTACCAAAAAAAAATCTAGATAAGATAAACAAAAGGAGTATTAATATGTAACAAAATATATTTCAGTATGATATTAACAACCCCCTTCCCCAATCCCCACCCCCAAAGATTCTGAAAAGAAAAATGAAAAAAAAATGGTGTGTACCTCTCCATTTGATGCACCAATGGGTGAGTGCAGGATAAAATCAGGTGGAGCAATCACGTCAACCAGGGCCACAGCATCATCTTTCAACTCAAAGCACAATCTCAGGATCGCTTCATGGATGATACGAGGGGGATCACTTCCATTTATGTAACCACCTAGTCGCACAAATCAAATAATTATCTGATGGCCATTGTAAGCACAGGAAAAGATAATAATTATTTGACAATGAAATAAACATAAAGATAATAATTATCTGATAACAATTATAAGCATAAGAAATGATGAAAATTATCTGACAGAAATTGTAAGCAGAGGAAAAGATAATTATCTGATAGCCATTCTAAGGAGAGAAAGAGATAATTATCTGACAACAGTTGTAATCATTAGAAAAATATAAAAAAAAATCTAATAGCAATTATCTGATAGCCACTGTATTCAGAGATAACAATTATCTAAAAGCCATTGCAAGCACAGAAAAAGATAATAATTATCTGACAGCCATTGTTAAGCACAGGCAAAGATAATAATTATATGAGAGCCATTGTAAGTGCAAGAAAAGGTAATAATTATCTGAGAGCAATTGTAAGCACAAGAAAAGGTAATAATTAATTATTATCTGAGAGCAATTGTAAGCACAAGAAAAGGTAATAATTAATTATTATCTGAGAGCAATTGTAAGCATAAGAAAAGGTAATAATTAATTATTATCTGAGAGCAATTGTAAGCACAAGAAAAAGGTAATAATTAATTATTATCTGTGAGCAATTGTAAGCACAAGAAAAGGTAATAATTATCTGAGATCAATTGTAAGCAAAAGAAAAGATAATAATTATCTGAGAGCAATTGTCAGCATAAGAATCGATGACAGTTATTTGACAACAATTGTAAGCATAAGAAAAGATAACAATATGATAGCAATTATACAGAAAAGAATAATTATTAGAGAGCAATTATACACACCGGAAAAGAATAATTATTTGACAGCAATTGTACACAGGAAAAGAATAATTACCTAAGAACCATTGCATGCACAGGAAATGATAATAATGTTCTGACAGCAATTGTAAGCATAAGAAAAATCAATGTAAGCAATTGAAAAGATACAAATTATCTAACAGTGACTGTAAGCACAGAAAAAGGATTTTAAAAAATTAATAAATTAGATTAAATAGATTACAAAGTTTGTTAAAATTTTTCCAACTAAAACAAAATAAAATAAGCAGCTAACAACTATGGAAGTTTAGAGCCGCTGAACAAACTTATTTGATTGTCTCAGTTAAGTGAAAATTTAGTTAGACACCAAACATATTCTGACATAAAAATTAAACAAATGCAAAGAATTATTATAAAATTAAAACAACATGTATGCTGTATTATCAACATGTAGCTGTTTTATCAATATGTATGCTGTATTATCAACATGTATGTTGTTTTATCAAATAAGAAGCATAATTCAAAGTCACATGAAAGAAGGGTGTCATAATAGTGAAATATGTTTTGTTCATGTCAGTCTGAAAGAACTGTGGTGTTGGCAAAATACAATAATTTACTTTAATATATTTTTTTACATTAAACCAACCTGTATGAAGGTTAAAATAAATCCATTTTCGCAGATACTTGTGAGCAGTGTTGTAAAATAATTTGTCACTCATATCAATGAAATGTTAGTGGGTGATGATATGCCCATTATAATATATATTTGCGTCTGTTTAATCAGCAACAATTACCATTTACTTGCAAACTTCATGGATTCTGTAGAAAGATCGATCTTTTGTCTCTCAACTAGTTTTGTTATTCAACAATAAAATCTCATTGATTTTATGGGCAGATAAAAACTGTATCCACTAGTGACGTTAATCAGCAATAATAATTCAGAATCTTAAACAGCAAATCTTTTAAGTGATAAAATAATGCATTCTTACCCTGATAGAGAGTGGCTATGTGTTTCTCAAGACTCCAGAGACCAAACAAAGCACACATGCGGCTCAAGGGAGGCTTAAGTTCAGGGGGAGTCAATTCTCCATCCTTTTCAGTCAGAATATTTATAAATCTCCGCAAGACTTCATGCTTGAATGAAATAATGATTAAAAAAAAAATCTGATACTACATCATTTCTTACAGTCATTTGTTTAAAACATGTATTTGAATGCATTAAAAATAAAACCCCATTATAACAAAAGATGTGGGAATAAAAAATAAAATATTGGTTAATAAAACTACTTTTAATAAGAATATGGTTTCTAAAAAATATGCTGTGCATAATACTTGCAGTAGTACATGAGAGTTACCGCCCTCAACAAAGAGAACAAGACATATACCTTATATGTTGCAGAGTAAATAGGGCTCAATTTCTAAAATAACCCCAAAGGAAATAACTTTACAAGGTTAACTTTCCCACGTAGTCAGAATGAATTTGCCATTGAATCAAAAATGAATTATTATTAATAATAAAAAATTAAAAGAATACACTATTAAGAAAAACTAAATAAACACTTCTACACTGACCTCAATGAAAGCAAGTGCCAGAGATCGACAGAAATAAGCCTGGCTGTCATTACGAGCAGTGAAGCCATCTTTGCCAAGTGCCAACTGGCTCTGCAACCGTTGTTCACTGTTCACCAGAAGTTGGCACACCAACCATTTGTATGCATCCAGACAAACTGTAAATAGGCCAAGATTTCAGATATATATCTATACATATAAACATGCACACACACACACAAACAACAACACAGGCTATAGATAGCACAAAACAGTAACTTAAATTGACTATAGAATAACTACACAGACCAAGAATATAAACAGATTAACACTGTAGCCGATCAAAAGAAAGAATGAATACATGCCAAAAGCATAAATTAATTATACTCTACAAAGATTCTTTAAAATTTTCATTACTATGCCCATTCTTAATCAGTTCTTGAACATACTGACATTATTATCCATAATAGAAAATTTGTATTTGCCACCTTTTGGATCCAAACACTGTTCCACTGTGTGTGCCTGGAACTTGGTGCCCAGTATTTTGTCCACACGTCCCAAAAAACTCACACTGCCAAGTGGTGTTTCCACTGTTTCAACTATATTTAAAAAAATAAAATGTTTTATTTAAATATCTTAATTAAGTAGCTTTAAACAAAGTAGCTTTAAACAACACAAGTACAAATATGTAAACTCCTTTAACTGACTGACTGATTTGATTAATTTACTTCTGCTTATCCCAACTTTCCATGCTTAATGTTTTGCTTGGTGCTATCGATCTTTTAAGGAAAGTTAGTATATCATAGCTAAAGAAATGCAAACTGTTATTCCTTTATTATGTTCAGAAATTTGGACTTATAATAATTGTAACATCAGCAACGGTTAATTGTAGACTGATTATGATTAATGTACAGTATTCATCATATAACCTCTCATCCACCATCACACTACTCACATTAACAATTATACATCCACCATCACACTATTCACATTAACAATTATAATCCACCATCACACTACTCACATTAACAATTATACATCCACCATCACACTATTCACATTAACAATTATAATCCACCATCACACTACTCACATTAACAATTATACATCCACCATCTTATAATATTTAATTTATGTAATGTCAAATCTTAAAATGGCTGCCAATATAACACATAATTTACATAATAGCAAACATCCACCATCTTAATACTTAATTTATACAGTCAAATCTTAAAATCTGCTATCTTACTATTCAATTTACATAACATCAAATCCATTTATAATTACGCATCCATCAAATTCAAGCCTTTGAACAGAGAACAAATTTTGTGGAGTTGCAGGATAGAGAATCAGATGATGATTATTATCAATAAAAGTACTCTTATCTATCATAATGTTAAGAAAAATTTTAATTTATTATGATGAATGTAGCAAGTGTCTGTGAATAACCCAAGTTGGAAGAATGGCGAATCAGTAAAATGTCAAACATAATTCTTTATTTTAGATTCATTTACAATTTAAAAAATGTTCAATGAACATATTCCAATATTCAATAATGCAAAAAAGCAACCTCCTTAAATCTTTTATCTTAAAAGACATATTTTCTAACTTGAAAACACAAAAACATGTCTATAGGATTTCTCCTTTTGACTTTATATTTCAATTTATGTTTTGGTTCATAAAGTGCTTCAAACAAATATTCATCAAGATTAGAAATAGCACTTAAAACATTATCCTACCATATATTAAAGAAATCAAATCTGATGGTTTAAAATCCTGAAATCCATGGCTGTCGTTATACGATCTTTGGAGAACGTAAACTGTATTATATTTTCTGATAAATCCAGAAGATCCAAACCACCGTTATCTTGACTATGTGTCCTCACCATATACCGGTCTATTCTCCATTTATTTGCTTTTATAAATTCTCTTAATTCTTTATTTGGTTTAGTATTAATTTATTTATATGTTGATCGGCAGCCATTTTTTTTGGTACCCCTCCCTGCAAAAAAAATAATCAAAATGTAGATGAAAAAGTCTTTCTGAAGCAACCGAACAACACAACTGGAAAATAGCTATCATTCTTGAGTAGAAGTAGAAGTCTTATATCGGAATTGAAGAAATATGTTGTAAATTAGCTCCATATTTTAAATATTCTTAGTACTCCAAGCTGGAATTCTCTATGTCCTATGTCAGTTTTCTTAACGTTATACCAGAAACAACCAAAGACAATGCCAGCATTGATTTGCAACTGATTTCACACCATTTTATTTAAAATAAACATTTATGCAAACTGATGGAGAAGAAAAAGGTGGGATATTTCTTTAAAAAATCAAAATCAAGGCCTTCTCAACTAATTCAAGGGTTTATAAGCATATTCAAGTACTTTTCAAGGACAAAATAAAATTCAAGTACTTTTCAAGGACAAAATAAAATTCAAGTACTTTTCAAGATGGTTCTCATTTTTCAAGGACTTTTCAATGTTGCTAAGAACCCTGAAACTTAAAATCAGCTTACATATCAAAATAGTGCAACTCTCATATGAAATTAATATGTAGAAGTATGACAAAATAAAAAAAAGAGAAAAAAATTAACAGTAAAGCTCATTACACTGTAAATAAACAGCAGGGGGTTAAAGATCTAAGTAACCATATATGAAAAATGCTTCAAACTTTACAGAAGCTCATTCAAGTAATTTTCTTCATTAATCTGAACAAATGAGAAAACATTCTTATACTACCTTTTCCCTGTCTGGCAGACTCATAGATGGTCAGTAAATAGTTACTGGTCTGCTGTAGTATAACGTTGTTGTCGCCCTCATATGTGCAGTTTGGGTCATTGTCATTGCGTAGGTCTCCAAGGCGATTAACTGCAGAAAGAATGCAAGAGAGAAAAATTGGATGTTTGTTTGCTCTTTAAATGCTAACAAACAAAAGAAGAAAACAAATTTTTTACAAATAAAAAAAATCAGCAGATGAGAAAATGCTAGCATTTATGATCAGCTTCTAAAGAAACATTATTTTTTACAGTAAAAAGAGAATTTGTCCACTTTTAACAGTTATGAGTGCAGCAGATGGGATAAGATTTTGTTGATTTTAACAAAAAATCAGATAACATTCCTGACAATTTCTAAGAACAATATTTTATGATTCAGGGGATAGTATTAACAAAAAAAATGTTGGGGAAAATGTATAATAAAGTTGCATAAACCTTTGAAGTAGCCATGTCCACCACAAGCTTCTCGACATTCCTGTATGGCATCACGAGCAGTCCAGCTGGACAAAGGTTTGCTGGCACAAGAAATGGCGTGAATTTCTCGACCTAATTCTCCCTAAAAGAAATCAAACCACAACTTGCAAGAAAACAGAAAAGAACACTCTCCAATATGAAATATTTGTTTTTAATATATTAATATAGCGCTGCAAGGTGAACTGGAGGCCTTTCTCCTCTACTTCATAAGGGCCCAAACTCAAAAGCATCCCAAAGCTTAGAATATAGCTCACCTTCTTTGATAGTACCAAATGTATTACATGAAATGTTGTAAACCCACCCCACCCCAACACACACTTTTGTTCTTTTTTATTTTTTTAAAAAGGAAATAAAATCCATCTAAACATACAAAAGTTTACAAATGATGGAGCAGATCTTGAACAAATGATTTATTGCAAGTAATGGGTTCAGTAATGATGAACTTGCTCAAGAAATGAAAAGTTTTAGATTTCTTCACTGAACTTGTCATAAAATGAAATTACTATTTTAAAGCTTTAGAGATCCTGTTCATATAATTTTGAATGATACAATTCTCAAACAAATAAAACTACGTTTGTTGTTTGTGTTTTGACCAATTAAATATCTGTTCATTTGTACAGAAAAACAGTGTGCGTAAATTCTAGAAAATAACAGAAGGTAATTTCCATCGTCTATAGATTCAATATTTAATAGTTTAATAAGAAAAGGACATTTTAAAGTAAATTTCCTTTTTCCTGAATATTTATCACATGTGCAGACAATTAGATTGTAACCACCATAATTAATGTAACACAGTCAAGGCCAAGAAGGGCCCCCATATAAGTCCTTAGCAGGTAATAAGGGATTGAAATAATCTACCAACAATTATTGAGTCAAATAAAGTCCAAACAGGACCAGAAGGCAGAAAGGGTATGCACAACAGGAAAAATTTAATTTACACTTCTTCCACCTTCCAATTAGCTGCACAAACAAAAAGAGAAAACCGGTAGGAGGGAGACATTTTCTCCGATGTAACAGCAAGCCATATATACATGAAAGCACTTACAAAGAAGAAAGCAAGGGAAAAACCTCGTTCTATAGAAATGCAGGCGCAGACTGGGGATTGCCACAGGACCCACAGAAAGGACAATGGCTACAGTAGACCTCTCTCTGAATTACAATACAGAAAAGATAACAGAGGTCTTTCAACCTACCAATGATGAATGTTCCGAATGAATGGGAGGTATACAAAAATGGAGATATCCATGTTTATTAAGATAAAAATAATTAAATGAATGTACATGTAAATATTTACAGAGGAATGTGGTCATCTTCAACTTAAACTGAGAAGTAAAGGAAGCATAACAGACAATACATAATCTCTCTGAAGCACATAAAAACCAACACCTATTAAAATGATAAGACATGTACTTCATTGCTATCTATGTTAGCTATTAAACAGGTACAAAAAATTTCTACAAAATCCAGTGAAAATATAATCTCTTTGAAGCACACAGCAATCCACACCTAAGAGACTGATAAAAGTACATATACTTTGTTGCTATCTACATATTACAGGTATACAAAATTTCTTCAAAATCATTGTGAAGTGGTGTTTTTTTTCAGTTATTCTTTTTCACTCATCACCAATTCACTAATGTTGGGGAAAATGTATATTAATGTATAATTCAATTATAATGTGCCATTGTTTAATGCACTTTTATATTTCAACTAAGTACATACAGTTTTACATTATAACCTGATGAAGAATAAAAAATAATCTAAATGAGAGTACCCAAATCAATAAACAGTGATTATTCAAATTAATTATCCAAGGTGAACTGAAAGAGATAAAAGAATATATTCTCATTTATATATGTTTTCTGGAAAAAAAAGACTTTTATAGTAATTACATGACGAGGCAAACTTATAGCTTGTTAAATATAATTAACATTAAAAAAAAAAAAATTTTGAAAATAGTTTTGAGACTTAATGGACTGATATTTTTTTTACCTGTCTTTCGCTTTGATCACCCATCATGAGTCCAATACGAAGTGAAACAAAGTCCATGAAAAAAGACAGAGAGAAAATTTCCCATGCATAAACAGCTGCCAGGTAGGGAAATAGTCGCCATTGCTACACAAAGATACTCAAGATGAAACTGAATCATGTCAAGAAATAATATTTTTATAACAACAAAAATTATCAGCAAAAGAAGAGTCTAGTCAGAAACCATCTGATAATTTAAAAAAAATATTAACACAAACAAGAAATTTTAAAAATAGCATTATAAACATTTATAATAGCTATTTTAAACAACAATTTTATGATAGTATTAAAAATTTTCTTTTAAAATCTTTGCAAAAAGAAAATAATAATAATAACAATTCAGCTGCTTCCTGTTCCTTTCTCTCAAAGAAATCCAAGTATGGACTGCATGACAAAATGGAGAGGCCAGTGAAAATACTGAAATAAAATTCTATCAAATACAGAAAATGTGTTGTCATCATTGCTATAACATGTCAGTAGCAGAACACGATCCCAACATCCCATAACTGACAGAAACTGGCATAGAGAGAATGACACTGTATTGTATCTATCAGTTTTTTTTTTCATTCCAATAGTGATAACATACACACACACACATGCATACAAGCATGCATCATGCATATGTGCACACACACACAAGCATGCACGCACACACGCACACACACACACACACACACACACACACTCTCTCATAACTATAATTTTCAGTGTTTACATTCCAATAATGATAATACACTAAGTAGCACAAGATATTTAAGAGAAAATATGTGTAAGTGCATTATATCACATTATTTACACAATATTAGCACACTTTTGCCATATCATTTACTCAGATTAAATTAATAAAATATGCATCATAAAAAAATATTTTTCCAGAGATTTTAGTCCACTTACTGTTCACCCTCAAAATTAAAAACTGCTTCAGTCACAAACATAGCAGTTATATTTATTGAACATTAAAGATGAACCTGTTATATTCAAATGGAGATAACTAATTTAAATTGGACTGATAACTTTTCTCAGTGACTTCTGTTTTATAAGTTTATTTAGGTTTGTTTTATAAGTTTAATCAAGTTTAGAGCATAGAGTTTGTTATTAAAACTTGCAATGATATTTGCAAATAAAGAACATCTTTAAAAAGAGCAGTACTAAGTAAAAAGAGATTTCCAAAAACAAAAGAGATTATAAGGTGAATTAACTTTGAGCATATTGGATTCAATTTTTGCTTGATAGTATACAACATTTAGGAATTTCAAAGTATTGTTTTAAAAAATATTTTAAACATTAAAAAAAATATGAAACTTTCATCACTTTTAGTTTTAGATCATGCATGCAAGCACACACAATACACCCTCACATAACGTTACTGATTCATCACAGAAAAGTAACTAAAAAGTAAATAAAGATGAAATAGATGTTATGTGAGTATGGGAATTATAATAAATAATTATCAACGTAAATAGTGAAACAAAATATGGATTCTTACCTTAGGCTAAGAAATTCTGAATAAGAGAATTCGTTAACCATACTTAGCCATAATCATACTTGCATCATAAATATACACCATTCCGATGTTTGGCTCTGTTTTCTTGCTTGGTTTGCAGTGAAACTGTTTTCCTTTATTTATACTAGTTGTAGAAATTACTAATAAGTAGTGAACATATTATAATTTATTAAATATGAGACAGTTATGGGGGAGCTCTTTTCACTGGAGAAATGCAACCAACTCTGTAAATAAAGCTAAAACATGCTGGAAAACATTTCAGATTGGCTAAGACAAGCTGTGAGTTTGTTGGCAGAATCTGACTGGTAGCCATTTTTCTCACTTAGCATAAGTAAGCAAATTTTAGAGCTGCACAAAACAATAGGTCTAATTTGACTGAATAGTAAATTTAAAGCAGATTTTTCATGAGAAGCCTCATTCTGAAAACAGGACAGGATCTTTCAGTTAGTTATGTCTAAAGTTCTTAGTGTGCAATGTGGGAATACTTAGTATCTAGAGCAAGTTATGGAGTTGGTCGCAGCTTACTAAAGGTTAAGACAATTAATTACTAAGTTCAAGCAAGATTGCTCAAACCCCCAAAAAACTACACAAAACACATCTAAATTCATGTTACCTGCAGCTGGTATTCAATGACGGGAACTTCTTCATCCTTGGGACCAAACTGACGGCGAACTGCTGAGTAACGAACTGCAATTGGCAAGCATGTTTTCATATTCATGGTACACATAGCAGTGATGCCAACCCGTCCACCTGACAGAGCCCCTAATGAGGCACCGAAGCGCTTATTAGGATCCTGTGTAAGACAAATTCATTTTGAAAATTAAGGAAAAAATACTTGAAAACTTATAAAGATATGTCAAAACATTTACTCATACCCTGTATAAAACAATTTTTTAAAATTGTTTTAAGAATTTTTTTTTTTTTTTAGGATGCATCAAATTGCTTATTCTGCTCTTGTGAAATCCCAAAGAAGAAAAAAAAAGGAACTTTTCAAATTAAAAATAAGTTTTCCTAACCTCTCTCTCTCTCTCTATCCACTCACGAGGGGAAGATGTTGATCAAAATTTGGAAAAATCACATAAACACTGAATGCCTCCATACCAGTATGGCTCAATATTTTCAAGGAGAGGCTTGTAGTCTGTTCTATGCCATTTCCAAGGTGAATGTGAAGGTGTTGTGTAATAAACAGCAAACAAAATTTTCTTCTCTAATGGAATGATGCAGTAATTTTTGAGGGGGATGGAAAGAAAAATGGGATCCAATAGTACTACTATTCAGAAACAGCTGTGCCCTCGTCATCACTCTTGTATTCCTGCATCAAGATTTTGAGAATTGAAAAGGTTCTGTGAACTGTCTTGCTAACATCATCTGCTTAATTCATTAGCCATTTCTATGTATACTGTTTGTCCTGATTCCATCCTTGAAGCTATTTATAGATGTTTATATTAAAACAAATTACTATATTGTGGCGTGGGTTTATTAAAAGGTGTTATGAAATACTTAAAACCCTAACATGGCCAACCACATGTCCACTCACACTTCAGGAGTGTCAGGTGTACGAGTATTATTTGGTCTACGTAATATCTAAAACATCACAATTACAAAATGGCTACAAGACCCCAATCATGACCTGATATAAATACGATGATAAAGATAACATTTAATAGGGAAATAAAACAAAAATACTCATGAATTTAAGGATGAAATAAAATAATTTTATAGGAAAAAGCAATGGTGGCATGAAAGAATCAATATATTAAATCACGATGACAGAACACATCTTTAATAGTTAGACAGTGTTCACTTTGCACAATAAAGATAAGAGTTTGGTGGTATTTTGTCTTTTTGACTTGCTGAGCTGCAGCCACAGTATGCTAGCGGTGAGGTAATTCTTGTTACTGAGTCAGGCAGGCTTGTGGTGCAGGCTATGGGCTTTTCTGTCTAATTGTGTGTGTTGAAGAGCTGTAATTGGTCAGTGAATGACTATTCAGCACTGGCGAGGAACGCAACAGGGTAGCGGAAGTGGGCAAAGCAGAATGCCAATAGAATATGCGTGGTAGGTAGAGTGGGTAAAGTGACGACTCTTTCTCGGCAAAAAGACCTTTGTACCAGTTTTGTTCTGGGAGAAGGTTCTAGGCACTGCTGCTCAGTCAGTGGTTATTCTTGCTCTGAGACTCTTGAGAGGTTTCTTGGCGTGAACAGAGACAGTCAGGTGGTTGCCAGGCTAAATATGTGGCAAATTATAACAGCTTGACCTCCTAGGGGCCTAGACCTCCCAAGTTAGGACAGGATTGCCAGTCTCCATGCAAGAGGGGAGATAACGGTTATATAATTTAGTGTCTGCTTTCACGAGTTTGACAGGATGTTCTAGCCGCTAAAAGATGAATGAACTTTAGATGGCCGGGTCTCATCCAGTCACATGACAGGAATCTTTTGTGCCCATTTTGGTGTTTTTACAGCATTTATACACTCCATGTCATGTATCACTTGTGTGACAATATGATTCTCCTGTAATATGTACCTATTAACTGCATGATGAAAAAAACAAAAACAAAACCTATTTAAAGAATTCGTAATGAGGAATAAAAGTTTATTATTGCTTCTTTACAAGACAAAACAACCAACCATATAAAAATAAATGGATGAATATTAAAGTGTCTTTAAAGAAGCCTCAAAACATTTAATTGAATTCTGTGAAACAAATAAACAAGCAAATAGAAAACTGGAAAGAAAACAGTAACACAACTGAAAAAATAATAAAGTGTGGAATCGCATTCTTACATTAATGCACTGCCTTCACCTCACCTTTATGGGTGTTATGTACTGTCCCTCTGGAGACACATCTCCAAACTTATCAAGTAAATATGTTCGTGGAATCCGAAAATTGTTAAAGGACACAAACCTGAAAATTAAACAAGAAAGAAAAATAACTTAGTTAAATAACTCTCAGTAATAATTCTTTATTGAAATCCCCAAAACAATCACAGTTTTTTCTTTATCACTGTTAGATCTGATTGCATTAATTTTAATTCCACATTCATTCAATATTAATCTGGTAACTTTATTTTATTTTTACCTTTATTTTAATTAAGTTAATTAATTAATGTTTATTTTACCAACATAGGTTATTATCTAATTTCTACTCTTCAACTACTGATTTATTTCATTCCACTGGTTAATATGCCCAGTTTATAATTTAAATCCAGTTTCTAACTTTACCTGCTGCTGCAACCAATTATCACCATTCTCTAATTTACAAACTATTTCATTCTAACTTTTATTTTATAGATTCCTAAAAGCCTGTAAACTCACAATCAATTTAGTTCTGTTTCTAATTCACATTGCTCAAATTATTTCACCACATTTTCTCACTCATCTACAGTCCATCCATTAGCCACATTGACCCAATGTCCACAGTGGTGAGTCCAATTTTGTCATGTAGAATATCAATATCAATTTCCTCTTGTCCACTGTCCAAAACATATAGATCCACATTCTCATTTATTTACTGATCTAGCCTCTAAGTACATTAAAAAAAAACCACACCAATTTTACTTACTATCTAAATCATTTAGTCTCAATATCTCATTATTCACTATTAAAAATTCCAGTCCCATTGTCAAATTAAGCCGTGTAGATCGATCTTATCATTTCCCATTGTTCAAATTCAAGCCGCCTCCCCAATGCCCCACTCACCCATTATCTAAGCCATTCAGTCCTAGTTTTTCTCCCATGTCTCCTACACATACACCTGGCAGAGCCAAGAGGGATCGTGGGTCTCGCAGTGGAGCAACAAAGGTATGAAGTCCATGACATACTCCATCAGGAGTCCAGAGCTGAGCATACACAATGGCATGAGTGGCAATTTTTCCAAGATTGCCTACCCAAATTTTTGTTGCTTCAAAATCAGGGGTATTGAGAATGAATTCCTGAAGAGAGAAAAACAAAAAAAAAAAGAAAAACCCACTAACTCTTAATATCATTTGTCACAAGATGTATGATTTTTCAACTAAGAAAGAATGATACGTGGAAGGAGAGAATTCATTTAAACTACAAAGAATTTGGGCCAAATAACAAATATATTTATATATATGTGTGCATGTGTGCACGTGTGTGTGTGTGTGTGTGTGATTTTTTCAAAACAATAAACACTACACATCACAAGGAAAGTTAATTTTAAAGTTCTATAGGGAGACTGTAGACATCTGAGTTTCAACCGGTTGCTTGGAATCAGCCAAAGGAAAAAGACGGTTTTGTGTCCTGCCATACAGGGAGGTCTCTTGACGACTGCCGTAGTTATTGCCGTTTCCAGTGAATGTATCGTCACGACACGATGTCACCCACATGCGCTCTCGATGTGATGTCTGCTTGTTTGTGGTATAGGTTGGAATCAGTTGTATTATTCCTGGTAAATGTCGTGTCAACTATTTACCACACACTTGAAAAACAGCTCAGAAATAGATACTGAAAAACAGTGGGAGTCCTAATCCATGAACTTTTTACGAGGCTTAGAAATATATATGAACATATAATCCATGCTGGCAAAAAGTAGAAAAATAATCCTTAATCAACTGTAGTTGTCGTGGGCTCTGGCTCAATTTACTGTGTCTTTTGCTTGTATACCTGGCTACTCGTAGCCTCTAGAATCTTCTTGCATATATACTAGGCTACTCGTAGCCTCTAGAATCTTCTTGCTTATATACTAGGCTATACTCACAGCCTCTAGAACCTTCTGGATTGTCAACATTAGCAGCACGGTTAAAGCGTGCTGAGGAAAAAAAGTTCACCAACTCAAAAGTTTCCGTTGTTCGGTCTGGGCGCACTACACAGTTTGGTGTGTACATTACTAACACTATCCTATACTATGTATTATTTAAAAAAAAAGGGAAATAGTCCTTTCATAACATAACATAGAATAATATTGCACTCTATGACAGTATAAAAGAATAATTTTTAAAAGAATAAATTTTGATGAGTTATTTCCCTTCCTTCGTGACAATCAATATGAACTGATTTAAAAATACAATTAAAAATTAAAAACACACACACACACACACCACAAATACACATTTAAAATGAATCTATTTTAGAATGTCCTGACCTGTGTCTTAGGGTCATAGGTTGCTGTTGTTCTTATTGCTTTTGTATTGCTTCCATGAGACAACTCTGTCAAGGCAAAACATCCAAAATTCTGCAAACAAAATTGATTTGAAAGAATTTACTCTCTATCTATATAGTCTGGTTTGGGTTATAGCAGTCTTGACATGACATAACAACCCATCAATATGAACAAACCATAAAACCATTAATTTTAAAGTTCAGACATGTATAGATAGCACATATTTGTTACTGCTAAAGCAAAGCAAATTAGTTCAAACACAATCTGACAATGCTGTTCATCACTGACGCTGAGTTGTACAAACGTGTTATTTCAGACGTTTCATTGACACAAACATTTATGTCCAAATTCCAACTTACATACCAAATAAGACTATGAATGTCTTTAAAAATGAATCATTTGTAACCTGACTGTAAATTAACAAAGGGAAATGCCATTTTATATATATATATCAAAAAATGTTTATGTGAAATATAATTGGACACACACACACACATTCCCCATTCCCTCTTTCTCTGCTCCACAGAGAATCAGTTTACCATGTGCCTGGTAAAAACTTGACCATATGTATATTTTTTCAATTTTTTTTTTTGAAGGAACAAATACTGAGCCCCTTATGTTGAAAGGCCTCCAAGTACTAAGAGGCTGCAGATGCAGTAGTTATGCCTGACAGATATATAGATAGATAGATAGAGAGAGAGAGTTAGACAGACAGATTGATAGAACAAGTTATAGGTACTGACTTGTACAAATATTCTGCATAGCTGTTAGCATGCAAATTTGCAAAACTGATCATGCAGAGAAAATAAATTTGTTACCAATGTAAAATTAAGATAACTCTGTCTCATATCTTACTGCTACTACTGGCTCCTTGGACTAATTTTGTGTAAAGATATCTAATAAAGAAAAAAATATTTTTCTAAATTATTTTAATGAAATGGTTTATCTGTGTAAAAATTTTAGCCAAGATATTTTTTTAATGTATAATTATATTCTTTTGATTTATACAGTTTTCTAACCTTACAAAATAAAAAAACTGATGTTTACAGTATGTATATTCATATTTCTTGCCTTAAATGCACGGTTATCTTCAACTATGCTGCTATGTCGAGAAGATCCTGTGGACTGAATAGTACCACCAAACATCTGCAAACAAAACAATGGTTATTTAGTTGGTATACCCAACCAAATGCGCAAATTGCAAGTTAAAACAAGGAAAGAAAAGAATACATTTAAATATTGCAAATGAAGAGTGGAAAAAGAGACATTTTAATTCACTGTCAGGCAAACAAATGTGTCACTAGTATTAGTCAAATGAATGTCACATCTTTGGTATCTAGCACAATGGAGATACATGGATGCCTAAACGATAAATATCCTGATGATCAGTCATAATAGGGCAAGAGGCTGATTATAATATTAATACAATAATAGCCAGATTTTCATTTTATCTATTCTGATTTTACATTCTCAATTTTTGATTTTATTCAGCTTATAGTCAAAGGGTATAATTTTCTTCAAGTGTTCAAGATTGCCTGGTTGATGAATTAAAAATGCAATAAATCTTTGTATTAATTCAACAAACTAATAAATAAAACAAAACAATTTTTTCTGTTGTTATGATTTGACATTCCTTCAGCTCAACTTTTATGCAAAGACAATGAACATACCTATAGGACAGTTCAAGGTTATTGTTTGTGGAAATAAAATGAGGAATGATAGGTACAATAGCTCATTGTTTATTTAGAGTAGCATCCTAGCAAATTTAACATTATTATAATTTATACAGAGCAAAACTGATGAAAATGTGTACAATTACTCTAGTCTCATTGTTTAAAAAATAGCATATTAAATTAATCTTCCCTGAATCAATAAATTCTATTTTTAAAAAATACCTTGCTCTTTCTAAATGCAATAATAATTTTTTTAAACATTTCACTTAGTAAAACTAAACAGTAAAGTTATGATTTACACAGAATTATTATTATTACTATTTTTTAATGACCAGCTTAAGATAATAAATAACTGTATTTGTTTCTTTGTGTTATAATACAAACAATACATTATTTTTGTTCTTTTGAAGTTGTACACAAAGCAGTATAACACAGTTAAGTGTTTCTAATGTTATGTATTGGGCTTTAAATAAAAAGTATTGGAAATGGTTTGTATCTTGCCTTAGTTATAGTATTATTGACCCAATTGCTGGTAGTGGTAGCAGAGAGCACAACTTTTACTTTACAGTAATATTAATAACTTTACTGCTATGGAGAATGACAGTAATATATAGTGAATACATTAATAATAGGATTGATAAATAGTACATACAGCTATATTCAAAGGTATATAATTCAAATATATAATTTGTTTAATATCATTTAATCAATTGTTAAATCATTTGTTCAATAATTTCTCATTCCATTTTGATTCTGAGTGGATTTAAAAATAAAGGTGAGAAATGTCTGAGATTTAAAACAAAAGTGTTTTAAAGCTTGGAAATGAAAGGGTACATCACATACACATACAAACTATACACAAGCAGTTTACCTCAAAATTGAGACTGATCTTTGCCCCTACTGTCCAATCATAGCTGCCAATACAGTTGGTAAGGATCTGATGCTTCAGAGGATTAGAAAACAAATCTTCATCTGGGAGAAAATCATATTCGAAGATTCTGCGAACTCTCTGGAATGACAACTTACGCTGTTCTTCAATTGGTGGTGTTCCATAAGCGCGTGAAAACAAAGGGTCTTTCTCCAATGTTGTCCACACTTTGTCCTTTTCATGATTTTAACAAAACAAAAATTAGAAAGTACTACATGAATTTTTTTTAAAAGAAATATTATTAAAACCAAAGGCATACAGTAAAAAAAAAAATCAATTTTGATAAACTTTTAAGAATAAATAACCTGGGATCATTCTATCATAGACTTTTGCATAAGCATATGTATGTAAATTCAGTCAGACTTCATAATGTATATAATTTTTAAAAAAATGTTAATAAAGGGGTCCAACAAATTCTATTTATGATAATATCCCACATATAATAAGTATTATTTGTTTTTAAAAAATCATGACCTTGATGGTACTGATGTTTATGCAAAATACAAAAAAAATATTCACTTTCGTACTTTATTACAGTTTTAAATTCTGAGATATCTACTATCTAGGCCACTAATATAATAAATAATGAAAATTCAAAATGTTTGATAGATATATAAGAAAAAAATATGAGTTGACTTTTCAGCCAATACCATAGCATTCATCTGGATGTTACAATTAACCCTTTATTTATAGCATCCCATTTCTGGGACATCTCACTGTATGCCATTCACTCAGTATAGATTATAATAGATTTACATTTTAATGGTAAGTATTGTCAACAGTAATAACATTAACAGAGAATATTATAAATTAAATGATCAGAAGTATTTTGCGAATAAGGCAATGTTAATGTTGGGGGTGGCTTGCCAAAATGAGTGGTGGGGAAGTTATTGGCTGGCTGCTCTGTGGAAATCTCTTCACGTTGAAGTAAAACTAAAAGGCTAGTGAGTAGTAATTACTATTATTAGGTGAATTTAACTGACATACTAATGCTCTGAAATAACAAAATATAAATAAAATATAGGAGGAACTGATAGAATGGACCAGAGTATCAGCAATTACAACTATAAATCAGAGTCAATAAATGATGGTGGCCTGTCTTCATATTTTCTCTGTAGACTTCAACCTATAATCAATAACTCAAATTGCAGTAAGAATGATATTATGTTCTGAATTTAAGGTACAAAATGTACATGAAAATATGGCCACCAGCACACCTTGGTTCTAATTTGTCATAAAATTTTGGACATGAAATTCTACTGCTTCAGTTCTTGTCTGTCCTAAATTTCTTTGAGGTAGCCATGACATTAATATAATGGTTCAGAGAGTCACACTGATTAAATTCTCTGACACTAGTGACAGTCTGAGTGATTCCCCAAAGGTTTTCACTTTGATAGCATATGTCACACTATTACTGCTACCACTACTCAAATACTGTGCAAACTGTTTGGGGGAAAAGACAATTATGGCCCATTGTCCTATTCAGGAAAGATGCTTTTAATTACTTTTGTTCTTTATACACAGTTACTTAATATAATTAAGATTTTATGATGGTTTTCAGTTCTTTAATGACTTAGGAATTCATCTAACTTGACCACACCTTTGGTAAAAGGTAATAATATTAATAACTAATAAAGGTTGGTTTTGCTCAATCATTAGTGTTCAAAATATGAAATATAATATATGTTACATGAAAAGAAATATTATGCATGGACCCATCACTATATAACTCCATACTCATTTGTGAACTGATCCAACAATGGGATGCAATGTCAACATCACCCTAGAAAAATAGTGAAACATTTATTGTTAAAAACAAAAATCATTATTTATTCTGTTCACGACACCACAGTAACTATATTTCATAAAAAGCAGAGCTGTCTGATTAAATATATATGGTGAAGAAAATTTAGCCAAAATGATTTTTGTAGTAAAAAAAAAAATAGTATTTATTTTTTATATCCTGAACTATAAAATTTTGAATTTTCAAGTTGCAGTAATTTCTTTTAAAAACGCTATGTAGAGCTAAGTATGTGCTATTCACTTTATGAATATTTTATCAAGTCGAATGACAAGTTGATAGGGGCGAAGCTTATTTTTCGCTCAGCGCAAACAATATTGTTGAAAGTATTCTAACTTTAAATCGCAAGATATCCTCTCCGTCCAGAAATAAACGCATCCTTTTCCATTCAAAAGACGCCTTTCTTCTGTATACATCCAAAGGTCCTGAAGGAAATTCTTTCATATATTCCAAAGTAAATGTGTCGGATCTTGTTACAGCAGACGAATCTTTGATCCGTAAAGTTGCAATGTTGGTCATAGCTGAGTTAATGTCTCCGTCAAGTTTTCCTCTTTTCGTTACTTAGAAAGACAAAAATGACAAACCGTGCACTTTCGTAGCTTCAATGTAACTAATGTAAAGACCACTTCTCTTATAGTTATACACGATCAAAGTTCGAGCAGAATGATCATGTGCAAGGGTAATGTGGGTGTCAGTTTGCATTTTTAACCTTACCTCTTAATACTTTAATAGATAAATTAAAGTTAATTTTACCGTCAGATCTTAACCCATGCATTTATTTTTAAAATTCCAACATCATAAAAATATTAACTTAGCATTTGAATTTTGATAGACAAATATATGGTAAAACAGTTCTTTATTTACATGGTATCACAACATCAATGTGCACCTCCATTTCAAGGTATAAAACGATTATTGGAATTGATACGAGTTAAAATGGACTGTATTAATAATTGTAACAAAATTCAACTATAAACATACTATTTTTACTAATTCATCGAATTAAAAAAATTGAAAAATAATTTTGATTAAATCAAATTGAGAAGAACATTAATTGAATAGAATATTATTTTAGTAAAATAAAAGTCTATTTATTTATTTTTTTAAAATGGGCAGTTTATGTACAACCTTTGGGTTTTTGCTTTGGTGATACAGTCATCCGGTTCTTTAAGAATACTCAAACAATCTCTCCAATTAATGTATACATTTTTATTTAATCCCATCATTTTTGATACAACAGTCATGGACGGAGGTGTTCAGTGTTGAAAACACAGCAGTGGACAAAGACACTACATTTCTTCTAATACATTAAAAAATACATTGTTAATAAATGCAATTATTCATTAAGATTAAATGGTTTTATATACATTATTTTGAAATCTTTATTTATAGTGCCAATGATTATTTTACTAGATGGCGCTATGGTCTATATGCGCGTAATGTCATTAAATATGTGTGAAACGTCACAGTAGACGCTGGTTCTCTTCCTCTCGGTCGCCATTTTCTTGAGAAAAACCAACGACATGGCAGATGCACGTAGGTATTTTCTTACTCTCAGTTCATAGCCACGTTGCTGGTTGTTTAGCATTCTTAGAAAAACTTGGGTTTAGTAATTTTCAGGCTATTTTTAAAGAAAACATTTATTAAATAACTTCAGTCATAATTTATAAGTTGTTTTTCAGACCAGATTCCAACACCGCACTGCATTTACCGCCATCTTTTTGAGAATGTCATTGTAGTCGTAATGTTGAATCAGATATAAATTGAAAGTATTGTTTGCTAGGGAGTTTTGTTTGATTCATGACAAGTGTAGAAAGACTGAATTAATTTTTAAATGTAAACAATCATTTAGATACGGCTTTGAATACGTGGTTGCAAACTTGGAATAGATTGGCACATAATCCTCTGGGTCACCCTATGGCTTGTCGAGTAAACCGCAGTTTAAAACTTTTCATTTACAATTACATTGCAGACCATAAATTAAATATGACTATATAATTACCTTCACACATTAACTTCTATGCTATGTTAATTGCTGTGAATACAAAATTCCGTTTAATGCACAGAGATCTGAATAAATTATAATTCTTTTTTTCACTTTGCAATAGGCTCTGGTAGTACTACAATTATTGAATAACAGAAGAGAAAAAAAATGATACAAGAATATCTTTAATTTTGACTATAGGGCTTACCCTCATGACTTTATGATTAATTATTTGACTAGATCATCTTCACTGATACGCAATACGGTAAGAACTAAGATTAGCAGAGAACAGAATGGAATGGAGAAAACTAGTTCACTAGTACAAGTAGTAGTAGTACTAGTTGTCAGATCATTATTGGTGCCCCAACTGTCGACAAGACTAAGGGATAGATAGAGATAGATCTTTACTGTCAATATATCTGTAAAATGATAAAGGTGGAAAGTAATTAGTAAGTGTCCTGAGGCCTATTCTATTGAAACAATAGTCAGTAGAGCACAAATCATTTTAAATTGAATTCGTTTCTGAACTTTCCCATTGATTAACAAAACCAATTTGAACATCCTGAAGATTAGTATTTATAATCTGATCTCCAAGTGATTGCTTTAAGACTTTACAAGTTAAATTAATATGTTAATTGCATGGATCATTAGTAGGCCTATAAGCAGAATTTCATGTTTTAATTCAGGGAAGTAAAAATAAACTATCAAAGTATCATTGCATGACAATTTGTAAGGTAGTTTCTGTTAATGACTTGCTGTACAGACTTCAGTAATTAAACTTTTCTTGCAACACTTTTTGAAGAATTCTTTTCTTTCTGTGCCCATGATTTTCCCTCTTTTTTTATGCAGAAGATCAAATTGAAGTAGCTTGCTGTTCCTGCTGACATTCAGTCCCTGTAACTTTATGTGTCCCTCTTTTTCATGTGCCTGGAAATGCTTTTTCAAAATGTGATACTATTCATTGATTACATTAAATATTTAAAAAAAATATTTACCCCAAATTGAGGATGGTTAGAAGGTAGTTTTAAAATATTTCAGTTTATAGATTGATAATCTTTCACTTCATTTAAAGCAGAATTATTAGTTTTGTCCTTATCATCACTATCACTTCTGTAGTTTGAAAATAGGTTAGTCAGTGCATCACAAAAGTTTGATTGCATTTTTCCTCGCAATACATATTTTGAAATCGCAGATCGTATTTAAATATATTATTTTATTTACTGAATTAATTTTAGTCATGATTGATAGTAATCTTATTATTTAGAAAAATTGTTTTCTTACAAGGATAATTTAAACAAGAAAAGATAACTCTTGATGCAAAAATAGTAAACAATGGAAACGTTGGGTCTGTGAAATGTTTTAATTTTCTTAGTAAATAAAAATTGTACAGTAAAATGAAAAATGTAACTTAATATGCGATTAAACAGAAATTATCTTTATTCATATAGATATAGTTTGCTGATCATTTTGATATGTAACCAACTCTGTATGATGTATAGTTTCAGAGATACGGCAGTTTGCTTGTGTATGTTTTGTGTATTAAACTTCATTAATGCTTTTTGTTGTTTAAATTTGCTGAAATGGTCATTTTCAGCCTCCCAATAATTTCCACATTTTCTTTGCAATGCCTTTTGAAAAAATTAGGCATTAACTTCATGGTAAATGATTTAATAATATGCATTTTGGTTGTACTTTGTTCATCATTTGGATATGTTATGATGCCACGAATGTTCCTTTTTTGTTGCATTTTGCGAGCATTTTTATGAAACAAAAGCCCATTTTCTTTCTTTTGCAATTTATAATAAACTGAAAAGTAAATTTTGCATTATATCAGGTTTTTTCCTTGTATGTGACCTTGTTTATTAGATTTGTTGGACTTTTTTTTCAGTGTGGCTTATATTTTACTTGTAATAAACTTGGAAAATCTCCTACAGTTTAATGGTTACTTTTCATTGGCTGGCAGTATGCGCATGCACTAAACTCTCGAACTTTATATTGCACTGAGTTCTTTTTAATAAAATAGAAGAGGTTTCGTCATAATGCATAGATTATTGTAAATGATTAATATTTTGTTTTGAGAAATTTCTAGCCGAAGATTTATAAATAAATAAAAAATATTAAATTTCTTAATTCTAACAAACTAAACGAGATTATGATTAATATGAATAAATTTTTCAACCTTGACCTACATTCATTTGCATGATTATAAACATAGTATAATATCAAACACTTTGTGATTTTCTGAATGTCTTGGCTGAGCAAAGTACATTTCACAACCGATTTTTGTCCATAGTTAACATTTAAATTTATTACTTTCATCCACACACTCTCAAAGACGATTCCTTTGTGATAATTTGAAAGTTGTATTGATCTTTACTTTGCTATAAATTGTTGAAGAAAAAACCCAACATGAATTAAGAATAAAACCAGCTTAAATGGCACTCAAAATGGACTATATGGCACTCTAAATGGACTTTACCTCATTGCTATTATAGTGGCTGCCGCTATCTACTGTTTTGTTAGTGTTTTTATAATTTTTGTGTGTGTGTTGTGCTCACTTGTTTAAAGTGTATTTGTTACACGCACGCACATCTCCTGGCTAATGAAACCCTTTTTTTTTTTGTTTTTTTAAGTTAATATACAGCACTTTCATAGTTGTACTTTTAATGTTTGTACATCATACTGTATAATTTGTGTATGTGCAGAATGTATCTTGGCATTTGCTCATTATTGTTTATATTTCCCCCTCTAGAATATGGATATGCGGCCCAGTCTGGGGCACCTCAAGGAGGGTGAGCAGTTTTTAAATAAAAATTTATGTTGTAGATTGTTGTTTATTTAATTAAGTTTACAATAGTGCATTGTTTCAGAAATACTGCAATGAATGATAAATTATGGACTCATAAATAGAAATAATTGTACTTTATATTCACAGATGTCAAAAGAGTGGTGCAAATATTGAATTTGCATTATTATTACATTTCTACTGCTATTTATTTCAGGTATGTTTCTCATTCAACTGGAATCATTAATTTTCTTGAGAAAAAAATTATTAGAGGAATTTGAAGTATTTCACTATTTGGCTTGGATTTTTACTTACTTTCTGTTGGATATTTTCCCCCAGCTATCACATCTTATTTTCTTTGGTGTGTGTATTCTTTATAGAGAAACCCATTGACTTTTCTCTTGCTGAAATAAAATGTGGCAAACCACATTAATAATGGAAAAAATATTTAATAAAATACATAAATAATGTAACCAAGATGGGGTGGAGGGGTATTTAGATTGTTGCATTAGTCTTGATTTAAAAAAAAAATACAACTCTCAATAAAAAATCTTAGACAATTCTAAATCATTGGTCACTTTTGAGAGGTCCATTTAAAAGAAAAACATTTTTTAAGAAATCTGTAATACTTTATCACAGGTACAACTATCAAGGTTATGGAGGTGCGGATGCTAGCTCATATGCTCAGTCATATGGTCAACAGCCTTCTGCAGCTGTAAGTTTCCGTTTATACTGTTTTGATTTTTACATTGATTACTGTTGTTTCTATTTGTATCTAATCCATTAAGCTAACAGATACTATCTTGTACACAATTGGTGATGGTATTAAATTTCTTGATTGGCATAGATCAGGTCTCGGCAAATTCTTTATCACTGAGAATTGAAATATAAAGGACCGCAATAAATGTGCAGTGTTTCAATAAAAATAACTTTTGTTTTCACTTAGAAAATAAATAGAACATTTAGGCCACACTACTACATGCTAAGAAGGAAAAAAAACTATCAACCTACAGCCTTCAAATATTATATATAAGTTGTCCTTTGTATAAGAAAGCAAAAACAGTTGCAAGATTTAGAATATCTTGTTCAGCTTTTATTTTATTAATTTTTTAATGTTTGAAAATATGTACTATATCAGCATTCGTAAAAAATTCATAAATTATTTCAAACATGAATTAAAAAATATATACGCATACCCGTTAAAAAATTTTAAGAAAAAACCGTCAAAAATATTTTTTTGTGGGTACATGTAGAATGTAGAATTTAAAAAATTTATATATAAAAACAAAACAAAACTAAAGCACATAGGCTTTCATCCATGCATAACTTTTTAACTGTATATATGAGGAACTAGTATACCACATTTCAGGGACATGGAATAATTGCAATTGCTCAAAAGGGGCCTTGGCATGTTGTTCAATGGACGAAAACAGTCGTTTTGAGAAAAACGCATTTAAAGTAAACTAAAGACTACAGAACTTGAAAACTGTTCAAAGGTGTTTATTTTTGAAAACTGTTCAAAGGTGTTTATTTTTTTAATACATATACCCTATCCATACAACACTGGACAGCTGTTAGTCATTTAGCTCTCTTAGCAACAGATAATTAAATATTCTGCTCTTTACATCTCACTGTGCCATCTTTTTTATTTTCTATAACCAGAATTTTGCAAGGAAAATTGTAAAAAATATATTTATCAATCTATCTTAATAAAATTTGGAATATATGTCGTCTTTGTTATGAGAAAGCAATATCACTTGTTAGTTTTAGAATATCTGGTTTAGATTTTATTTTATAAATTATTTAAATATTTTATATAAAACCTATATATTAGTCATGTCCATTAGACCAGAGAAAAAATAGTGAAAGTCTTACTGTAAATTTAAAATGTTATTAACAAGATTAGTGTCAGTAGCGTGCACATGTAGCATCTTTCGAATTTGAGGAGAGTGCTTCAGATTTTGAGGATATTGAAGAGGAGCAGGGGAAGGGGTATCTGGAGACGCACACAGTTGGAATAGTACTACTTTTGCACTGAATATATCGGAATTTATAACAGAAATAGGGCTGAATGTGACTGTAACTATTGATAGTACTCAGCTGGCTGGCTTCTACCAGTTTTTCAAAGAAGAAACATTTGACAAGATAGCGGAATAAACGATCGAATACACATGTCCGAAAATCTTGAAGAAACAAAATGGCAATCCAGGTTGGAAGGAAACTAATGCCACTGAAATTAAGGCTTATTTTAGACTTATGATTTTGATAGGAATTCACAACCTGCTGAAAAAAGAGATGTATTTTGTCGTCTGATGACAGTTTAGTGTTCCTGGCATCAACAAAGTGTGTGTACATAGTGTTTGTAGCGGACAATAAATGGACAATATTTTTTTTTGTGTAAATATATATTTTCATGCATAGATTCAAATTTAACACCTGAAAGTATACTTCAATTAAGGATATTAATAAAGCTGCTTTCATTTCCTTTCATTTTGCATTTTATTTCATTGAAATATATGCACTAATACCTAATATATGATGTTTATACTAACGTAACCCTAAATCTGAAATCCTGAAAATTTTTGCCTGCACAGAGATAAAGGAAAATGCTCCCCAGTAAAGAGTTAAAGGACTTCATCTAGGAAAATATAAGAAAGGATGACTGAAATTTATTAGAGTAGATGGCAGTTATTCTTTTAAGAAAATTGTTAATATTTTGGATTGTAATTTTGTTTTTGTCAGGGATCTTATGACCAGCAGGCTGGTTACGGTTATGACCAGAGTGCTTATGCACAGTCTGCTGCAGCTGCTCAGCCGCCAGCTGCTTCTCAGTACGGTCAGCAGCAGTCTTATGGTTGGTTTGTATTTGATTATTTTGTGCTGTTAATGTAAATGCTTTTTGCTTTGCTTTATGCCTTTACTCGTATATAACCAGTTTTCCTGCAATTTTGTCTATTTTTTATATTATTTATTGGAATTTGTTTCGTTTATCCAGACCATCAAACAGTTCTATAGGTGGTGAGACTTGAGTTGTGCTTTATACATTTTTTTCTTTTCTTGTCATATCTATAAATAAATTGCTTAGTATCTTTCCTTGATCATAGAACATTCTTACTTAAAAATTAATGGGGCAAGAATGGGCTTGTTCCTTGATTATACAGCGTTCATACTTAAAAATAATGGGGCTTAAGAGTGGGCTCGTTCCCGGATGTCTGACATGGAAGGATTACAATTAGAAGCTCAATTCATGGCGGAGAATTTAATTTTGAACAACAGGTGGAATTCCTCAGCAAGGGTACAGTCAATATGGACAAAGTTACGGTCAGCAAGGGTACAATCAAAATGGACCAAGTTATGGTCAATCAGCTGATGCTTCCAGCTATGGCCAGCAATACACACAGCCTCCAGGTTGGTTTTGATGTAATTTTTAATTTTCAATGGTTTTCATAGTTCACAAGTGCGCCTGAGTTGCATAGCATCTGCTGACTTCTTTGTTCATCAGCGTAATTTTGACAGTAATTTCGGAAACATTTAACTTCCCATTGCTGTCTGGCTCACTAAATGTTCAGTTAGCGTCTTGAGTGCTTATAATAGACATGCCTACATAAACTGGAGTAGCAGTGAGTAACATTTTGTTTCTTTTTCTTGTTTCTCCAATATCATGGCTTCATATATTTGCTTATACCAGTGTCATTTCATTATTTTCTTTCAGGAGATTTTAGCATCTTGGAAATAACATCAGATAGATGTCAGTTCAGCTGTTGTGGTGTTTCTCTTAGTAGGTTTTATGTGTTTTTTGGGAGAAACTGTCTAATGATGGGATACTACCAGTTGAAATATCTGGGAAGCAGGGATTAGGTGTATGTATGGGAATGTTAACTTTTCTTGTTGAAATATTTTTAATGCAAATCTGATTTTGTTATTAGGAATATAGCTACATTGGGATTTAAAATGTGCTTTTGTGATGATAAGAATGAGTGTTACAGAGTGTCTTTTGGTTTCATTGTTCCAAGCAATTTTCTCTCTTTATTTTCTAAGTCATTCAGCATACAATTTTTGTGTAGTAGGTCTGGAAAATCTTTTCCAGCCTGCACTAGTAAGTTCCACATCATGTACAGATATGTGTTTGTTATACTGGATCTGAAAATCATATACTGACAATATATTATATATACATTCAATTATAAATAGTGAACATGAACAAGCACATTAATTTATATATTGCTACAGTTTAGATATTTTCTTTCTTAAGTATCTTTGTTTTTTCCCTGCTATTTACTTAGAATGAGCAATACATGCTAATATTAAAAAGTATATAACTTTAAATTTTAAAATATGCAAATACAAGTAGTACTCTTACTCAGGGTTAAGGTGTATAGTCTTAGCATTTATTTTTATTTTTTTTAAAAACCCTTTGTAAATTAGAAGACTTGCATATAAATACACATTTACTGATAATGAAAACAAAGTTGTGATCTTTAAGATATATTGAATTGATAATAACATATTTTTGAGCTGATTCAGACACAGAAGTACACATGTAATAATACATCTACTTACAAGTAAATGTACATATAATATGTGCTATGCCTGTACATCTTTACCACATCATTAGAATTCAGGTTTGAAGGTATGTGAAGTACGTATTCATCTTTGTATGTTCATCTTACCCACATTATTAGATTGTAAAGTTGAAGGTAGCTGAAGTATATGTGCTTCTTATTAACCAGCACACCTGAATGCAAACTTAATGTAGGTGAAATACATACATATATAGATATCTGTATATATAGATAGATATATCTTTTTATAAATATACATCTTAAGGTCATGAATGGTACAGTATATTATGGGGAAAAGTCAAAAACGAAAACAAATTACTTTTGAGATTATTTTATATTTGTAATCATAAATATGTTCTCTTTCAGGGTTCTATATTTTAGAAGGGGAGTTGAAATTTTGCAGTTTTTCTGATCTGTGTTCAAAAAAGTATTTCACTGACATGCGCATTGTTTATTATTTAATATGGAATATTGAAATATGAAAAGTATTTATAATGGATTTTGTGTCTATAATTTGCACATACATTGTTACATGTTTTTGTTTTTTGTGTGTTTATTGCAAGTGTGTATAAATTTTCACATGTACTTATTTCAGAGAATTAGTAATTTCACATTTGTGAGTTCAAATGAGTACAGTGAAATTTTGAAAAAATTGCAATTATTATTTTACAAAAAAAAAGAAGTAATAAAACTGAAGCATTTCTTACTAATATATAGTCAAGTTTTTTTTCTTGTTTACCTGAACCTGTTCTTATATATTTTATGTTAATAGTTGTTGTTCCCCCTCCCCTGTACACACACAAACTCCCTGTCACTGGCATTCTTTTGCGAGCGAGTTGTCATAGTCACAACTTTCAAGGGTTGAACTGTAACACAAGCAGTGAATCTGATGACAATTATTGTCAATAAAAATTTTCTTAACTATCAAAAGTTATGATTTTTTTGGTGAATGTAGCAATTGTCTTGACAGTTGACATACGTTTTATTATCAGTAAAATGACAAACATGATTGTTTAGATCAAGATCTCAAACTTGCAGGCCATTTGCGGCCCACGATGATATTTTGTGGCCCCCACTTGATATCAAAGTTTAGTGAAAGTGCGGCCCACACGTTTTTCCCTAAATAAACAATATACCAACAAAAGATTAATTAAAATAATTAGAAAAAAAGTACTTGAAACACTGACGTGATTCCTATCGATTAAATGTGTTTTGTCGTTTCTGTGATAGTTAGCTGCCTTCTAATGTATGCAATATACTATAGGAGCCTGTCAAAGCATAAGCCTATGACATCAGCAGGCCCTTTGCAGCAAGTGCCTGAAGTTTGACGATGTGAAATGCATCAACCACATCAGATCCAGGGGTTAAAGCACTGGCAATTCAATGCCTTTTTAGAGGAAATAATAGTCAGCATATGAGGTACGTTGGCTTAGGGGTCGGGTCTTGAAGAGGTTTCATGAGTTGAGAGCAGAGGTGAAAACCATGGAGAAGGATGGGATGGCTGTTCCTGTACTAAGTGATCCCAAATAGTTCATGGACTTAGTTTTTCTTGTTGACATCATACAAGAGCTGAATGTACTAGTACAAGAAATTACAAGGCCAGGGGCAGCTTGTCAGGGCATTTTCCACAAAACCTGTATTGTGGAAAGCCCAGCTTTCTCAGACAAACCTCTGCCATTTCCCAGCATGTAAGGTACTCAAGGATTCTGGTGAGTAGTATATTGATGCCATTGTAAAGCTGCAGGAAGAATTTGCACAGGTTTGCAGATTTCAAGAAACACAGAACCACCTTTCAAATATTTGCTGACCCCTTATCCTTCGATGTGGAAGATGCCCCCTCCTGTGCTTCAAATGGAGCTAATTGACATGTGTAAAAGAAAAATGGTGAGTGGAAAAGCAGACAAGGTTGGACAGTTTTGAGAGAATTGCCCCTTACCTTCCCTGAGCTTTCCAGGTTGTTCAAGCGGACCATGTACCATTTTGGGAGCACCTATCTTTGTGAAAAACTCTTCTCCACCATGATCTTTAATAAGTCAAAATTTAGGTACAAACTTACTGATGAGCATCTTAGAGCCATACTGAGGGTCTCAGTGGCTTCCTCCCTGAAGCCAAATGTGTCTCAGCTGTGTAAGAGGAAGCGTTGCTAGGTCTCTGGCATCAGCGAATAATGATGCGGCCCAGCTTCACCTAGACTCTACTTCCAGCGGTCCCCAGGCAAAATGAGTTTGATACCCCTGGTTTAGACTCTTCTAGTTTTTTAAACAACATATATTGTTAAATTAATATGTTCCGATGTTGAATGAAATAAACTTCCAACATGCTTTTTTCTTTTGAGAAACATTTTAAAATCCAAAATCACTAATGCACTTGTCCCCCTATAAAACAGCGACGTTGGGACTACCTAGTATCATAGGGCTGATTCCAAACGCTACGCCCCGCTTTCATAAATCGTACATTTTAAAAATTATTTTATAAAAAATAATAGGCTCTAATCAGTCATTCAAAATATGCAAAATAAAATTCAAAGTATATTATGGTTTAGCAAAACTAAAATAGCATTTGAAAGCATAAAACCACAATTTTGGATGTAGGTTATAATTAATAATAAAGTTATTTATATCCACATTTACTAGTGGAAATTTTTCAGTTATGGTAATGATGATTATATAAATTGGACCCCTATTCTAATATTTTTCCTACTCTGTACTGAAGATATATATATATAAGTTGGAAAATAATGTTTATAAACTGGAGTCCTGGAAGTATATGATATTTAGATCCAGTATTTGATGTATCCCGTCTGTATGAAATATGGAACTGGACATATTAAATTTTAGAGCTGGTTGGTTTGCTTTTAATGTTTATTGGCATTGTGTGTTGATTTTTCTTATTAATGCATATTGATTGATCTTTAAAAGTTGCTGAAAATATTGTGACTGTAAATTGAAATATTTCTTGCTAATATACATAGTGATGTTTATTGAAGTCTTTTAAGAAAATGAAAATTTTGTATAACAATCACTTCAGTAATTTTTAGTGATTCAAACTATTTACATATTTGTTTATTGGTCAAAATTTCAGTCGGTGATTACAGCCAATCTGTTCCACCTCCAAGTTCATATGGGCAGAGTTCTGCTCCAAGCAGTTATGGTCAGCCGACTCCAGTACCTAGCTATGGGCAGCCACCAAGTTCTGGCTATGCGCAGAGCAGTAGTGCACCCAGTACTGGCAGTTATGACCAGGGTAGGTTGTTACTTCTGTAGTTAGATGTATGGGTACTATTTTGATAACATTTGAACTGCATTTTTCTCTCAGGCTTTAGTGTAAACATAAAGGTACCTCATGCTGCTTGAGTTTTAAAAAGTTAAGTTGCAAAGCTTGCCTTCAGTTTTAAGTGATTATCTTGAATTCTTGTCTAACTCAGTATTGTTTAGATTAGTTTTATACGATTACCTTTATGTGATTCACTTTAATTCTTGTCTAATGCAGTACTTGGCTTTGTTAGTTGTAGGTGATTTCTTTTAAATCTTGTCTTATTTTAAATGTTTTGTGTATTCTCTTCCATCTTTCTTAATTAGGTGGCTATGGTGGGACCCAGTCAAGTGCTTCCTTTGGTGGCAGCACACAGTCTTATGGTGAAAATGCACCTACCCGTTACAGGCCAGACTCTGGAGGATTTGGTGGTGGATCTGACTATGGTCGTGGTGGTGGTGGAGGTGGTGGTAGTGGTGGTGGCAGTGGAGGTGGATATGAGAGTAGCCGTGGAAGAGATAGTGGTTTTGGTAAGATCTTTTTTCTAAGCTTGTTTCTGTACTTTCTAAAACCAGGCATAAATTTGTTTACAATTCACTGATGGTTCTGTATCTGTGTATAGGTAAAAGCTTGTTTAAAAATTTTAATATTGTCATTCAAATTCAACTTAGATTTTAAAAAAATAAGTAGGCAGTCCCACTCATTTTTTCCTAGTTAATATTGAACAGGTATTTTGTGCTCAAAATGTGTGATCTGATAAAATAAAGCTGTGTACAAAAAATTATGAAGGTAGCTATATTTTTTTAGATATCTTCCATTTACAAAGTCATTTATGATTAATGGGGGTTTTTTTGGTTTTTTTGACACGGCACCTGAATTTTTTTCAAGTCCATTCATTACAAAAAAATATAAACCATACCAAACAGTAGTCCAACAATTCTAATAAACATAGTTAGAGACCACAACAAAAAACATAACGCAAAATTGTTTCTGTTTATAAATTTTTAAGGATAAAATGCTTTTGTTTTATAAAATTGCTCACAAAATCCTACAAATACAAATATTCATGACATCATAGTATCTGCAACTGATAAACATAATACATTCACCACTGTATATAATTAAACCATTTCTCATATAGTTAATGCCTATTTTTTCCTAATGCATTGAAGTGAAACTGAGAAAATTATTAGAATGATTAAAATTGTTATTATTAGAATTATTAAAACATGCCAACCATAGCTAACTTAATGCATTTTTACACACTTCCTGGTGCTCTCTCACAAGTAGAAACATACATTAATGAAAAGTTGGAAGATCATTTTATTCAACAAATTATTTCACAAGCATGATAAATATGGAACACAAACGGTCAATTTTTCGGAATTTAGTAATTGTCCGTTTTCGTCATATAGAGGCTGGTCCTACCTAGTTATAAGAACATAAACTTGACTCTAAATATTTTTTACATTTCAGCAGTAACTGTTATTTGCTTTGATTCATATAGCTGTTAAAAGTATTTTCCCCAAAATATATTATACATTGGTATTTGTCACGAATAAAAGGGGGGAGTAATCAGAAAATTAATTTTTAACCTTGATTATCTCCACTTGCCCATTGCGTGACGCAACAGACGTTAAGTCCTCCTAGGTCAAAATTTCCTTAATTGTATGTTTCTAGTTTTTGCGTCCAATCTTTCTACCTCTCTCATAGTTGCCTCTATTCCTTCTATTCTTGCCTGACACCTCTCTATATCTAGGATGGACTTTACCCTTAGAATCTCCAGATTCACCTTCTCTATCTCTAGGGTAACCTGTCTTAATAAAAATCAAACACATTTTCTGCATATTGTAAACATAATTATTGAACATCTAACTTAAATAATTAATCAAATATATTTTTATGAAAATGTTCAAAACATGAAATTAGCAAATTTGCTGACATTTTACCCCACATCTCAGAATAAAGTGTACAAAGCTAATTATTATAATTTTCGGCTTTTGAAAAGCTTTCTATATTTTTTTTCTCAAAGGGTTGCCTATGAACAGAATATAGGTATATAAGAGATTTTTATGTGTGTTATGAACCTACATTCTTCAAATTTAAAATATAATTTTTCCTTTTTTTTTCTTTTTTCTTTTTTTTTTTTTTTTTAAAAGAAAACAGTTTCAATTGTTCATTTGAAAGTATCTTGTTTTTGTTTTTTTATTGTTAAGTATGTTTCAAAATCATAAAATGTTATATATATATATAAGAAGCATGAACATTTTGATGTAAAGTTTTCTAGAAGATATCTTCAAAAATTTAAATTTAAAAAGATATTGTCAACTGACCTAATTGTTAAAACACCAGAATTATAAAATGAAACTATTGTATACTGTTTTTAACTGTATATATTAAGAACGATTACTTTTTAGGGCAAAATGTATTTACTTTGAACAAATTGGCATACAGTTTTTAAAATTGACAATGTATTTTGTAATTTTTATAATAAGTTATTTATTTCAAATATCTATTTTAATTTGCTCATCATTGAGACATATTTTTAAAAATGTTGAAGACATTTTTGAAAAAACCACTTCATTATTAATTTTCAAACATTTTCAGTGTTAATAGAATTTAGTTGTTAATAGAAATTAGCATTTTCTGAGGTACTTTAAATAGTTTTAAAGAATGTGTGTATAATAATTTTGATTTTGAAATAGCATGGTTTGAATAGTTATGAGAGCTTCCAGATTCAGTAGTAGTATAATAAGCCTCTCTAGTGAGTAAGTAGTTATGAGAGCTTCCAGATAAAGTAGTAGTATAATAAGCGTAAATAATTGAGAGCTTCCAGATTAAGTAGTAGTATAACAAGCCTCTCTGGTGAGTAAGTAGTTATGAGAGCTTAGCAGGTTTAATAATTTTTTAAATATATTTTTACCAGTCTTCTAGTTATTTTATTTTAATCCCTCCCCCTTTTTATAGGTGGTGGCAGAGGAGGAGGAGGAGGTGACTTTGGGTAAGTTATATTTTGTATATTTGATTAGTAAGCTTTTGTGCTCACAGGACGGGGTATTTTTTTTTCATATACTCTTCATATTTGTTAACTAATTTTTGGTTCACAGAAGGTAATTATGTTGAAAGTGTTTGTATAATTATGCTTATTGCGAAACAGTATTGGTTATTTATGACCAGTAATTTGGGATGAATTAAATCAGATTATATAGGTAGTCGGGAAGCAAAGTTGGAGAAAATAAAATTTTATCTATTCAAAATTTCATCAGCCAGATTATTCTTCTCAGTATCCTGTGAGCACAAAGTAGATTAATTGTATTTTTTAAAGGATTGGGGAGGGGGAGTTAAATGAGGTCACTGATGAATTACAAAAATAGGTGAAACATTTGCTCTTTATGGATTAACATAAACAGAATAGTAAAGGTCAGAAAAAATTCAAAGGTTTGGGTTTGTAAGGAAAAAACCCACACTGAGTTGAAATTTTGTGGTTTTAAGAATAATGTTAAAATTAAATGATAAAAAATTCACAAAACAAACTTTCTTTAAGGGTTTTGCACTTGTCATTTTTAGTGATTTATTAAGGCAATTAAAGTGTATGACTTGAGTAGATGACAGTTGTGGTATTTTATTAGTTAATATATGAAATCAGCAACTTTAGGTAAAATGTTTACATGGTTTAATGAATTAGAATATCACTTGATTATTTAAGTTAAGTTTTCTTAAATATAAGTATTTAAGGTACATTTAATTGACCTTAATTGGTTAAAGATTGCTGTTTGTCTGGTATTGAACAAGCCTTTACTATATTCATTAAGAGATGTTGTAATGTGCTGACTTCATTCATGTCTGTTTCATGCAGGTGTTTCATATCTTATTTATTTTTTAAAAAAAGGGTGTGTGATTTTCTTCTGGTAGATAACATTCATATTCTGGTCATACTGGGTTTAGGGGTTTTTTGTAGACTAAGACTTAGCATGGGGCTCACTGGACATAGTAAAGCGAAAAAGTATTACTGTTAATTTCTTTTGTGTGTAATGTATATCTTGTGAATTATTTCTAAGTGCTGTGCCAAATAAAGTTATTATAACATAATATTAGTACCTATTCTCTGCTCCGTTTTAACATCTAATTTCTGTTCTCTGCTGAGTTTGTCATAGTTGTAAGTATCTTTTGCTGGAAGCTGCTTGACACAAAGCATCTTTAGAGTTTGTACAGATTAAGCAAGAGGATGATAACTGCTTGCTTCTTCACAACTGCAAAGGAAAATGTGGCACCAACCTGTATTGGAATTCAGATTTCCATTCAAACCTTTCAAAGTATTTAAATGAATAAGAATTTTCATGTTTTTTTTTCAGATTTGTTGACATTTTTTAGCAGTAACAAAATCAGTCATGGCAGCAGTTTGACAAGAAATTGTAAAAACTGTTGCTGAATTTGTCAGTTACTTAGATATTCTGTTAATGAAAATTATCCATAACTTTCTCCCACCCACAACAAAAAGAGAAAAATTGTGATTTCATCAGTGTATTCATCCTTTCAACAACTTTAATAATGCTATCTTCATCCTTTGTATTCAGGTTGGCTGTTTATTTATTTATTTTTTATTTTATTTTACTTGGGTTTAATATCACACACTTTAGTATTGCATTAATGAATGTATTCTTAATACATATTAATAGTATCATTATAAATATTGCTTCTTTTCTTTACAATCAATATATCGTACATTCAGACTGTTTGATTCACATTTAATATGGTTACATTTTTCAACAGCCATTTATATTTCACACAAATAATAAATTCTGAAAAGCATCCATAAAATTTTTAAAAGAAAGTTTTATCCCGCTGCCCATGTTTGTAATTTGTGTGCACCTATTTATGTGTGTGTGCATGTGTCTGTGTGTATTGTTTTTGCATATACCTTTTTCGAAGAACTTTATATTTGGATAATTTCTTTGATAGTCATTGTACACACTTTTTCCTTAAATGCATGGTTATATTTTAAAAATTAATTTATATTTATCGTTATTGATATCCATAATGTTAATAGTTGTACACACGATGAAGTATTACATTTAAAATGTTATTAGTAAATAATGAATGTGTTATTAACCACTATGAATGTTGAATAAATATTAGTATTGATGTATTTTTGCTTTTATCTGTACAATTAAATATTTAATATGCATATGAATTTTATGCCTTTATTTTCATTAAAATATCACTTTAGTTTGTTCATGCATTGTAACTGTCCAGTGAGTTCTCATGCAAGTTAAAAAGAGAAAATCAAATGCAATAAGAAATTCACTTGAAAGTTGTTCTTAAGGTAAAAATCTTCACTATAATGGTGGTTACTGCAAAAGAGAGTAGATTTTAACTGGTGTTTCAACCCTTCACAACTGCAACAGTATGTGGCTCTGGTTTGTCTTGGGTTTTTAGGACATCAGATGTCTGGCATGTTTCTTTAAAAAGAAATGCATGCAGGCTCACTTTCATTTCTTCTTTGTATTATTCCTACTCATGAACATGGTGGATTATTATTTAAGGTGGTACCTTCTTGTATTTTATCATCTAAGTTTGGTATTGATTCAGGGTAAAATTTGTGTAATGTATAACTTATTATTATGTATTGTATTGAGCCTTGTCAAATAGAGATTAATTCTTTATTTGTTTACCTTGATGTTGCTGTTTTTTATTACTAGCATTTTATTTTCATTAAGCCAATTAGCACCTGACCTTTACGAACAATGGTTGGTCAGGTGTGCCTCCACATAATTTTTTGAAGAGTGGCCTGTTTTGGAGTGTATACTACTTCATAAATATACCTTTAAAATAAATTTTATGTATACAGTGCAAACTCATTATATTGAACTCAACAAACAACTGCTTTTATTGAACAGTATTCCTTTTGTCTTGACAAAGAATACTCAGTTTTAGAAACCAGTTAAATTGCAGTTGATTATTGACTGGATTTTAGTTTCTTTTTAACTAATGTTTATCACATGTATTGAATATATGATTATGATTTTCATATTTGAAGATCCACAATTGATGAGTACAATAGTGTGCTTATCTCCCAGCCAATTGGATGACAGGGTTTTAAACAGCTTATAACTGGACCTATTTTTGCATTTGAAAATGTATTCTCTCATGTAATTTTTTAGAATTAGAATCTGGTGAAATATATTTGTTGCTTCACATTGGTTGATGAGATAGAGTTGTATCAAGTACACATCAGATAGTGTTTACTAAAGGAATAAATTACTGAATAAATGTATTACATATTCAGAAGACAATTTTGTTTGATTTTTTTTTTTTAAAGTTCTACTGGATAGAGGGATGTATCATTGAAAATGCCAGATCTTCAGAATATATCCCCTGACAAATTTTAAGAAAGAAAAGAAAAATGTGTCATTTCTGAGTGACTAGACTACTTGTTGATGGTAATACAGGTACACTGTCTACACTACACCACTTCAAAGTATTTCAAAACTTCCAATTATGAATATAGTCAAATGCAGCCATGAACTGGTACATAAGTATTTCTTCTATTTGTATTTTCATTTGTACATTTTAATGTAGCAAACTAATTTTTCATGTATGTTAATTAAATTAAAGTGTTTTAAGCTGTAACCATGGTTTTGTCGGAACATATGCCTAGTTATATAGTAAAGTTCTTTAAAATCTAAGTGGCTTGAAATTTATGCTCATGTACTCATAATCTGATATATTGAGCATCAATTATTTTGACCCTTTTTAATGATGGTCCCCAAACTGTTGATATAATGAGATTGCACTGTATGTTATCAGAGATTATACAGATTATACTAGTGGTTTATTTTATTTTTTATTTTTTGCATTTTCTTAAATTTACCATAAAATATTTATGTACTATATTTTTGTGTGTGTGCGTGTGAAGTTATTGCATTGACATGCTTCATTGTCTGTAATCTGTATGTGCATATATTTGCATATACATAACTTAAGTCTGTTGTATATTCAAGTATATAAAATAGTATGTGCACATACTTGTACACTTGGCTTGTGTGCATGCACACACACACAGTCACACACACACACACACACACACACACACACACACACACACACACACACACACACACACACACACTCAAGAATAAAAAGTCTGCCATATAGTCACAGCAGAAATTTTTGTTGTTGCTGTCATTGTTTTATTTTTGTTAAAAGAAAATTTTACATTATTTTTAATTTTTTAAAAAGTTTGTGCATACTTTAAAGAAATTTCTGATGAAGACTTCCTTCAACTAAATGTACTTTTCTAGTCTCTGACTTATGGCTAGTCTCTGATAAGTGTAATACAGAGGCCACACTTAGTCAAAGGGAAATATATTAGGCGTAAATCAATGTTTATAGTTTTCTTTTTCAAATTCTTAAAGAATGATATAATCTTTTCAAAAGTGGTTTTTAAAATTAACCTTATACTATATAGTCACTGATTTTTAATGATCATAGAACTTTGACTTGTGGCATTCAAAATTTAATAGTATTAATGTGTACAAACAATATTTTTTGTTTGGTGCCAGAAAATTAAGTTGCCCCACATATTTTCACTCTACATGTGCATTAAGTTCCATTTTCCTCCTCTTTGGATTAGTGTGACCTCTGTAACAACAAAGTGTTTTAAATTTTTATTATTATTAAACCATTTAAAAACAGTAGATGAATGATTACATACCAAGTCATTCCTTAAACAATAAGCATGTATACACACAAATATATCTTACCGTCTTGTAAATTGAATAAAAGGTTTTTCAAACCGATGTGTACATTTTTACTTAAATGTATAAAACTTCAAAAAAATAAGAATCTATCAAAATATGTTTAATATTAAGTTTTCATTTGTTACTACTGTCGACGCCAGAGCCACATACTAGCAAAAAAAAAAATAGGGGTTACTAACTTGGTGCTGTCTTGCGATGACAAAATTCCAGTGTTAAGGGTGTGAATACAATGGGTTGGTTAGATGAAATGCTAAATTACCCCCTGAAAGGTGAACCAGACATCTGAAGGGGTCTTGCTTATGATGTTTTCCACATGAGAAATCTGACCATGGTCATTGCATACATTCCAGCGGAGGCCGTGGGGGTGGTTTCAGCAAATTTGGTGGTGGTAAGTGCGAACCAGGATGCAACTCCACGTTGATCTCAATGGTTTTTCTTATTTTGTTATACTGGTCAATGTTAATTAAGGGTAAATTTAATTGGGAAAAGATGTTTTGTCTTTGTAAGATTTATATATCTCTTTATAGATTTCTATTCATAGATTTCATTTGGGTGGTAGGGCGGAGGGGAGTATTGTAAAAAATCATTCCTTATGCATCCATGGAATTTTTTTTTCTATTATTATAGTACTTTATGTTATTTAATGTCAGGATTTGCAAAATTATACCTATTAGGAGCAAATGAATCATTGATTAACTTGTACATAATTTTATTTATGCACATCCAGCTTCTAACTCTTACAAAGTCTATTCCTTAATCATAAGAATTCAGCAGCTGGGTTTTCATGTTTACTCATTGTTAATGAATAAAGTATTTAATAATGTAAGTTAATTAAGGCTTGATTAATTTAACTTGCTACATTTGGTTTCCTAATTGCCTTAGAGAAATTATTTACCTGATTAGGAAAAGCTGCTCAAGACTTGAAGTCAAAAGATGTTTAAGAAAAACTGCCTGACATGATTGTTTTGCTGCTCTGATTTAAAGAGAGTGATTTAAAGAAAAATAAATTTTAAAAGAATTGTAATATTTTTGAAAAAGTGTAGTGTATAAACCTATATGAAAGCCATCATATATCCAATTTACTACACAGTGTAAAACTTACAAGAAAGGTACCACTTGTTTGTTTGATTCGTACAGATATGCTTTTATTATATTAAACAAGGGTTGAAATGAAGACATTAAGTTGCATTCTTAATGGAGTTGAGATATGAAGCTACATTTCTACATATATATTTTATATCATATTTGTACAATTTGTAGAAATTCAGAAATGTTTTTCAGCCTTTGGAAAGTTGGTAAAATTTACCGTTTTCGTTCGGGTTGTGAAAAAATGATGGTTGTGGTTTTAAAAGGTGTTTTTTGCTTCTTTAAAAGCTATGCTTTTACCTTTAGGGAATATGTTATAAATCATAACTGGAAGCATCATAAGCACCTTTACATGTAGCTGTTACTGTTAAGAATTTTGGTATTCATTCGTTGGTCATTAGTGTCGCTGGCATTGAGCATTGATGGACACTTTCAGCAGATTGGTAAAACTTATTGTTTCACTATGCACATATGCAATAAAGGAAAAGGCTTTTTTTACCCTCTAAGATTGATATAAATTTTTCCTGCTACAATTTCTTAAACATCAGCATCTCTGAAAGATAAATTGTTATTTTGGTATTGAGAAAAAAATGAAGTGATATTTTATGCTCTTATTTTTTAATGTAATAGTTTACAATATACCTACCATTAAATTATTCCTTTATTATCTGAAAGATTAGTGCTGCTGCTTAGGCTATTTCTCTGGTATATTTTAAAACATATTCTTACACACTATTATCATTTCATCCCTGCACACATCTGTACATGCTGCCCTATTTACTGTTTGTAATTATAAACTTGGTTCCATATCTTGACCAGTTGAGTCTTTTGTTGAATTTAAACTCTTTTATTCAATTTCCTCATTTTCACCTAACTACAATAGCATGCTGTTTATCAAAGTAATCAAGAGATGATCAGATAATATAATAGGAATACTAACGGGGGAAAAAGTGAGTGTAGAGTGCAATTCTTCTCATTATAGTGCCAAAGTAGCAGATTCTGGTGTTGTTGGAGTATTAACAGCGTTCTTCATTATCATTGATCTTGCCTATTTCCTATACCCACCATCTGTCTCCTTGTATGGTAACGCTGGCATACAGTACTTGTTGATCAATCAGTTGTTGAAATTATTTACCATTTTCATTATTGATTGATAGGTAGGTTTAAATATAGCCATTCGTTTGTTTAATTAGGATGTCTCACTCATTTTTTCTGCTTAATACTGTACAAGCCTTTTATGCTGAAAATGTGTGTTCTGATATAATAAGGTTGTATAGAAAAAGTTATGAAGAAAACTTTCAAATTTTTGGAGCTATTGTTAATTTAGTATCATCATATATGAAGTAACAAAAAGTGTGATTTGTCAAGTTCAATAATTTGTCAATAAATATAGTCAGAGAAAACAAGAAAAAACAATCTTTATGCAGAATTAATATTTCTGTTATTACAAATTGCAAAAGAAAATGCAACTCATGAAACTGTTTGAAAATGCAACAAATGTGAAAATGGCATTTTAGCTTATGGAATTGATAAACAAAGTATATCCAGAATGCTTATTATTAAATCATTTGCCATGTAGCTAATGCCTATTTTTCCCCAAAGGAATTTGCAACAAAATGAAAATTACTGGAAGCTGGAAAATGTCCATTTCAGCAAATTTTTACCAAAAAAAAGCAATAGCCAGGTTTTAGAGAGCATATGTAAATATGCAAATTGTCATATTTTTGAAACCATATATCATATGGAGTTAGATCGCATGAAATTAATCAATAAACTATATCTAAATATTAGAGATAATTAGTGTTAATCATTAATTAATTTATATAGTTTTAATTTTATTGAAATTTTTTATTTACAATGGAAAATGAAAATGAATAAATAATGACATCTTTGGGAACTATACATAATACAGTCATGGTTCACTATTACAATGATCAGTGTGGTATTAGCTATTTAACTAAAGAACATACATGCTATGTTATTTCTTTTGTTTAATTGCTTTAAAATGCAATACTAACTTGCTAATTTAATTAACTAATTTAAAATCTTTCAGATGTATTCTAGGTATGTATGCATTCTTCACTTTGTGACATTTAACAATTTATATAACAATTAAGTTTATAATTAGTATTAAAATGTCAGCTTCCGCGTAGAATTTTCTGGTTTTGAATCATTGATCTTCTGGTATGCTGAGGAGCAGGGGTAGGCAGGTCTGTAGAAATAGGGATAAGTTAATTTCCTCTACCACATAACAATGCCCAGTGGCTTCAAATTAGTGAAGTAAAATAAATACATCACAGGTTAATTCCACTTTTATATTAGTCACAGAACATACTTTTATTTGCAGATAATTTTTATACAGATCTTTAGTTCATAATGTTGGATCTCTTCGCTGTTTTACCCCATTTAAATCAAGCTTGGTATTTATATCATCTCAGTCCGTATTGATATTTTTCTAACAAGAATTGTCAAGATAAAGAGTATACTGCTCAATTACTACTACTAATAATAACAACAATGACGTGAAGACAAAAGTACATATTTGCGCAAAAGTTAAAAGGACCAAAAAATATTAAACTCTCACAATTTTCACTCTTCAAAATAAACTAAAATATTGTGCAAGAAATATTAAATTTGCTTAAAATGTGTTTTACAACTCAAATAACCTGCTGCCTTTATATTTAAGCTTATTCTGCAATTACATAATGCTAAAGAAGTGAAAAAGTGTTAAATCAGGCAAGCACAACATAAGATCAAAGAGTTGAAAATTAATTTTAAAATTGAAGGAAAAAATACGATGTCCAAATTAAAAAGACAATGCGACAAAAATCATTTTAAGAAACATGTTTGTATGAACACAAACAGTATAAAAATAATATCTTTGTACTATAGTAAATGCAGTGTTTGAAAGAATTGAAACATTTCACATGCTTTAGAGTTTAAAATGTTTACATTTTTAGCATTTCAAGCTATCATTTTTAAATCTTGTTTAAATTATCAGTGTTCGAAAACTTTTTAAATAATAAATTATTATTCATTACCAATGTGTAAACATTAAATAAAATGAATATAATCATTGACTTTTAATAACGGCAGACTTCCAACCTTCTCAAAAGTTACGCAAAGACTGGTCTATATTCCAACTAGAAAAGTAGTAACTAAAAGAAAATTCAACAATGCTATTTTAAAATGTTTATATATAATATAGTATATGAGAGTTAACATTAATAAATGTTTCCAAATAGCTCTTTTCACCAAGAGGTTTTATTTGATCATACAAGGCTGAAAAATTGGCGTTAGCAGTCAGTACGATATTTATTGTCTCAAAAATGAGCAACAGGAAGGGTGCTGTGGATTTTCAATTTAGCAAGAACTGCATGGACTTATAATCTTGCATTATATCATGTCTATTAAAAGGTGTTGAAATGCTGTTATTTTTTCCCACAATTTTGTGTTAAATATTTTAAACAAAAAAAATTTCTTGAACTTTTTACTTAAAAATTTTTTAATTTTTATTCTTCACACACAAATGTAAAAAAATATAGTGTAGAGAGTTATCTTCTCTTTTTAATGGACCCGTAAGAATTTATATAACAAATCCATGCAGGTGTTGTGAAATTTATAAAAAATGACAGTACCCATTATCATGAATTTGACTTTTTTGTCTGACGCTCCTGATGGTAAATTTATAGACAATAATAAAGTTAAGAAGGAAAAAGCATACTTTACAGAAATGAAACGTCACTCTTTGTTTTTATATTAAAATGGTTAGCTTAGATTACTGTGAGTGAAGAAAACTGCTGTGTGATAAAGTTTAGTAAATATGCGTGCAGAAATGCATTTGTCCTCCTTTGAAACAGCTAGGCTGGGACTGCCTAGTTTAATTGCAAATGTGATTGCATACCTCTGAAATTGGCTTATAATCTTTTTAACCTTGAAAATGGCATTCAAATGATCACTTTAAAAGTCTGAAATTACATTATATACTATGTGAATCTCATTGAAGTTTAACTTGAGTGTAACTTGAAAAATCAAGTTACTGAGAGTGTAATAAACCTGCATTTATTAAGAAAAAAACACCCATAAATAGGTCATTGCCAACCATACAAATTATGATACTGAAATAAAAATGTAGTTTTATTCATTTGAATTGTTAAGTGAAATTCATTACTTGTCACATAAATAAAGTTAGTACAATGAAAATACAATCTTGGGGCTAAGCTAATCACAACATGGTCAATTTCTTTTGCATATCCTGTCACATTTCTCAGTGACATTTATTAGATGCATTTAATTTTCAATATTATTATTTGGGATATTATAAATGTGCAGTGAAAAATTGTTCAATGATATCTGACTTGATAAAGTAATTTTTTGAAGACTGCTGAATTGCTACAACAACTATATAGTTATTTTTTTTTAATCTCTTAATAACTTTTGTTGGTTGTAAGATAATATTAAATGAATATTCTTCAGTATTCCAAATTCCACATGATCTTCCAAAATCTTTTCATCTTGAGTTCACCTGCAAACATTTGAAGGCACGTGTGTTTTCCCATGCATGCCTTTATTGACATTTTATTTGTATAGCACTAAAATGCACTCTTACCTTAATTGACAATAAATCAGATTTAAAGGTCCAAAGTTTGTTATAATGTAAAAAGGTTAGAACCTGTGAGAAGCTCTATTTTGGAAAGTAGGATATGTTCCACATAAGAACTCCCAATATGTGGTATTGGTGTCCTAATGTGCTGCACACAGCTTATTTAAAGGTTAACATAATCAGGAGAGGTTTTGTTACTAACAAATTCACTTTAGCATAAAATTTTTTTAAACTTCACTGCTTTGATTCCTGAAACCTAATCTACATTTACTTTTTGACTTTTTCTCTCTTATTATGTCGGCCACTCAGGCAGTATCTTTTGTAGATTTTGTTGTACGGGTCCACACTTGTCACCATTGGATCTTTACAATGTACCCAATTTTTGGCATTGACATATTTATAAACTCTTACAATTCAGAATGTGTTTCACTTTCCCATTGTAATCATTATCGATTATGCAATAGAAAAATTAAAACTGTGTGTGTAATATGCATATATTTTTGTTTGTATGAATAGTTCGGTGATGGTACTGACTTCTGGTTGAAATTTCGTAATAGTACTGATACTAAGTTGAAGGAGATTATTACTGTTTAATGCATAGTAAATGTATACATTTTCATCATTTTAAAATTATCGCTGTTAGCTGATGCTTAATTAAAAAAAATATGAGTTATTGAGAGATAATATTATCTTGCAATGAAGAATGCTCAAGTTATAAGTTATCAAGAAAATAAGCTTTTTTGAGGATGAACTTAGAATTGATTATATGAGAAATTCAGCTTATTGAGAATGGATTTGGAGTTGACTGTATGAGATATTGGATATACATACTGAGAGAGCGAGAGCAAATGGAGCTTTCAAAAGTGACTTATTTATGCCAAGGGAAAGCCTTACAGTGCTGTATTTGGTATATTAAGGAGTATGGTATCTATGACCATACTACACAAAGGAATTCGAGAATACTAGCATAAAATATAAACCATTATCAATATTTAAATAGTGTAATTCACATTGATCCATTCTTGTGGGATAATAGGACGTACAGTATCCATAATTCAAATACTCTACTTATTTGTGTTAAAAGCCAGTTAAAACTGTTCCTGTGTTTGGGACCTGGTAATGATGACAATTTTTTAAAAAGATTTAGATGAGATTGAGAATATATACACTGTATTATGAACAATTTGTCATTTGTTTAATTTCTTATTTAAACTATATGTTGATCTAGACCACTGACAGCCATAATGAAATTTATCAAATATGAAAAAGAAGTTTGGATTTTATTATTTATGGACTATAGCTAGTACAGAAATGGAGTAAAAGATATTTTACAGGTTTTGTTTAAAATTTGGTTCACCCCCCACCACCACCACCCACCACTGCCTGAGAGAGAACAGGAGACTGAAATATTTCATATTTGGTAAAAGAGATAGCATAATACCAACTTTAAAATTTTAAAAAAAAAACAAAAATGTTAGATCACCAAGAGTGCTTTGGTGTTTGGGTTCCTTGAACTAATGGCCTATAACCATTTTTTTTAATGAGATAAGTGTATAAATCTTTTACTTAAAAAATTATGAGCACTTCACAAATCAGTATTTGCTTTGTTAACAACCTTCTCCTCTCACTCCTTTCCCCATGCTTGAGTGTGTTGATAGAGTACACTTAAAATTTTCAGGTATATTGGCCTACACTATAGTCTTTTGAGGAGCACAAGTAAACAAACGGTTCAGGCTATGGATATTTGTGCTGGCTATTAATATTATACTGCAATGGTTTTTTTGTTGTTTAAATGTTCGGAAGGAATTTCAGCACATAATAGACTTTGAAGGTGTTTCTGCAAAAGTTTTGTTTTTAAATATTTAAAAGTTTTAAACTTTGGAATTTGTGGAGTTATTATCAAAATCTGAATAAGTATTTTCTTTGATGAAAAGATTGTTTTATTTTATCATAAGTTATATTAATTTTAATTATACTGTACTTTTAAAAAGGTTTGGTTTTAATCTTATTCAAATGGTTGTTTAAAAGAAAAATATAAACTTACTTGCAAAATACAAACGAATGTTTAAATTTATGACCAAAGTTTAACTGTGATTCACTTCACTGTTTAAGGACATTGTTGCAGATAATTGGAATGATTCTTAGATATATCCAGCCTAAACTCGGTCATCACAAATCACATGAGAATTGGTTGATCTTTAAAACTTTATGATCAATGTTAATCTTTGATAATGATATGCAATAAAAGGTGTGCAATTTAATTAATATGGTCAGTCATTTGGTCATCATCATTTACATTAAACATATCTTGGGCTATTTAAAAAAGAATCATTCTCTGTATGTTACCTCATATAGTTTGAATATGGGGACAAGTATTTAGCGAATATGTTTAATAGTGTTGCATGGGAAAAAAAGTACTTGTGCTAAATGGACTAATGTGTTAACCTTCTACCACTGCATTTGTGGTATTTTTTTTTTTTTAGGTATGATTCAATATGTTATTTAAAGGCATTAAAGAGTATCATGTATAAAATATAATATATTACTCAGTGATACAAAAGAATTACAAATATAAAGTGTGTGTGCGGGGGCTAGGGTTTGGTGATAAATGCATGACAATATAAATTATATACTCATGCTGTGCAGAGAGCACAAATTTGCTATGCAGTATGATTAGAATTAGTTCATTGCTAAATCTTTTATTTATTTTTTTGAATTGAAATGCGAAGTAATAACATTTTTTAAACAAATCTGCTCAGGTGATTTCGTTTTAGTATTTTAAATAGCTTTGTGGATTTCTGATTGGTGTTCTTGAGAGTGAACATTTGCTATTGTGTCAGGTTTGACACAGACTTGAGAGGTCAGTCATTTAGAATATACACTGTATTTTGTCTCTTTCCTAGTATGTCAAGGATAGTGTAAAAAAAACAAGCACATTATTTTATTGTTGATTTTATGGTTAAAATTTTTATATATGAAAGTAACTTAGGATGGGTGGAAATAATGATTTACATGTTGAGGGTTGTAAAAGATTTTTGCTTTCAAATGTCTCGGATTATTAGTAATGTCAGGCTTTTTATAAATTCCTCTTTCTAAATTCTAAAGATTTTTTAATTTTTAAAAACTGAAATATTGTTCAATTTTGCTATAAAGATACACATTAGCTATATTTTTATAAGGATTTGAATTCTTTCCTGAAAAGATATTAATACTTTTTAAAGGATTTAAAAAGCAAATGGTTGATTAAGTGTGAGGAAAATACATTGCAGTGTTTGATCCTTTACTGTTTTCCAAAATAAAAGTATTGTATGTTTAAAAGCCATTTCACAGGTGAAAATTAATATATGTTTAAATACCATTTTACAGGTGGAGATCGAGGTGGAAGCTTTGGAAGTAGTGATAGAGGGGGCAGCAGCTTTAGCAATCGTGGTGACATGGAGATACAGCAAGACACCATATTTGTTTCTGGTATGGGCGAAGATGTGTCTGAGGAAGGTCTAGTGCAGCATTTTGGCAGCATTGGTGTTATTAAGGTGACACATTTTATATCATTGAATGTGCATGCAAACTTGTCAATACTGTAATGTCTAATTAATAACCATTTTGCCACTTTCTTGTTAGTCCTTAGCCAATGTTTCCATTTTCTTTTATGCATTAACAGTGCATGCTTGCACTTAACTCTGATAAGAATAGTAACAAGCATAGTCTTAATAAAAATACTTGATCATTAAAGTTATACTAACTAAACTTTATTCTGATTTAAATGGTAAACTGTCGGGCAGTCAGAATAATACCATGACTAGCGGATTTCTCATTTTCTTATGAATATTAAGAATTGGATATGATGTTTATTTTTGTTAATGTTTTATGCATTTCTTTGTCTGTTTATTATTGTCTTCCTTTCTCTTATTCCACATGAATATTTTTAGTACAGGATTTTTCTTAATCATTATAATATGTGCACTTTGTAACCACAAAATATCTACTATTAATTTATAAATATACATATATTTTGCCTCTATGATATAATTCTAAAATTTGTTGTAGAAATGATTAAAATTAAAAATTCCTGTAAATTACAATCAGAACAGATTTGACTCAGGATAATTCCACTATTGCTATGAAGTTTCAAACACACCGCTATGTATTTCGTTTTGGACAGTTAATTTATGAAGAATATTGCCTATATTGTCTATATGTAAGCTGGATATCATTTATTAAAGTAAATATTTCGTAACTGTCAAAATGACATTTTGTATTGCATGTACTCATCATTATTTGGCTGCTATTTCAAAAATGTGACATTTGCTTAATCTGTCATGCTTTATGTTTATTTCACGAGCAAATTTTGTTTTAGCAACTAAAATAAATAACCGCTGACAAAATAAGATTCTTGATGTTTATAAAAAAGGACGCATGATGAATAGCTCTTTGCAACGTTGTCTCAACCAAACAAATCAAGTCTTTTACATGATTTGCACAAAGTCCTATTCATCGGGCCATTAAGTGAGGTGAAAGGTTTTTAAACTTTTAGATTTTTTAAATAAACAAAATATGTTGTTTTTAAAATTAAACACTTCCATGTCAGAAAATTTGTTAATTAAAATTTTATTATTCATGATGCAAGTACTAAAAAGTGAAGGATGCGTTTAAAGAAATTTTAAATAGGAACAAATTGCAGTTTTTTTTAAAATATGTATCTGTCAAAAATATTAAATTGAACATAAAATGTCAATTAAAAAATATTTAAAAAAATATTGCATGCAGGCTTTTTTTCGCCCTGGCAGTTATCGTAATGAAAAGAGGAATATTATTGGCGATACTAAGCAAAGAAAATGCTTTTTTGAACACAAGTAGATTGAAAAAAAAAATTTATTTGCACACAACCCCATATTTTTCTAATAAGACATATATTTTTTTGCAAAATGAAGATGACATCAAAGTAGGCAAAAGTGTAAAAATCTGAAAACTGAAAAATAAATTAAATAAGAAAAAAATTTATATCTTAGACCGATTCAGTTAAATCAGTGGCATAGTTCTGTGGACTGTTGTTAAAAAGCATTTCTTTTGATCTAACAAATCATGACACCTGCAAGTTGCATAAATCTTGAATTAGTAAGTGTGTTGGCAGATTTGAACCTCTGTATGGCTACTCACTTGAACATCTGCTAAACGCTTTCTCACTAAGAAGAAAAAGAGAGCAAACAAAGAATTTACCCCCATCCCCATCAAAAAATTCCTTTTTCCATTTGCAAAATTGATCCTAATGATTAATATTTTAATTTTTGTTTAATCATTAGTGTTATCTGATGCATATTATTTGATCAGACTGACAAACGGACAGGAAAACCCAAGGTATGGATCTACAAAGACAAAATATCAGGTCTTCCCAAGGGCGAAGCAACAGTTACCTTTGATGATCCAGAGACAGCCAAGGCAGCCATAAACTGGTTTGACAGTATGTTACAACAAATTCATCTTAGACACTTTTCTTTTGCTGAAAACTTTATAATGAAAGACTAATTTAACCCGTTCGTCGTCATAACGAAAAACGCGTCATGGCAGCACTGTGTCACGCATATTTGCCGCCCAGCAACAATTTTGTCGGTAGCCGTATTTAAAAATGAAAAACGAGTGTGATTTATAATAGATTTTCAAAATTTTAAGTTTAAACTATTGTAGACATATTATAGAATTATTAAACTTTCTTTAAAAGTTATTTTAAAATTGAAAAATAAGTAAATAATAAAATTTTTTCTTACCTTTTTGTTGAACTTCCGATTTTTATCATCCTTGTCCAAATTTTTATCACTGTTGTTGTATTTCAAATTTTGTGGGGGTGTTTCATTCATAATCCCACCGTCAGTCAGTGTTTTGTGGGGGTCGATATTCATAAAAAGTTCCACTTTCAGTCCTAAAACACAGAGCATCAAGCATGCAACCACCAAGTACTTTTACTCAGTGACTACAGCGCCCGAGATGTGTCTGATGAAAGCTTCCAAATGTAGAAAAATAGATCTAATTTTTATTTATATGACAGTTTACAAGTTCAATTGAAGAAATTCTAGTTGCGCACATTTCCAGTTGAACAATATTTTTTTCCAAAATCCAGGAACAGAAAAATGAAGAAGAAAATAGTGTCCTCCCGTACCCAAGAAAATGTTACATGTAGATAACACATATCAGTCAAAGTTAGTAAAGCACAAATTGAAGTGACGTGAATACTGGTTGCACATATTTTCAAGAATATTCTTTTTCAAAAATCCAAGACACAAATGAAGAAGGAAACAATGCCAGCCACTTGCTTGGTAAAGGTAAGATGATTTATATATAATACAATTGTACATGTAGATAACACACCAGTCACGGTTACTGAAGTGAAGTGAAGAAAGCACAAATATGTTTTTTCAAAAATCCAAGGCACAAATGAAGAAGGAAACAATGTCAGCCACTTGCTTGGTAAACTAAAGGTAAGATGATTTATATATAAGAAAATTGTACATGTAGATAACACACCAAATACTAGTTGCACACATGTCCAATTTTTCACAAATTCCAATGCAGAAAATGAAGAAGGTAGCACTGCTAGGTAAGTTGATTTATATATATATAATAAAATTGCAGATGTAGACTTAGTGAAGCAGAAATGCAGATGCAGAAAATTTTATTATGGAAATCAACATCAGTAAAGTTTAGAAATTTTGTATACTCTGCTATTCTGTATTGTACAATGAATACACAGGTAACTTGTCAGGTAAAAATAAAAAAATACTGAGTATGTATTCGATTTCATCAGGAGTAAAAGAAGAAAATATAGGCTACAAATAAATTTTTGTACATAATGAAAAGAAAATAAATATAAAGTATTATGTTGCTGAATTACATATGTTTTATATATATATATATATATGTTGTAAATTATGAAACTAAATATAAAGTATTATGTTGCTGAATTGCATATGTTTTACATGTATATATGTGGTAAATTATGAAAATAAATGTTCAAAATGCTCCTATAATACAAAGAAGAAAATAGACAAAAACAGGAAAGAAGAATTAGAAAAAAAGAATTTACAATGTCTGCTTTGAATGAAATTTTTCAAAGCAGGGGGTAAGACAAAGGGCAACATCACATGTTGGGCACAGGTGACGTGTCCTTTTCTCAACTTTGTGGTCTGCACAAAGGCGACATCTTTTCCTCGGTGTTGGTTTACTTGTATCAATACGAGGAAAAAGTGTAATGTAATGTTTACCCATCAGTCTCGATGGTGGCAAACTGTCAGCAGAAGCGTGACCACCTTTAGAAACATTGACCTCAGGATATTTTTCTAGTATTTGCTTCAATACTGCATCTCTGAAATCTAGCAATGTCATTGATTTACCTGTGTGTTTCTTGTAAACAACACAGGCATTGTACAGTGCAATGTCAAGAATGTGAAAGAAAACTTTCTTGTACCACTTTATTGTTTTTCTGATGCTAGGGTATGCAGTTGTTACACTGTCACACAAATCCACCCCTCCCATATATTTGTTGTAATCACAAATGCAAGCTGGTTTCAGAATTGGTTCTTTTGTTTTGTAATGATTTTTGCCTGTATTTATTATTGTACTGTCATGATGCATTGTGCTTAGCATGAGTATCTGTTTCTTGTCTTGCCATGCAAAACAAGAAACACCATCATTATGGACAATTGCAATTTGTCCTGGAGTGAGCTTAGTGCCTGGAAAGTTCTTTGGCATGTCTTTTCTGTTTCCCATGACAGTTCCACATATGTATGTGTTGTTTGCCAAAAGAATGCGTGCTAAGGTGGGGCTAGTGAAAAAGCGATCTGTGTACACCTTGTAATATTTCCCTAGAAGTGGTTCTAAAAGAGTTAGAACAACTTTCTCACCCTGATTTCCATCAGTAAAAGTGTACTCAGTGTCTTTCCCCGTGTACATAATGAAATCGTAAACATACCCTGTAAGACTCTCACAAATTTCGTATGATTTGATTCCAAATCTAGCCCGTTTAGATTTTATATACTGCCTGAATCCTAAACGACCTTTCCACAACATCAGGGATTCATCCACACAAATATTTTCTCCAGGCACATAAATGGATGAAAATACTTGTCTGAAATGATCAATAATCAATCGAATTTTGTGGATACGGTCGGTAGGATCGGAGACAGCGTTATCGCAAAAATGTAGGCAATTTAGTAACAAATAAAATCTACGGCCAGACATTACTTTACGAAATAAAGGTTGGCCATAGGCTTCATCTTTACAAAAATAATGTTTCAATGTGGGTAGTCTACATATTCCCATCAAAAAAATAAGTGCCAAAAATTGATATATTTCAGACACCTGTGTATCGTGCCATTTCTTGATACGACTTGTAGCACAAAGGTTATCGTGCAAAAGTTGCTGAGAAGCATATATATTAGTGTACTCGACAATCTTTTGTACAAAATTCTCTGGTAAAAATGCCTGAAAAATGTCAAGTACTGTAGCATTTTCTGGAAACTGCATTTTTACCCCACTACAGCCTGCAAATGTTTGAATCTCCATGCTCGCGGCGACGCGTGCGTCACTCGATACACTCAAAATGTCGCCATGCGGGCGACCGGTTTCGTTACTAGATTCAGTGGCATTGGTGTCACCTCTTTCATCTAAAAGTGGAATATCCTCTTGTTCAATATCCTCTTCTTCTGAAGAAAAACTACTCTCCTCACACTCTGATCCAGCCGTATAAGCAAATTCACAATAATCCAACTGAAAATGTGCGCTTGCCATATTTATATAGATTACGTAATCCTAAAGTCTGCCAAAAACTTTCCAGGAAGCTGCAGGGTTGTGTTACAAACCGCGGGAATTCAGTCACATGAGCTTCCTAATTATAATATCTAAAGATAGAATTTAGAGCACAGTGGTTGCTGAGGCAGACCACATATTTCTTTCACTCCGGTTGGATCTCTTTTAATAGCATGATCGTTTTAGCCACGCCTGCGAGCGTGGCGTCCCATTTCGTCCCGAAGACGTGTGTAGAATTTTTTTTAAGACGCCAAAATCGTCCCGAAGACGACGAACGGGTTAATAAATAGGCACATTTTATTTTGATGTTGAACCTCCCGTGCCATAACTCAATCAAAATAATCAATTGGTCTACAGATTAAAAAATTTCTAATTACTTGTCTAATTTTGTTTAATCACATGATTGACCTAGATATTAGTTTTTTTAGTGTCCTAATATTTTGCCTTTCACTTTTTAATAGGAAGTATTTAATTAATTTTGACAGAGTGTAATGAATGGTCAGAGATACATTTCCAGAATCTTTAGATGAGTGGTTCAGATATTTTTATAAATACTATATTTGAATGTGCAGGTAAAGATTTTCAGGGACGCACCATAAAAGTGGAACTGGCTCAACGAACTGTTAGCAGCTTTGGCAGAGGAGGTGGCCGTGGAGGTGGTGGTGGTGGTAGAGGTACTTTTAATAAAAATATTCATTTGTAAATATTAGCAAGAGATATTATTGATTGATTTTTATCAACCATTATATAGTTGTGAAGACAAAGGAAATAGATAAATATTAAAGAAAAATATTTAATTCTATTTGAGACATGCTTAATATTGAATTATTAAAAAAAAATATTTTAACAGAATATATTTAATTAATTTTATCTCTAATGGTTGCACATACTTCTGACAAGTATTCTATGCTTTTTTAAAAAAAGCTTTCCCCATATTTAAAATAAGTAGTATTTGTGATCTTAAAATATAGATGAATTCAAAAAATATGTTAGGATTTCTTTTGTTGTTTTATATATTTAAAGTTTACAAAAATAAAATTTAAAAAATAGGTATTTTATATATTTTAAAATGATCTTTGTCAAAAATGACATAGTTATAAATAAATGAGATATTTTAAAACTAACTATTTCATTCCTAAACAAAAATAGTAAACACTCTACATTTCAAAAGTGTATTGATGAATATTTTTCTTTTCCCGTTTAGCTTAAATATTCTTGTGTTATATAGACTGTAAAAGAGAGTAGAGTAAACTGGGATGTTTTAAGACAAAATCTTTAACTCTTTGTTACTAAATGATTACTGGTGGCCAGCGTATATTTTTTTTCAAAGAATAAACTTCTTTTAACCTATTTTAAAGTTTTGTAGTCTTTATTTATTGAAAACATTTTCTTAAGATGTCATTAGCCTCAGTTCTCCAGCATTGAATCCCTCGTTTGAATAATTTTAATTACTCTATATACCAGGGGTCGGGAACCTTTTTGTCTGAGAGAGCCATTGACACCACATATTTTGAAAAGTAATTCTGTGAGAGCCATACATTATGTTTAAAACTAAAAATTCAAGTAAATGTGTGCATTTTGTGTAATTTCAACACTAAAAGTACAATAATTATGTCTTTGAATTCATTTTTTTAATAACATTGTTATGCTGTTGCTAATCAATAATGAGTATTTCCTACCATTAATGCGACTTCTGGTGCTGCATGGCTTTGCTCATGGCTTTGTAGTCTGGTTGATACGTGGTGAGGTTAAGCTTCATGCAGGCGTTGAGTCTTTAGTAGACTTTAGCTCATTTATAGAATGAAATATTGATATGCAATTAATATATAGATCAAAGGAGTCTAAAGAAACATTTTTTTTATAATCGAACATTTGTCTGCGAGCCAGATGCAGCCATCAATAGAGCCACATCTGGCTCGCGAGCCATAGGTTCCCGACCCCTGCTATATACCAACAATCTGGTTTACCGATTCCTCATATATAAAGTTTTAAAATTTAGTTTGTGGAAAATGGCCTGTTTGCAGCAGTTTTCCAATTAAACTTTACATTAAAATTAAAATTTTAAAATAATTTCTTCGAGTGGGTGGGATGAAAAGGGCCTGTTTCAGTAGTTTTCCAATATAAATTGAAATTTAAACCTTATATTAAAATTAAAATTTTAAAATAATTTCTTGGAGTGGGTTGGATGATAGATGATCCTGTTAGCAAACAAAGTCGTGATATAATGTGTAAATTCCTTTTTTAATATAATCTTTATATTTATTTATAAATACATATCTATCTCTATTAATAATTTAGGCTCTAAATCTTACCCCCTAGTTTTGAGATGCATTGTGAATTACTATTAACAAATTAGGTCAGTAATTTTAAATTTGCAAAGAATAGTTCTGGAAAATCGTTGTGTACTTTTGGCATCGTTTTTAAGGACTAGTGGTTAAATAAGAGTATATAACATTATAGAAAAATATGCCAATTTATTCTTCATGAAATACATTAAATGTTTTTTAAATGTGCTTTAACTTTTTAATTCTAAAATATCATTTATCCAGTTGTATTTATTATTTTAGAAATGTTTATTGTAATTTGTTCTTCATACATAATTAAAAAATTAAATTATTTTTTTCTTAATTCATAGGTGCTCCACGTGGAGACCGAGGTCGAGGTAGCTTTGGTGATAGAGGTGGCCGAGGTAGTGACAGAGGTGGTGGAGCTGGCAGAGGTATAGAGATTTCTAGAATTTCCTTTCAGTATAGCTGTGTTTAAGGATCAACCAAGCTAAAACATTTTTTCCATTACTACAGAGAAAGCCCTATGTAATCAGCTCCACCTTCCAACTCCCTGTGCCTTTTCCATTTTCACTGTTTTATCCAATAAAACACATTCTTATGTAGTGAATGTTTATATATTAAATATATCAAATATCCATTGCATTAAATTGTTATAAACGTATTCAGTGATCTTATCATTTATTACCCAATTCAGAATTGATCTGTCTCAGATGACTTAGAAATTATGTTGTAAAAATGCAGCTTTAGACAAGCAGGACTTTTAACTGTCCAGTGTTGGTCACATTTTCTACTTGCATGATGGTTATTTTACCAGTATCCAACAGTTGTCTTTGAAAATGCACCCTATAGAATTTTATTTTTGAGTCATTGTAGCATTTTTATTTAAAAGTAATTAATGTAAGTCCTTGCCATAAAACATTCTCGTTTGGATGAAATCTATAATAGAACAAATTTTTAATTTTTTGAAGAATAGTATAAATCTATAGGTTTTCGGAGTAAAATGAATTATATTGTTGTTGATGTGGCAAAATATTTTGTCTTAACATTTTTTGTTTAGTAAGTGCTAAAAAAAAACCAAACTTAAGCAGAACAGAAACAAACTATTTGTAATGGAATTAAAAATTTTTTGTTTTTGTTTTATTATCAGTTTTTAACTTTTTTTGTTTATTATTTAATTGTTTGAAAGGAATGGCTGGTGCTAATGCTAGTGGTGGGGGACCAAGCCGAGATGGTGATTGGAGTTGTCCAAATCCGTAAGTCCATACGTATTATTAGCAGACTGTCAAAATTTACTCACTTTTGAATGATGTGCCAATTTACTAAACTATGAAAGAAACAGTAACATTCATGGAGTGATGAAAATATGCATAATTATTATGATGATTTAGCAATTGTCCATATGACACAAGTTGGACGATCAAACTAATACTTTATTTCTGAATCTCCTGCAATTTTAAAAAGTAAAAGCTAATGAACATTTTCCAAAATACAATATAATGCTTTTATCACAAGATGATATATTTTCAAATATGCTAACACATTTTTGTAGGATTTCCTCCTTACAATTTGATATTTAAGGGCACATACGGCACGAGAAATCAATTTCTTTCTTTATTTTCTTTTTCAGTTTTGAGATTTTTACACATTTGCATACTTTAATATCTTTTGCAGTAAATATGTGTTTTCTTCTTAAAAATTGTGGGGGTTTTGTGCAAATAAAGTTGTTTTTACCAGTGTTCAAAAAAGCATTTTCTTTGCATAGTATCGCTGATAATAGTCCATTTTGCTTCACAATACCTGCCATATTTTCAAACTAGATTAAAGAGTGTTATATATAGGATTAAAGGGAATTACCTCCCTTATATAAAAAACGTCGCCCCATCGTATTTTAACACGATATAAGCACGTAGTTTGACGAAATCTTGACACTACAAGTGCTTGTGTGGTGTGTGTAACATAATACAAATTATTCTTTGAAAATCATTCTTTGATTGGTTAACCCTTTAAGGGGCAGAGCGGCCGAAAAGTCTTTACTACCGAAAGGGCAAAACGTCTGAAAGCATCTGTGCTCTTTTCTTCTCATATCGTGAGAGTTCCGGTGTCTTCTTCCTGTCTGACATTTGTACAACGAATCACACGCATTTTGAGATGTTTTCTCCTTGTTGCGTTAATTTTTTCATGAAGTTTTCTTTATTTTTTTTGCATTTGGTGTTTCAAATGGATTGCTTAGAATCGTCGAGCGATAGTGAGGAGTTTACTGGATTCAATTTATGTCCTACATTGCACATTTAGATACATATATATATATCTACCAGTAACTCATCAGTTTGCTGATCTGGATATAAATTTGTTCACAATGAAAAGGAAGGATATCTTAATATAAAATATAATAAATTTAATTTGTCAAAATCTTACCATTTTATTTCGCTGAAACAAATTTTAAACAGTCTCTTGGACCAGTTAATTGTAATACATAAAATCGAAGGAATGATCTCTTTGACAACTGCACAGAGGGATCAAGTTACACTTTTCATTAAATTTACCTACTTTGAAGCTGTTATTGACTTGAAATTATGCTGGTATACAAGTCAGAAATGTGATATCCATCGTGTGTTTTCAGATTTGAAAATGCGTTCGAGATAATCATTTCAAAAGATTGTTGTATTGAATTTTTTAATTTCAGAATTTTGGAATGTGCTTATGTAACCTTCATTTTAAAAATTGTGAAACAATTTAGTTATGTCATTATACCTATCTTCCAGCTTGAATAACATTAGAGTATTGTTACATTCATCATAAATTTATAAATTTACAATGCTTTAATGACAGATAAAAGTATTTTTATTGTAAATAAATGTTGAATTCGCTGTTTTTGTCATAGTGGGCAGATTTTTTCTTTCATTCAAAATTTGATAGATTTAATCAATTTAGTATAGGCCAACAATAACACTTCATGTATTTCAAAACATCAGAGGATTACTACATTGTACCCAATATTCATATTCGTATATAAATGAAATAATTCATTCTGTATACTCATACACTTAAAAACCACACTCATCCCATATGTACATATAGTATCAATTTATTGTCATTTAAATTTACCCAGAATATTTTTCACTTTTCAGTACATTCAGTATTTGTTTAACTGTTGGAATAATTTATACCAATTAAAATTAAACATTTGTATTATCCACTGAAAGGGGTGGAAATTGTGAATGTATTTGAATTTTTTTTAAAGTTATTTCCTTTCAAAGTTGGTGTGTGTAGCTAATTCCAATACTACAAAAAAGAATTCAGCATGGTTAAGTAATAGGTAAGGTCATTTTATTTTGACCCCTGAAATTTTTAAATAAACCACAGACCTCATGTTGAAATTGTGTTGGGTATTGCTTTCCATTTGGCTGAAAATACTATATGGTTTAAAAAATTTGTTTAAAAAATTGGTTTTATTCAAGTTGTTGTGTTAGCATACTTCTTTGTACAGTATTTTTTTTAATGAAAACTAAAGATTATCATGGAAGTAGTCAGAAATCTTGTAATTGAAAGTTGTATATTTTATTTGAATTTTTGATGAACCCTTCTGAAGGTAATGTTTAATAAAACAAAAAAAAATTAGACATAAAAGAAACTCTATACTTAAACCTTACTTCTTTATTAAACACCACAATTTTGTTCCAGTGACTGTGGCAACACCAATTTCCGATGGCGGAATGAATGCAATTTGTGTAATACACCTCGCCCTGATGGACCTGGCGGTGATAGTATGGGAGGAGGTAAATTATAAAGTTTAATACCTGTAACACTTCCCTCTCACACTTATTTATTTTCTGCAGATATGGAATGAGTTATGCTTATTAATTTTTTAAAAAAACAGCACTCCTATTTAATGTCTTTTTTATACACAAAATATTTATACTTGGCTTATTTTCTATTTATAAACTGTTTATAGACCCCTCCCCTCCTCACATAAAATGGAAAAATATTGGGTTTTATCCTGCAGTTTTTACTTTCTTAGACTTTTGCTGTCAGATCAGTGTAATTCTGTATTTCATGAATCAGAAGAAATTATTGACTGAAAATTTATGATAGAAGAGAGTACTTTTATTGATAGTTATTATCGGACTTTTTATTTATGCTTCAATTTACAAAATGTCTTCTTCGTTGGGTTACATCTTTAGTTCTCTTTTGTACTGTTAGTCATTCTTCTATATCATGTTTAACATTTAAATTTGTATACATATGAAATATTAATGTGTAAAATAGGGAATTAATTATATGTAGGTAGAACCAGCTATTTTTTCAAAATTTTTGGAAATGAATGAAATTTACATCATATAATTATCATGGTGAAAGAAGAGAGTTTACAAAAAAATGGTTTCTTAATCTTCCTTACTTTTTTGTTTGTTTTTTTTTTAACTCAATTTTAAAAAATGTGGAAAAAAATTGTAAAAAATGCTTTTTACACATATTTTACATTTTGCCATTTTTTTCATCACCCTAAAGTAAAAACTGATGATCTGACAGAGCTAAATTTTTGCATACCTCATGTATCCAGTGCTGACATGAAACCTGATTTTTTTTGAGGCTATAGCTTTCTTAATTTTTGAGTTATTGATTCTCAAAATTGAGAAAAACACAAATTGAGCAATGGCACTTTGAGCCAATGCTGAAAATTAAGAACTATTTGATAACTTTATAAATAGCAACTAGTCAGTTAAAGTGAAGTGGTGTGTGAGGCATTCTTTGGTTGTTTTTTTTAAAATATAGCACAGCTAATTTTTGTCTTCAATATCCTGAGATTTGACTTATATTTATAAATTTTACAGGACGCAGTGATCGTGGAGGTGGTGGCGGAAGCAGAGGTTTTGGTGGTGGTGGTCGAGGTGACCGTGGTGGTTTTGGTGGTGGCCGTGGAGGAGACAGGGGAGGAGGATTTAGAGGTGGCCGTGGAAATTTTGGCGGTGACAGAGGTGGCCGTGGTGGAGGAGGCTTTGGAGGTGGTGACAGAGGTGGCTTTGGAGGCCGAGGTGGTTCACGTGGTGGTGGACAGGGTGATAGAGACATGGGCAGGTTTGTAAAATCACTATTTTTGAAAGAAAGTGGTCAATAAAACATTAATTCTCTAAACATTTATTGAAAAAAAAACGAAATAATTTATGATGTTTAAAATATACTCCAGATTGAAACTTTAAAAATGAAAATTTTTTTTGTGAATTAGTAGCATTGAAGATAATACTTTGGAACCACCATTCCTACCTGTTTGTCTTTTCACGCTACTAAAGCCAGACATTAGAATGACTTTTGTAATATACTATAGTTCAGAATTGCCATCCTGTTAACAGTCAGTAAAAACAGGTTACCTTATAATTCCTGAGGTGGGCTTTTTTCCTGCAAAATGAACTAGAAATTTCAAGTCAAAATTTATTTTAAAAACATCAGAAGTATATTTATATATAGCTAGGGATACCTTTGTGTGACTAGGCCTTCCATCACTTTGTGCTAGTTTTTGATGCAAAATGAGCTCAATAGTATATTGTATTTTGAACATAATGGCACTAACGGCATGCCCTTAGCTAATGACCTCAACATAGTAAAAAACCTGAGGCTGGGTTAATAAAATGATTATTAAGTGCTTGTATTTTTTATATATATTTATACAGTTGAAAAATCTTGGTAGTACCAGGAAGATTTGATTTTTTGCATCACCCCGAATAATAGCGGTTTTGCAGATTGTTCTTTGTTATGCTGTGTATTTGGCATGAATGGTTTTTGATTTGTTAATTTTCATTAACATTCTTTTTAAGAAGAGAAGAATTACACGTGCCTTATTATATAAAGTCAAAAACTGCGTCCTGTTTATATTAAGAGTTGTACACAAAATTCCTTTATCACAGATTTTAAAATTTGATTTAAAAAATGTTCATTTTACCAAGTATAAAACATGTTCTATTGCTGTTGCAGGGACCGAGGAGACCGCAGATCAAAACCATATTAAAGATCTACCTGCACTGTTATATTGCTCATTTTTTTGTAGACTGTCCAAAACAAATTTTCATCAACCTGCTCTTAAGCATTATTGTTGACTTTAAATTACTTTCGTGTGCCAGCTGATTTTTTATTTTAGTCTGTAAAAATGAAAATTATTCCTACTTGACGGGATTACAATATCATTTTAAACATATATGTATTATTGCTAACTGTAAAGCAGATGATTTCATGTTTTGTCTTGACCAGCTTAAGAGATTGTGTCGTGATTTTAGTAATAAATTTGGATCTCAAAAATGAGTGATCTTGGTCCTTAGTTTTGTGTATTGTGTAATTGAAAGATTTGGATGTGGTTTTGTTTGATAATTGAATTTTTAAAATAAAATCTTTAACCACTATCTCAAATGTTTAAAGACTTTCTGATTCCTGGACTGATTTGATCATTTTGCTTTACCTGTGCAATATTTTTGAAAACCATCTTTTTATCAAACTTCGTTAGGTGCTAATCTTCGTCTGTTGCTCTTTTAATCTACATTTAGCGAGTCCCCAATCAAATCACTGTTTCACAACATAATAGGAGAATGAAGGTCAAATTTATTAAATCAACAATCAAATATACATCATTTGAATATAATCAAGAGCGTTGACATTTACCTCACTTCACAACAATATTTGATTAACGCTGGACAATCATTCAGTTTATCCTAGCAGTCAACATAAATAGATAATCAGAGATATCAAAGAAATGATAGAGTTTCAGTGCAATAATTAAAGTCAACCACATAACCCTTTTAAAGATGGTGGTTGTAGCCAGAACGTATTCACAATCACGTGGTTTGCAACAAGTCACTGTCTTTCTTATTCAGGTGAGGGTTCTGCGTGAATGTTCTAGGCATATTACAGAATCTTCAGTGAGCACACCATAGAGAATCGTCCTGAATTTAACATGCACTATCAAGCACATCAGGAGGAATGTTCTTGTGCATTTACTCAACACACTATGAGGAACATTGAAAATCATCTTCCTGAATCCTCTAGGCCAAACTGGAGCCGTTTATACTGTGTTGGCTCTCGAACAGAATCCACAGGAATCAATTTAAAGGATTAGGTTTTACTGATAAGTTGAAAACACTGGACCCACACTGACCAAGCAGAGTACAGTAGTCACTGTAACATGGCGTGACAAAGTAAAAGGGCGTGCTCTCTCATAAGCAAATTATTGCCTTTATGATGCGACTCGAGTTATGTTCAAATTCAAAGTGATTAGTATAGCCACTATAGAGTACTTCTTCAACAAAGAAACTTTCTGTGCATCAACATTAGATGCATTTCTTATCAACAAGTGTGAGACTATTAGTCAGAAAACTACTCATCCACTTGGAATTGGTTTGGATTGCATCAGCAATCTCTAGCCAATTCTCCAGCTGAGTTGTTTACGGTCACTTTGACAATTTAACAATGTATATAACAACTAAGTCTAGAAATAAGGATAGGCAAATTTACTCCGCCACAACATGAATGCAAAGAATATGTCTGTTTAAGGTGGTAAATTTTGCCCTATATATATTCTTTAGATCCTATAGTTTAAAAAGATTACTACGTAAACATAAGACTATTGTCAGGATTTTAAAGCCAAATCTTATAAATCCTCAACTTCGATAATACAACCGAATCAGTTCTAAAAATAATACCGAAATAGAACAATTAACCAGTCATACTATTAAATTTGCATACTGTTGTATAACAAATTCCTGTCATTAATTTCAGTATCTGGCTCTGATCCCCCAATTTCACTGAGTCCCCTTGATTATCAGAGAAGTTTTTCAACCATAATCTGTCCTCCAATAATAATTACTACAAATGTAGCATGCTAGCTTTTTCAAGTCGATAGTTAATGAATAAATCAGGTTCACCTCGTGCAGTGTAAAATCGTTAAAATAAAATATTCATGTTATCCTACACAATTTTATCACATCAAATAAAATTCTGTTAAATCCGCCCTCATAATTTATTTCAGTTATGGCAGGATAGCGTCCTTGACTTCATCAAGTGCTGCCATCCAATCAAATGTTTATAATAAAAGTTCTAGTCTGGTAAAATTAATCCTTTCCTTTTAGTAATAGTTTTAGAATTTAATATTTCTTATTACTATATAGTTTTCTCTAATTTTACTAAACTATTTCATTTATTTATATTTGCCTAAAGTAAGTCTGTGTGTTTCTGGTTTGTCTTAGTTTTATTTTTTAAAATTAAAGTAACATGTTTATCTAATTTTATTATTTAAGACAAATAAATAGTAAAACTGCTAGTGACAAAATATTTAGAAAAAATATAAATGGAAAGTTGCAATTATGACGTTTACCAATGACGTTACGTTTGTATATTACATCGAGGTTTTCGCGTCACAAGAAAAAAAAAGTTATTCCAAATGTGAGATATGTTAGGCTGTTGGACAAAGACCACTACTTGTCACCTCTATCAGGACAAGTAGATCGCGTGAGGCTGCAAAGGAAGGTAAATACTTCGATCTGTAGAAAATATAGATAGCATATTTTTAAAGAAGGAAAATATTATTGAATAGAGGCTGTCAGCACAGCGAAAGTTGTCTTTGAACTCAACAGTGGGGACTGCATGTGTGTGTTTGTGTGTGTGTGTAAATGAGGAAGAAAGTACACCAGATGCATTTATTGTTCTATTTATTCCAGTAATTTCTTTTACAATTCATAAACGTCAGCCTTGAGACATTCATTAAATGATCACTAACTAGTAGCATACTCTTCTTACCCTCTCTTTCCCCATCTCCTGCTAAGTACTGGCTCAATCGCTGTCCGAAAATTGATTTTAGAAAAATAATTGTTTAAGAAAGTTAGAAATATGGAACCAAAGGCCTACTATTTATTACATAATTTTTTATTATATCCGTAATGCTTAAATACTTCGAGTATAAAATCAAATATTGATAAATCACATATTATAATAAATAGAAAACCAAACATTTGATTTATATAAAATCGCTATGTATATAACTAGACTTCTGTAAACAAGGAAAGAAACAACAATCAGAGAAAACCAGGCCTATGCACAAATTATGGGCTTTAAGGTCATTAAGTCAATTTTAACCAGCTCCTTAAGCGATTAGAATTGTAGGATTTAATTGTGGAATTCCTTTTTATCAAACGAAGCATAATGTAGTGACGGTCCCACATCTATCTATCTGATAATGTAAATTTTTACTGTTATTGTGTTCAGTCTAAATTAGATTTAGATTAATTAGATTCATCACGTACAAGTCTATTCAATTGTTAATAATTAATATATCAACTGCAATATCAGTGATGTAAAACCACAATGACCTTCTACATGACATTTTGTAAATGTAGACGTGTTTGTTTCATTTGCATAAGGATTAGAGCATCTGACATCAAGCTTCCTTGTAAATCAATGCATTTTCCCCATTTATGATGAGTTTCTCATACTCTTGTCTTATTATAATTATAGTTGGTCCTCGGTGTTCTATGAGTTAGAATTTCCCAGGTATATGGAGGGTTAGAAACTATCAGCTTTGACCGTATATATCTCTAAAATTTGACCGAGTATGTATTTTTCCCGTATACCCCCCCCCCCTTCTCAAGAAAAAGCAAAGAAAGAAACAAACATACAAAAACTAAAACCTTCATAATGATAGAGCTAATGAAAAACCTCCCTTTATACGCAAAAAGGGGTCTGCTGTAGGTCTAATGCCAATGTGTATATTGCCCTCTTTAGTTTGGAAACTCGGGTGATAATTGTTCGGAAATGATTTCTCTCCGGTTTGCCAACTTGTTGATTTTGTGTTCCTTTGCTCTAGTTATATTAGTGGTTTTTTGCTTTTCTTTGTCTATATAATATTAGTAGTATCGGGTCATTGTAATATTAGTAGTCTGTTGGTTCCTTGGGAATAGTAAAGTAGTGATTTGTTATTGAAGTAAATATTAGTAGTCTAATGCTTCCTTTGCAGTCATAATATTACTAACCTTGCGTGTTTCTTTGTCTATTAGTAGCCTTGTATGTTTCTCTATATTACTCTAGTCAAATTTCTTTGTTGTAGGAATACAGTGTATTAACAGTCAAGTATATTTGTCATAGTAATATAGTAGCCTTGTTTGTTTCTTTTTAGTAATATTAGTAACCTTGTATGTTTCTTTTTAGTAATATTAGTAACCTTGTATGTTTCTTTTTAGTAATATTAGTAACCTTGTATGTTTCTTTGTCATAGTAATATTATTGCCTTGTATGTTTCTTTGTCATAATAATATTATTGCCTTGTATGTTTCTTTGTCATAGTAATATTATTGCCTTGTATGTTTCTTTGTCATAGTAATATTATTGCCTTGTATGTTTCTTTGTCATAGTAATATTAATAGTGAATATTTTTTGTCATAGTAATATTATTGCCTTGTATGTTTCTTTGTCATAATAATATTATTGCCTTGTATGTTTCTTTGTCATAATAATATTATTGCCTTGTATGTTTCTTTATCATAATAATATTATTACCTTGTATGTTTCTTTGTCATAATAATATTGCCTTGTATGTTTCCTTGTCATAATAATAATATTATTGCCTTGTATGTTTCTTTGTTATAGTAATATTAATAGTGAATATTTTTTGTCATAGTAATTTTTGATCCTTGTATGTTTCTTTGTCATAGTAATATTTGAAGTCTTAGGTTTTTCTTTGACATATCAATGGTGTTGTGTTCCTTTGTCATAGTAATACATAATTATTAACAGCATGCTATCTTTGTGTAAATTAGTAATGAATTGTGTTTTGCCCCATATTAATTTTAGTAACGTCATTTTGATTGTTCTCGATAAATTTGAGCAATGTCTTTAATAAAAACGTTGTGTTGGTATTCCCATTCAAATGTCTGTAATGTCGAAATAGTTCTCGATTGCAGTAGCAATTAATGTTGTGTTGATAGTCCCATAATAATACTAGTTATGTCAAATGGTTGTCGATTGTAGTAGCAATTAATGTTGTGTTGATAGTCCCATAATAATACTAGTTATGTCGAAATGGTTGTCGACTGCGGTAACATAATGCTGTGTTGGTTGTCCCATGATGTAATGTCATGTTTTGTTCACACTAGTATTATATATGTAACATCGTGTTAGTTATCCATACTAATATTGGTGTTTGTAACGACGTGTTCTGTCCACACTAATATTATATATGTAACAGTGTGATTGTTATCCGATCTAATATTAATACATATAACGTGCTGATTTGTCCACACTAATGTTAGTATAACTATAAATAGCACAGTGTTTTGTCCACACTAAAATTATTACATGTAACACCGTTCTGGTTACCCAGACTAATATTATTCTAGGTAAAGTATTGATTTGTCCACACTAATGTTAGTAGAATTATAAGTAACAAAGTGTTTTGTCCACACTAATATTAGTATAGGTAACATAATGCTAATTATCCATACTAATATTAGTATATGTAACGTCGTGTTCTGTCCACACTAATGTTAGTATAGGTAACATAATGCTAATTATCCATACTAATATTAGTATATGTAACGTCGTGTTCTGTCCACACTAATGTTAGTATATGTTAAATCGTGTTTATCTTTACTAATATTATTATAGGTTACGCCGTGTTTTGTCCACATTAATATTAGTACATTTAACACCGTGCTAGATAGCCATGCTAATATTATTATAGGTAACGTCATGATTTGTCCACAACAATATTAGTACATGTAACGTCCTATTTTGTCCTGACTAATATTAATACTCGAAAAGTGCTAGTTATCCATACTAATATTATTGTAGGTAGCGTCATGATTTGTCAAAACTAATATTAGTACATGTAACATCGTGCTAGTTATCCATACTAATATTATTATAGGTAGCGTCATCGATGAATAGACTGCTTTATTTTTCATAAGTTATATTAATTTTAATTATACTGTACTTTAAAAAAGGTTTGGTTTTAGTCTTATTCAAATAGTTGTTTAAAAGAAAAATATAAACTTACTTGCAAAATACAAACGAATGTTAAAATTTATAACCAAAGTTTAACTCTGTGATTTACTTCCACGTTTAAGGACATTGTTGCAGATAATTGGAATGGTTCTTAGATATATCCAGCCTAAAACTCGGTCATCACAAATCACATGAGAATTGGTTGATCTCTAAAATTTTATGATCAATGTTAATCTTTCGTATGCAATTTAATTAATATCGTCAGTCAGTTGGTCATCATCATTTACATTAAACAAATCTTGGGCAACTTAAAAAAAAGAATCATTCTCTGTATGTTACATCTACATGTATATAGGTTGAATACAGGGACAAGTATTTAGCGAATATGTTTAATAGTGTTGCATGGCAAAAAAAAAAGTTCTTGTGCTAAATGGAATAATGTGTTAACCTTCTACCACTGCATTTGTGGTATTTTTTTTTTTTAGGTATGATTCAATATGTTATTTAAAGGCATTAAAGAGTATCATGTATAAAATATAATATAGTACTCAGTGATACAAAAGAATTACAAATATAACGTGTGTGTGTGTGTGTGTGTGTGTGTGTGTGGGGGGGTTGGGTTTGTTTGGTGATAAATGCATGACAATATAAACTATATACTCATACTGTGCAGAGAGCACACATTTGCTATGCAGTATGATTGGAATTAGTTCATTGCTAAATCTTTTATTTTTCTGTTGGAATTGAAATGCGAAGTGATAAAATATTTTAAAACAAATCTGCTCAGGTGATTTTGTTTTAGTATTTTAAATAGCTTTGTGGATTTCTGATTGGTGTTCTTGAGAGTGAACATTTGCTATTGTGTCAGGTTTGACACAGACTTGAGAGGTCAGTCATTTAGAATATACACTGTATTTTGTCTCATACCTAGTATGTCAAGGATAGTGTAAAAAACAAGCACATTATTTTATTGTTGTTTTTTTTATTAAAATTTTTATATATGATAGTAACTTAGGATGGGTGGAAATAATGATTTACATGTTGAGGGTTGTAAAAGATTTTTGCTTTCAAATGTCTCGGATTAGTAATTTGTCAGGCTTTTTTTTTATATATAAAATTTATTTAATTTCTCTTTCTAAATTCTAAAGAATTTTTATTTTTATTTTTAAAACTGAAATATTGTTCAATTTTGCTATAAAGATACACATTTGCTATATTTTTGTAAGGATTGGAATTCTTTCCTCAAAAGATATTAATACGTTTTAAAGGATTTAAAAAGCAAATGGTTGATAAGTGTGAGGAAAATACATTGCAGTGTTTGATCCATTATTGTTTTCCAAAATAAAAGTATTGTATGTTTAAAAACCATTTTACAGGTGAAAAGTAATATATGTTTAAATACCATTTTACAGGTGAAAAGTAATAATTGTTGAAATACCATTTTACAGGTGAAAAGTAATAATTGTTTAAATACCATTTTACAGGTGAAAAGTAATAATTGTTTAAATACCATTTTACAGGTGAAAAGTAATAATTGTTTAAATACCATTTTACAGGTGGAGATTGAGGTGGAAGCTTTGGAAGTAGTGATAGAGGGGGCAGCAGCTTTAGCAATCGTGGTGACATGGAGATACAGCAAGACACCATATTTGTTTCTGGTATGGGCGAAGATGTGTCTGAGGAAGGTCTAGTGCAGCATTTTGGCAGCATTGGTGTTATTAAGGTGACACATTTTATATCATTGAATGTGCATGCAAACTTGTCAATACTGTAATGTCTAATTAATAACCATTTTGCCACTTTCTTGTTAGTCAGCCAATGTTTCCATTTTCTTTTATGTATTAACAGTGCATGCTTGCACTTAACTCTGATAAGAATGGTAACAAGCATTGTCTTAATAAAAATACTTGATCATTAAAGTTATACTAACTAAACTTTATTCTGATTTAAATGGTAAACTGTCGGGCAGTCAGAATAATACCATGACTAGCGGATTTCTCATTTTCTTATGAATATTAAGAATTGGATATGATGTTTATTTTTGTTAATGTTTTATGCATTTCTTTGTCTGTTTATTATTGTCTTCCTTTCTCTTATTCTACATGAATATTTTTAGTACAGGATTTTTCTTAATCATTATAATATGTGCACTGTGTAACCACAAAATATCTACTATTAATTTATAAATATACATATATTTTGCCTCTTTGATATAATTCTAAAATTTGTTGTAGACTACAATGATTAAAATTAAAAATTCCTGTAAATTACAATCAGAACAGTTTTGACTCAGGATAATTCCACTATTGCTGAACTGCTATGAAGTTTCAAACACACCGTTATGTATTTCGTTTTGGACAGTTAATTTATGAAGAATATTGTCTATATGTAAGCTGGATATCATTTATTAAAGTAAATATTTCGTAACTGTCAAAATGACATTTTGTATTGCGTGTACTCATCATTATTTGGCTGCTATGTAAACAATGTGAACTTTTCTTAATCTGTCATGCTTTGTGTTTATTTCAAGAGCAAATTGTGTTTTATCAACTAAAATAAATAACCGCTGACAAAATAAGATTCTGGAAGTTTATAAAAAAGGACACATATGATGAATAGCTCTTTGCAACTGGTTGTCTCAACCAATCAAATCAAGTCTTTTACATGATTTGCACAAAATCCTATCAATCGGGCCATTAGGTGAGGTAAAAGGTTTTTAAACTTTTTGATTTTTTAAATACCCAAAATATGTTGTTTTTAAAATTGCATAATTTAAACACTTCTATGTCAGAAAATTTGTTAATTAAAATTTTATTATACATGATGCAAGTACTAAAAAGTGAAGGATGCGTTTAAAGAAATTTTAATAGGAACAAATTGCAGTTTTTTGTTGTTGTAATGATGTATCTGTCAAAAATATTAGAACGTAAAATGTCAATTAAAAAAATGTAAAAAAAAATATTGCATGCAGGCTTTAATTTGACCTGGCAGTTATCGTAATGCAAAGAGGAATATTATTGGCGATACTAAGCAAAGAAAATGCTTTTTTGAACACAAGTAGATTGAAAAAAACTTTATTTGCATAAAACCCCATATTTTTCTAATAAGACACATATTTTTTTTTTGCAAAATGAAGATGACATCAAAGTATGCAAAAGTGTAAAAATCTGAAAACTGAAAAATAAATTAAATAAGAAAAAATTGATTTCTGAGACCGATTCAGTTAAATCAGTGTCATGGTTCTTGACATGTAGTTAAAAAGCATTTCTTTTGATCTAACAAATCATGACACCTGCAAGTTGCATAAATCTTGAATTAGTAAGTGTGTTGGCAGATTTGAACCTCTGTATGGCTACTCACCTGAACATCTGCTAAACGCTTTCTCACTAAGAAGAAAAAGGAAAGAAAAAGAGAGCAAACAAAGAATTTACCCCCATCCCCAACAAAAAATTCCCTTTTCATTTGCAAAATTGATCCTAATGATTCATATTTTAATTTTTGTTTAATCATTAGTGTTATCTGATGCATATTATTTGATCAGACTGACAAACGGACAGGTAAACCCAAGGTATGGATCTACAAAGACAAAATATCAGGTCTTCCCAAGGGCGAAGCAACAGTTACCTTTGATGATCCAGAGACAGCCAAGGCAGCCATAAACTGGTTTGACAGTATGTTACAACAAATTCATCTTAGACACTTTTCTTTTGCTGAAAACTTTATAATGAAAGACTAATTTAATAAATAGGCACATTTTATTTTGATGTTGAACCTCCCGTGCCATAACTCAATGAAAATAATCAATTGGTCTGCAGATTAAAAAATTTCTAATTACTTGTCTAATTTTGTTTACACACATGGTTGACCTAGATAATACAGTTTTTTTTAGTGTCCTAATATTTGGCCTTTCACTTTTTAATAGGAAGTATTTAATTAATTTTAACAGAGTGTAATGGAATGGTCAGAAATACACTTCCAGAATTTATGGATGAGTGGTTCAGATATTTTTAAAAATACTATATTTGAATGTGCAGGTAAAGATTTTCAGGGGCGCACAATAAAAGTGGAACTGGCTCAACGAACTGTTAGCAGCTTTGGCAGAGGAGGTGGCCGTGGTGGTAGAGGTACTTTTAATCAAAATATTCATTTGTAAATATTAGCAAGAGATATTATTGATTGATTTTTATCAACCATTATATAGTTGTGAAGTCAAAGGAAATAGATAAATATTAAAGAAAAAATATTTAATTCTATTTGAGACATGCTTAATATTGAATTATTAAAATAAATATTTTAACAGAATATATTTAATTAATTTTATCTCTAATGGTTGTACATACTTCTGACAAGTATTCTATGCTTTTTTAAAAAAAGCTTTCCCCATATTTAAAATAGGTAGCATTTGTGATCTTAAAGTATAGATGAATTCAAAAAATATGTTAGGATTTTTTTTTGTTGTTTTATATATTTAAAGTTTACAAAAATAAAATTTAAAAGATAGGTATTTTATATATTTTAAAATGATCTCTTTTTTTCCAAAGAATAAACTTCTTTTAACCTATTTTAAAGTTTTGTAGTCTTTATTTATTCAAAATGTGTTGTTTTTTAAAATGTCATTAGCCTCAATACTCCAGCATATTGAATCCCTCGTTTGAATAGTTTTAATTACTCTATATACCAACAATCTGGTTTACTGATTCCTCATATTTAAAGTTTTAAATTACTATGTGGAAAAGGGCCTGCAGCAGTTTTCCAATATAAATTGAAATTTAAACTTTACATTAAAATTAAAATAATTTCTTGGAGTGGGTGGAATGATAGATGATTAGCAAACAACATCGTTATATATTGTTTTTAAAGTTTGAATTTTTAGCCTTATTTACATTTTTAGCCTTATTTAAATTTTTAGCCTTATTTAAATTTTGTTTATACCTACAGTACAAGCTTTGTACATTTTTTTTCACAAAGTTTTAAATAGAATATATTTTATACAGTAAAAACTAACAAGATATTTCAAACTTGCAAATGATATTGCTGTATTACACTAAGGCAGTTTAAACTCTAAAATTAAGGACTGTATAAAAATATGTAAAGTATAGTTTATGCTGAGATTTTGCAGATAAATTCATTTATGAATATAACCTTTAGATTTATTTATAAATTGATATCTATCTCTATTAAAAATTTTGGCTCTAAATCTTACTCCCTAGTTTTGAGATGCATTGTGAATTAATATTAACAAATTAGGTCAGTAATTTTAAAATTGCGTGGAATAGGTTTGGAAAATCGTTTTGAACTTTTGGCATCGTTTTTAAAGAGTACTGGTTAAATAAGAGTATATAATTTATTAAAGAAAATGATGCCAATTTATTCTTCATGAAATACATTAAATGTTTTTTAAATGTGCTTTAACTTTTTAAAGTCTAAAATCCCAGTTATATTTAGTATTTTAGAAATGTTTATTGTAATTTGTGCTCATAACATAATTAAAAAATTAAATTATTTTTTTCTTAAATCGTTATAGTTAATTAAGCTTAGTGAATTACTTTCGCAGCAGAGAAACAAGCACAGCCGACAACACCTTGATGATCACGCGCTTTGTTTATGTTTTGGTCTATGTTTACTTCGCGCACGCTTGGGTTGCACATTTTCCCGCTCTACGGGTTCCGCTACGAAAATGCCATTTTGTCATGCTATATACCATTTTAAAGAAGATATTCTCTACTTGCTAATGATATTTTCAAAATAACCGTAAAAAAGTGAAACTTCAATTAGGATTTTTTCAATCGATACAATAAAAATAAAAATACAGATATTAGCTTCCTCATCTTTAGTTTGATGTAAGATACATTCTGATTGGACAATCGTAGCGGAACCCGTGTTAGTGTTTGCAAGGTATATCAAAATACGATGGTAAAACCGGAGATTGGCAAAATGGCCACGGTTATCGAAATACGCTCTCTCACAAATAAAAAGTACATTAATGAAAAGTTGGAAGATAGTTTTATTCAACAAATTATTTCACAAGCATGATAAATACGGAACATAAACACAGCGCTTGTTACAAAATGGTATGGTAAATTTTTCGGAATTTAGTAGTTGTCAGCTATCATATAGAGGCTGGTTCTACCTATTATATGTATGAGATGTGCATTAAAGGTAGGCACCTAAAATTGAACAAAAATAGTTTGTACTTTTCACCATTATATATTCAAATTGAGTGAAAATATGAATTTATTGAATTTTGAAATAAAGAAAAGATGTGTTACTTAAGCTAGCACTGCAAACAAGAATTCACTGTGCTAAAGGTGGTGATGCACAATATTGTATATGAGTATTAAATTTGCTTTTATTATTTTAATTTGTTTGTAACAAATACACGTTTGCAAAAAATCAGTCATACTTATTATTTTAACAGATTTCATTTTTTTTTATTTTTTACTTTAGTGCACAAACTGGTCGCTCTTGAATATTAAAATATTTGACTCTTAAAATCACCTTGATGGTATTTTCTAAGGCTTATGGCCCTTTAAGAACTATTTGATAACTTTATAAATAGCAACTAGTCAGTTAAAGTGAAGTGGTGTGAGGCATTCTTCGGTTGTTTTTTTTAAAAAAAAATATAGCACTGCTAATTTTTGTCTTCAATATCCTGAGATTTGACTTCTATTTATAAATTTTGCAGGACGCAGTGATCGTAGAGGAGGTGGTGGAAGTCGAGGTTTTGGTGGTGGTGGTCGAGGTGACCGTGGTGGTTTTGGTGTTGGCCGTGGAGGAGACAGGGGAGGAGGAGGATTTAGAGGTGGCCGTGGAAATTTTGGCGGTGACAGAGGTGGCCGTGGTGGTGGAGGTTTTGGAGGTGGTGACAGAGGTGGCTTTGGAGGCCGAGGTGGTTCATGTGGTGGTGGACAGGGTGATAGAGACATGGGCAGGTTTGTAAAATCACTATTTTTGAAAGAAAGTGGTCAATAAAACATTCATTCTCTAAACATTTATTGAAAAAAAATGTGTTCTAATAACAAAGTTGAATATGTGTATATAAATGTTTATAGTAAGAGAGGTAGGAATCTGTAATTTTGCCTGATAATGTTTACTGTGGGAAGGGTGTTAGTCAAGGTCTGCCTCTGCCGTGCTGATTTCACTCATTCACTCATAAATTGGTTGTTGGCTCTTAACTCACCTCTTGTACAGAATGGAGATAAGATTTACCCACTAAGAGGACAAAGTAGGAGTTGGTCAGGGTCTGCCCCTAGGGCATACTTACAGTATAATTATTGGTAGGAGATATTTACTGTTAAAAGTATTTTGGCCTTTTGTGTTTTCCACTCAACCCTCTAAATGCCCTGTATGTTTACAAAACCTGACTCTTACACAATGTGTACATGACTGCTTACAGCACTGCACATTTATTTATGCATTAATTGTAATTTGCTGAGGAATCACTTTAATCTAAACATGTATATTTAAACAGAATGTATACACATGTTATCTTACTTTTTTCCTTCATATTTTCTCTCTAGTTTACGTTCTCCAACAAAAAAAATTATATTTGGATTGGTGTAAACTCGACATTGCAGCAGAGCAAGAAAAATACCCAGTAATGTCTGGTTAAGCAGAGCAAGAAAAATACCCAGTAATGTCTGGTTAAGCAGAGCAAGAAAAATACCCAGTAATGTCTGGTTAAGCAGAGCAAGAAAAATACCCAGTAATGTCTGGTTAAGCAGAGCAAGAAAAATACCCAGTAATGTCTGGTTAAGCAGAAGCAAGAAAAATACCCAGTAATGTCTGGTTAAGCAGAGCAAGAAAAATACCCAGTAATGTCTGGTTAAGCAGAGCAAGAAAAATACCCAGTAATGTCTGGTTAAGCAGAGCAAGAAAAATACCCAGTAATGTCTGGTTAAGCAGAGCAAGAAAAATACCCAGTAATGTCTGGTTAAGCAGAGCAAGAAAAATACCCAGTAATGTCTGGTTAAGCAGAGCAAGAAAAATACCCAGTAATGTCTGGTTAAGCAGAAGCAAGAAAAATACCCAGTAATGTCTGGTTAAGCAGAAGCACATAAACGCATTTGCATATGCTTAGCTAGTGCAAATAAAAATCTAATTTTGTAAACCATATTGCTGACCCACACATAACTACATAGATCAGTTAAGACATCATAACATTGTGAAAGGCCAAGTTTTGTTTAGCATATTTTATGCATACTATTTATGTGTATATTTGTAATATATAGTTAGGGATGAACTTGATGCATGCTATTTATGTGTATATTTGTAATATATAGTTAGGGATGAACTTGATGCATGCTATTTATGTGTATATTTGTAATATATAGTTAGGGATGAACTTGATGCATGCTCAAGCTAAATGAAGAAACAGGAAATAATTTATGATGTTTAAAATATACTCCAGATTGAAACTTTTTCCAAAAAAAATTTCTTGTGAATTAGCAGCATTGAAGATAATACTTTGGAACCACCATTCCTACCTGTTTGTCTGATATCTTTTCACGCTACTAAAGCCAGACATTAGAATGACTTTTGTAATATAATATTGTTCAGAATTGCCATCCTGTTAACAGTCGGTAAAAACAGGTTACCTTATAATTCCTGAGGTGGGCTTTTTTCCTGCAAAATGAACTGTAGAAATTTCAAGTCAAAATTTATTTTAAAAAAATCAGAAGTATATTTATATATAGCTAGGGATACCTTTGTGTGGCTAGGCCTTCCATCACTTTATGCTAGTTTTTGATGCAAAATGAGCTCAATAGTATATTGTATATGAACATAATGGCATTAACGGCATGCCCTTAGCTAATGACCTCAATATAGTACAAAACCTGAGGCTGGGTTAAGAAAATGATTATTAAGTGCTTGTATTTTTTATATATATTTATACAGTTGAAAAATCTTGGTAGTACCAGGAAGATTTGATTTTTTTGCATCACCCCGAATAGTGGCGGTTTTGCAAATTGTTCTTTGTTATGCTGTATATTTGGCATGAGTGGTTTTTGATTTGTTAATTTTCATTAACATTCTTTTTAAGAAGAGAAGAATTAACGTGCCTTATTATATAAAGTCAAAAACTGCATCCTGTTTATATTAAGAGTTGTACATAAAATTCCTTTATCACAGATTTTAAAATTTGATTTAAAAAATGTTCATTTTACCAAGTATAAAACATGTTCTATTGCTGTTGCAGGGACCGAGGAGACCGCAGATCAAAACCATATTAAAGATCTACCTGCACTGTTATATTGCTCATTTTTTTGTAGACTGTCCATAACAAATTTTCATCAACCTGCTCTTAAGCATTATTGTTGACTTTAAATTACTTTCGTGTGCCAGCTGTTTTTTTTTATTTTAGTCTGTAAAAATGAAAATTATTCCTACTTGACGGGATTACAATATCATTTTAAACATATATGTATTATTGCTAACTGTAAAGCAGATGATTTCATGTTTTGTCTTGACCAGCTTAAGAGATTGTGTCGTGATTTTAGTAATAAATTTGGATCTCAAAAATGAGTGATCTTGGTCCTTAGTTTTGTGTGTATTGTGTAATTGAAAGATTTGGATGAGTTTTTGTTTGATAATTGAATTTTTAAAATAAAATCTTTAACCACTATCTCACATGTTTAAAGACTTTCTGATTCCTGGACTGATTTGATCATTTTGCTTTACCTGTGCAATATTTTTGAAAACCATTTTTTTAGCAAACTTCGTTAGGTGCTAATCTTCGCTCTGTTGCTCTATGCGTTTGATTAAACAAATATTTGTTACTATATATTCGCCCTTTAACTAAGATCTGTAAAACCAGGAACAGATAGACAGACAAATCGACCAACTTCCCTCCTTTTAATTCTTGGTAATTTGAATGGTCATTGCCCTCTTTATTGTATTTATTTGAAAATTTTAACATACAAATTTTTAAAACCTGCAATATAAAGCATTAGCACAAAGAATTTTAATTATCCACACGAAGATGCAACAATTTTATTTCTCCCAAAATTAATTTCTTTCTGGTGATTTCAATGTTCAGTTCCCAACAAAATATGACTTTCAGTTTTTTTTTAATGCTATGTGGACTAAATTGCATTGAGCAGAATTATTATGTTAATAATTAATAGACGTTGAAAAACATCCATTTATGAATGAGAAGTTACAAAAATAGATGGCTGTTAAATTTGTTTGCATACGTCAAGATTAATTTCATTCAGCAAAATTTGCAAGAGAATATGTATGACTTAAGACTGTAGTGTACTGCAAAACTCGCTAAAATACAGCCCTACAGTTGATACAAAACTAGTAATGAAACTAAATATTATATGTAGATATATGAGGTCACTGTTAAAGCGTGTGTGTGTTTTATTGATACTGATGTATTGCTAGAATATAAAGTGTTTTTTTTTATGCCTGCTTGGCGGTTTTGTTACTGATGTATTGTTAGAATATAAAATGTTTTTTGATGCCTGCTTGGCAGCTCACATAGTCCTTCATTTTCTTTCTGCTTTGTAGGCATAGTGCTTTGGCTGGTTTTTTCTTTATCATTTTCATGCGACCACTTTTTTTGCTAATTAATGATTTTAGATGCCCCTTGCTTATAGTGAATGACATATTTAGATCCCAGCTACAAAACGTGATAAGATTCTTGTGCTTTAATGAAAATTAGTAACATTTTTGTACCGACTGCTTCCACAAAACAGCAGTGAATGAACACCAGAATTTTCTTTAAGAGTTTTAGAATTTAATATTTCTTATCACTACATAGTTTTCTTTAATTTTACTAAACTGTTTCATTTATTTATATTTGCCTAAAGTAAGTCTGTGTGTTTCAGGTTTGTCTTAGTTTTATTTTAAAAAAATAAAGTAACATGTTTATCTCATTTTATTATTTAAGACAAATAAATAGTAAAACTGCTAGTGAAAAAATATTTAGAAGAAAATATAAATGGAGAGCTGCAATTATGACGTTTACAAATGACGTAACGTCTTCGCGTGACGTAAGATCTTCGCGTCACAAGAAAAAAAAGTTATTCCAAATGTGAGATATGTTAGGCTGTTGGACAAAGACCACTACTTGTCACCTCTATCAGGACAAGTAGATCGCGTGAGGCTGCAAAGGAAGGTAAATACTTCGATTTGTTGAAAATATAGACAGCATATTTTTAAAGAAAGAAAATGTTATTGAATAGAGGCTGTCAGCACAGCGAAAGTTGTCTTTGAACTCAACAGTGAGGGGACTGCATGTGTGTGTTTGTGTGTGTGTGTGTGTGTGTGTGTGTGTGTGTGTGTGTGTGTGTGTGTGTGTGTGTGTGTGTGTAAATGAGGAAGAAAGTATACCAGATGCATTTATTGTTTTATTTATTCCAGTAATTTCTTTTTATTGTAACATCGTGCTGGTTATCCATACTGATATTATTATAGGTAACGTCATGATTTGTCCACACTAATATTTGTAACATCGTGCTGGTTATCCATACTGATATTATTATAGGTAACGTCATGATTTGTCCACACTAATATTAGTATTTGTAACATCGTGCTGGTTATCCCTACTTGTGAAGCCATTTAAATTTCTGTTGTCAAACTGTTTAAGTTATGCTGCTGTCAAATTTTTTAAAGTTCTGTTGCCCAACAATGTTAAAGATATACTCTTAAGCTTTGTTTAAATTTCTGTTGTCAGATTGTTTAAAATTACATTATTATCGAACTACTTAAAGTTTTCAAATTGTGTTTATGGATGCAATTGTTAGTCTTGTTTAAACTTCAATTGGTGTCAAACTGTTTAAAATTGTGGCCTTATTTTCTGTCTCTTCTTGATTTAGGTGTCAAACTGGTTAAAATTGTGGCCTTATTTTCTGTCTCTCTTCTTGATTTAGGTGTCAAACTGGTTAAAATTGTGGCCTTATTTTCTGTTTCTCTTCTTTATTTAGGTGTCAAACTGGTTAAAATTGTGGCCTTATTTTCTATCTCTTCTTTATTTAGGTGTCAAACTGGTTAAAATTGTGGCCTTATTTTCTGTCTCTCTTCTTGATTTAGGTGTCAAACTGGTTAAAATTGTGGCCTTATTTTCTGTTTCTCTTCTTTATTTAGGTGTCAAACTGGTTAAAATTGTGGCCTTATTTTCTGTCTCTCTTCTTGCTTTAGGTGTCGAACTGCCTAAAACTGTGGCGCCATTTTCTGTCTCTTCTTTATTTAGGTGCATCATCATGGTCTTTCTCGCAAGCCCAGAGAAGAAAGAACATGCTATTTGAATCCTGACGGAAAGGTTCTTGGAAAACTGTTTTGTAGGTCCAGCGTTATACGTTCTTTAACTACCTCTGAAACAGATTGTCGATTACAGAAAAGTGCAAATTTAATCCCGAAGAGTATCTCACAATGCAATCCTTGACATTTCTCGCGATATTTACACTCTACAGTGGGAGACGTATCGAATAAATTGCATGATTTTAAAAGCCGCCGTGATGAGATAAGCATGGACCAAATTTAATACCAAGACTAATTAATTAAGAACTAGAGTTAAACATCAATATTCCTAAATAAGAACGGAAACTAATACCGTAACATCCGCGTATGACTCATATAAGACTTAAAACCATATCTCAGCATTTCAAGAGCTAAAAACTGATAAAAATTACTTGTGAAAAAAAAGAGTAACTGCCTTAGTGATATTTAATCAACACATGATTGCATCTCAAACAAATATCACGCATGACTCACACACAAAACCAGAAAGAACGAGAATCAACAGACAGTGAAAGTGTCCGCGAAACAAATCCTAGTACCCAACCTACGGCAGAAAACGTTTTGGATGCAAGACACGCCCGCCTTTTAGAAATAAATGCTCGCAGTGTTCCAGGCACATTGTGCAGTCACTTCTCGTCACTAAAAAGAAAATCCTCCAACACAGCCGTGTGTAATGAACCGGAAAGAAAGCTCCATTGCGGAATTAGCATCGCCTGCACCCAGAGGCACGAACATACGCCATCATCATCCAGTGTGAGTCCGCTTGATGAATATGGAGATATTGACACTCTAGGTGCTGGCATCAAAACACTGGATAGCAGCCGAGATGGTATCAACTCTGGACTGTTAAGCCCAACAGAGAGTAGTGAAGTGGTCCAACTTGATCTGGAGCCCAAGCAGAGTCACCAATGGCGCTATTTAAATACGTCACAATCGTCAAAGAAGATGCAATATAATGAAAACGAAGACATTGACAAACTTCATGCAGACATCAAAGCGCTGTGCGGCTGTGAGGAAGGCTCGCTCAGTGAACGGAAAAGACCAGAAACTGACCAATGGTTCCACGTGATGGGTCCTCAGCGGTTTCAAGGTCGCCAAGGGACGCATGAAAACGCTCCAGGATGTTCGAGACATATTCTCTATGATGATGAAGATATTGACGCTCTTCACGAGGACGTCAAAGTACTGTGTGCCAATGGCCAAGATGTCGGCACTGAACGTCTAGAAGATAATGATGAATTTGATCTGCTTGATCTGGAACCTGGTCAAAGATACCAACAGCTTGCTGCCTCGTGTGACAACTTCAGACCAGCAGAGACACCACGCGGTGACGGAAAAGCCCACATCAAGAGTAGTATGCCAGTGTGTGCTGACACTTTATTAGTGAACTGTCCAAATGAAAAAGCCCACATCAAGAGTAGTATGCCAGTGTGTGCTGACACTTTATTAGTGAACTGTCCAAATGAAAAAGCCCACATCAAGAGTAGTATGCCAGTGTGTGCTGACACTTTATTAGTAAACTGTCCAAATGAAAAAGACCGAGACAGTTCATCCTCCAAGAACGGAAACGAGCGGTTACGACATGTATCACCATGTGTGTTTAGGGCCGATGAAAATTGTCAAACCAAAGTCATGGAGAATAAAAGTGTCAATTGTCAGGCAAAGAGTGAGATGTTAAAGAACCGCTTCTCTCAATTACAGCATGAAGTTTTGAATTCTTGTAGTGTTCAGAATCTGTTTTCTCCGGACTCCAAAACGAAATTCAGGCAGGTACAAGAAGCTTACCAATGTTCTTTAAGTGAAAGAGCTTTCGGAATTTTACAAAATGGCGAGAATGTTACCCCTCATGTGCATGGGACTACATATACTAGCCCCGCAACATCTCATGATATTTCAATTGTTAGTGTAAAACCACCTTCCTCATGTATGTGTACGTTTAGATTACAGAGAGGGCATGTACAGGATCTGGTCTTGCAGACAGTGAGCCCGTCCCAGATAGGATACAATCTGGATGGAATCACAAGGACTTCCTTTGTTGGTCTAACGGTATCTGAGCCGGATTTAAATAAAGACGATTCTATAGGGGCTGTTTCCAGACCAGCACCAGTGGTACTTCATTCAAACCCAGTGTTGAGTTCACTCAGTGCTTCATTAACTGAGGAAAGTAGTAATGATGCATGTAGCCAGGCAGCCTGCAAGAATGGACTGTGCCAAGAAACTAGCAGAAATGGGTGGCATTCAGCACCTCAGATAATTAACGAGAATAACACCAAACAAGCCTGTTTGGACCACGAAAAGAATTTTCTGGACAAGAAACACTTTTCTGTTGTTGACTGCACTGAGCCTTGCAGAAGAAAAGTCTTGGACAGCGGCAAGGGCACACAACCCTCTACAGTTGTAACGAGCAACACGTTACGTGGAGAAACTTTCTGTGAAATAAGAGAATGCTGTACAAGCTCGAAGCAAACTGCAAAATCGAATAACCCTATATACAACGCACAATTTACTCACAGAGAGCAAGACTTTAGTACAGCAGGACCCGAGAAAATGTATACTTCAATGACTACTCAAACAGATGTATCGTGTACATTTGCTTTCAAATCGAAAGAACAGTCTACATTTGAAAAGCCTTGCTGTAACGCAAACACCAATCAAATGGCTGCACGGGTGTCGCAACCTGCTGCACAGTCCACGAAAATGGCGAGCCACCAGCGCAATTCTGTGTTAAGCAATAGCTGCAAAACTGATCGCTTATCAACACAGGTTCAGATTTCGAAGGCTCATGATCCGCCAACCTGGCACAATCTTATATATTTTATTAACAATAAGAAATCTCTTTGCCCTGCACTTGCAGGATCCCAGACAAGCCACTTCGAATTCCTTACTTCAGCCCACGCTAAACAGAACACGATGTCTAGTGACCTTAAACACAACGAGCAGTTTGGACAAAGCAAATGTTGTTTGCAGTCTCCACATATTAACCCTAAGAACTGCAAAACCGTTTCTCAAGATCAGCGGTCAAATAAAGGTGAGTTAGATGGCGATTTGCCTTCAGTTTATTCTAGAGAACCTAGAAACTTTGGCTTTGCGGAATCAATCATCACCCAGAATGAACAGATATTTAAGATACCGACACCAGCTGATACCACGTGCTGTAACGAAACAAATCCTCTTGCCCTACAGTCTGCTTTGTTGAAAACGAGACACGATACAATTTCTCTCCAACAGGACATGACTAGCACGAGTCCATCGACAGAGTGGACTGGAAGCACGGACACGAGGCAAAGATATGCCCGAAGAGAGACAACGAAAGTTGAAGACTCCGATTCCGGTGCCGAAAGCAGAGTCAGTGCAAACATTGGCAGCACGAGTTCCTCATCTCTCAGTCGAAACAGCATCAGCACATCTCCGTCCTTCCAATGTGCCAAAGTCTGCAAGAGGACGGCACAACTACCTGCACCATGTCTCTCACAGATGTCAGGGCATGAAACAGACACTGACCTTGAGGAGAGTGTGCCAGACCAGAAGGAGTCCATTAGGGACAGAAGTCGCAGCCGCTCGCGAAAACGCAGGCGACGCCGTCCTGGCAGGAAACGGTCGCCTAAACATTTTTGCCGCAGGTCCGCAAGCTTTTGCCAGCGCTCTGCATGCGCCGTACGGGAGTACACGAGAAGCAGCAGTGAGTCTGGGTTAAGTTCTCAGCGGAGCAGCCTAACAGACGTGTGCGACAGGATGGGCAGCAACTCTTTTGAAAGTGTTCTCTCTGCTTTTCCAGTTGACCCGGAAACTAAAGACACTTGGACTGAAAACACCGGCATGCAATATAATTACCTCTTACTTTCGGGTGAAGGTGAGCTTTTAGTGCATTCTGAAGGGAACTTCCAGACAAAGCATGGAATCAGTAAGAAACTTGCACATGATGTTACTGTGAAAGTCGATAGAAACGTATCAATTTCAGAGAAGGAATCGCCTGGGGTTCACCAAAACGCTGGCTGTAACGCAGATTCACTGAAGTCCACTAACAGCCAAAGTAAAAGTGAATATTTCACCAACGTTCGCGCTGGCTTTCTACCTGCCCCCAAGGATGTTCTCCACGGTCCAAGTATTCTACAAACACACAACTTTTCAAACAACACTACTTCACAAGAGGGAAATAATCAGTCTGTCCAAGAGGAAAGTCAACGGTCACAGACAAACATTTGTCGTTGTTTAAATGCTCCTTTTCAAACAAGCGCGCCATCTACAAACTCTTTCAACACGTCTCACGATGCTGACGGTAGTTTTCTGAGACAGACCTCGATGCCAATATTCTCTTATCATAACCCTTACACAACCTCATGTCAGGGTACCAGTACAAGGTTCCTCAACACAGTTAGCGCAGTTGCAGATACTTCTCAAAAGACACAATTGAATTTTGCAAACAGCTGTAGCCAAAGGTCGAATGAAAATGAGATTACAAATGACAGTAAGTCAAAACCACAGTCTCAGACTTCGCCGTTAAGAAATAAAACATATGTGGGACCCTTTTCGGGATTGGGTACTCTCATTCCTTCAGACATGCATGGGGAAAATATGACTGACAGAGTATGGGTCTCGAACGACAGGTGCACCAGAACGGTTGAGAGTGCAAATAAATTAGCAGCAAGATGTGTACAACAGCAGCAACAACTGGGAGATGTGATTAGAAGATCTGGATGTTGCTGTTGTGACAAAAGATTCTGTTGTCGGAAGAAATATGCTAAAGACGGTCATCACAAAAATAAGTGGAAGAGGGTAAGTTAGCTAAAGCATTCAGATACTTATTTAAGTGCAAACAATTAAATGAGTTAAAAACTCTCGAATCGACATTTCTATGAATGCATAATTTTTTTCCCCCCAAGCACAGAATGACTAGACAATGATGCCAACAGAAAATGACGTGTATTTTAGAGAAAGGTACAAATCTAAACTACTAGTAATATGTCATACAGAGCTTTCGAATTAGTCTAGACTACAATAAACTGCATAAGATAATATTAGATTTGTATACGTTAATATTTTAAATTTTAATGTCAAATATAATTGTCGTAAATAATTCACATAAGAAATGAAACAGATAAAGTACACTTATGAACTGAGTAATTCGTAAAATGTTGTCGAACTGATTTCAAGAGTTATTGGTCGTAATATCACTAAGTGGAATTTTTCCTCTATAGAGATAAGATTTATGGGATGATTTTGTGGAGTTCCTTTATTTTCGAAACGAGGTACAAAGCAGTCAAATAAAACAATTGGTAATTTAAAAAAAAACAAAACTTCGAAATTAGTGGCTTCTAACTTCTTGAAACGACCCCAAGTTAGGCCGAGTGTGTCACGTGACTTGAAACGACCCCAAGTTAGGCAGAGTGTGTCATGTGACTAGATAATTTATTTTATTTTTCTAATACTTTTTTCTTTCTCTTAACTGACATACATTGGGTTGCCAGGCAAATAAGTTTTGAAATTTTGAGATGCGAGTGAAAAAATGTTGGAAGCAATACATTAGATGAACGATTTTGACCGACACACGAACACTTTTCAGTTTTTGAAGTAGCGAGCATCATCATCTATGCAGGTAAGGATTTCGGATTTGTGAAAAAATAAACTAGAGCTGTAAATAAACACAGACATTTTAATCTATCATCTAGTGTGTGCACAACACATTACGATATTTCACTCTAACTGCCTGCATGCCTGTCCACCCAACCACCCATCAATCATTCCATTGAATCTGTCCATTTCTCATTTTCTACATCTATCTATCTATCTATCTATCTATCTATCTATCTATCTATCTGTCCGTCCGTCTGTCTGTCTGTCTGTCTGTCTATCCATCCACCCATCCATCCATCCATCCATCATTCCATCCACCCAAACCCACACAAATCCCCACCCATCCATCCATCCATCCATCCGTCCGTCCGTCCGTCCGTCTGTCTGTCTGTCTATATCTATCTATCTATCTATCTATCTATCTATCTATCTATCTATCTATCTATCTATCTATCTATCTCATTGCTTGCAGGTCGAGCTCTATCGGCGTGCTAGAGAATTGCTCAAACAGTTGGTACACATCAAGACAAAAGAGGAAATTCTTTTCCGCGCGGCCATTCGCTTCCAGTTGAAACGACTACAATTACAAGGTACAGAAAAGTGCCATTGCTTACAATGATTGTTTCCCTTTGCTGGACAAATCTACTGTAAAGTCAATGATTACCTCCTATTAATTAAAAGTTAAAGGGTCTTTGTTGTTACTGACAGTAAAATGATGACCTTGTCTCTCATTAACTCGGTTGGTGGCGGATGTGGGAATGCTTTTATCTAAATGTAAGAAACAATAACACTAAGTTTGTACACTGACATTTTGTACCCGTCCGCTGCCGAGGGACAGATCAAATTGCTATGCTGTTGCTATTAATGTATCATATGGAAACTTTGCTATGTATACTATCAGGAAAACAATGTTGAAAAGTACAGAACGTAAGGCCCTGTGGGTACAATTAATAAGAAGAGTTATACAAACCCTGTTTGAGTGCCAAGTGAAAAAGAGTTTGAATTCGAGTGAATAAACACACTCACTTGTCACTCAGAATGTATGTTTTTCATCTGTAAGATGATTTTTTTTTCATCTTTGTTTGTTCCTGTCAAATTCAAAGTGAATGTTTAGTGAAATGAAATGATTGCAAGGAAATTATGCTTTAAAGTTTAGATTTGCTTCATGAAACCTCTGTTATAATTGTAGTGTTAATTATGCTTTAAAGTTTAGATTTGCTTCATGAAACCTCTGTTATAATTGTAGTGTTAGTCGTAAGGGATATTCTCTGTCCTACCTCTGTCCTAATTCTACCTCTGTCCACCATTATCGGAACGCAATTATTTATTAATAGAAATTCTAATTAATATTTATTTCACAAACAAACTGTAGACAAGCGCTCTCATTTAAAGCTAAATAAATTTATTTAAAGTGCTTTTGCCCATTTTGTTAGTCGATTTGTTTTTTCGTTTACTTTTGAGATTATTGTTTATCTTTAAACACACTCATAATTTACTTGTTTCAAGCGGAAAATGTCAATTAAAATATTTATATTAAACAGTTATTAATGTAATACTAGAATACGCTTATATTTAATATGTAAACCTGTCGAACAATCGCACGTGTAAATAGAAACTTATCATTAGTCGTTATGATAAAGCGGCTGTTGTAGATTGTTTGAATTAAACACAGGTTGTGTTTTATTTTATCCACTGAAAAATTCGAAGTTACTTTCCACAGAAAAGTAATTAATGTTTTTTCGGGACAGCTTCATTTCTCTTTGAATGAAACATGAATATTTTCCGAAACGCTTGTCGTATTTACATTTACACAGATGCTTTGGAATATGAGTTCGCTTCCTCCAAGAAAGTCGAATTAGCAATAACGGTTATCTAGAATTGAAGAACATCCTTAATAAACATTTCACCTTTATTTCACCTTCGTCTTCGGCACAGACTAAGAGCAGATCTAGCTGACATCATGTCTTCTTTCATTGTGAACTGACATTCAAAATCATTTATTGTGAATTGACAGTCGTTCATTTATTGTGAACTGACACTCAAATCATCTATTGTGAACTGACAATCAATCATTTATTGTGAACTGGTACTCATTCATTTATTGTGAACTGACAATCAATCATTTATTGTGAACTGTTACTCATTCATTTATTGTGAACTGACAATCAATCATTTATTGTAAACTGATACTCATTTATTTATTGTGAACTGACAATCAATCATTTATTGTGAACTGTTACTCATTCATTTATTGTGAACTGATACTCATTCATTTATTGTGAACTGACATTCATTTATTGTGAACTCATTCAATTATTGTGAAGTGATACGCATTCAGTTAGGGTGAACTCATTCATTTCCCTGACACTCCTTGCCAGTTGCTGCCAGACTATGCAGTTTTTTAAATTTTATTTTAGGAGCGTTATATCTATCTAACCCTTAGTCTTGTCGACCGTTGGGGCACCAACGTTATATAGGAATATTGAAAAGTCACATTACGTTGCATAGATTACAATATCAGGTGCTCTTATTTTCTCTTTAAATTTTGATTAATCGTGAAATATAGTTTGACTTGAACCCAGGAAAGTTGTGGTGAGTTTCAATAGACAAGAAGAAAGTTGTGGTGAGTTTCAAGAAGAAAGAAGGCAAATAAGCATATATACAGTGAAGCAGTTTTAAAATTGTAACAATAATAAAAAATAAACAAAACAAAATAAGTTTGTTTTCGATCTCGTTGCCATAGAAATGCACTCGAGACTTGTCAGGGAAGCAAGGACTATGTCTGATGACGCGTCCTTCCACGAACGAGACCTAGCGTCATCCATGTCGTCATTAAGGTGAGGTAACACTCCACATACTCTCATTGAGATGTTTTTATAATATTTAGAGCACTCTGTGTCAATGAGGAGAATATTTGGATTATTCATTATTGCAAGGGTAAAAATATTTAAAAATCGCTAGGTATTTAAATTATTCATTATTACCGTGACGTGATTGTAAATATTTAGATTATTCATTATTACCTAAATGAATTTTTAACAAATATTTTGTTTATTCATTGTTGCTATTTTAAGATTCAGAATAGTTAGTTTATACATCACTGAGATGAGATCCAAAATATTTCATTTGTTTACTTACTTTTTTTATGAGTGATGCAAAAAATTTAGATAACTTATTATTACGGAAGTATAATGAATACTGTTTAGAATTAGATATTTCGTTCTAAGACAATTTATTTCTTTAATCTGTGTGAACTTTACTGTTTACATTCGTTTGGTATATAAATCAGATACATGACACATAACACTTTACTGTTCACAATCGTTTGGTATATAAATCAGATACATAACACACAACACCATACAGTTTACAATCGTTTGGTATATAAATCAGACACAGCACACAACACTATACTATTTACAATCGTTTGGTATATAAATCAGACACAGCACACAACATTATAAGCATGCACTCATGCGTCTCCATGCTGAAGAGTGTTTATTTATAAATAGTTTATCAATGACTAGTGTTTATTTATACATAGTTTATCAATGACTAGTGTTTATTTACACATAGTTTATCAATGACTAGTGTTTATTTATATAGTTTATCAAAGACTAGTGTTTATTTATATATAGTTTATCAATGAAAAGTGTTTATTTATAAATAGTTTATCAATGACTAGTGTTTATTTACACATAGTTTATCAATGACTAGTGTTTATTTATATAGTTTATCAAAGACTAGTGTTTATTTATATATAGTTTATCAATGAAAAGTGTTTATTTATAAATAGTTTATCAATGACTAGTGTTTATTTACACATAGTTTATCTATGAAAAGTGCTTTATTATACATAGGTTTACCAAAGAAAATTGCATTGAAAACAGTACCCAATTCATCACTTTATTATGCAGTACTCAGAAAAAGAGCGCAATATAAATGTCATCACTAAAAATCTACATTACATATATTATAACAATAACAATTTTTTTTTCTTTCTAAAGTTTGAGTTTAAAGCAAATAAACAAAACCAAAGCAACAGTAACAAAACCCCACATTAACTTTATCGCAAAAAAGTGTCAAAAGAAAAATTATATGCATAATTCACCACTAAAAGTATGTTCTAACAAAAGAAAAATTATATGCATAATTCACCACTAAAAGTATGTTTTAAAACAATACCGAATACATCCTACAGTATGTCCTAACGCCATGATGAATGCATACAAATACTATGTGAATAAAATGTATAAAAATAACAACACATTTGAACATAATACATTATAAGCATTAGGATCAATGTTGTATTTATTTTTTCCCCTTGACAGTGTCTTGGAGACGCTGACTCAGACTCACAAAAGTGGAAGGTGTCATCACAAACGTCGCCATTTAAAGTGTCATTCACACAGGTCTGAAAGTGCAGCGTCCAAAGACGTCTCCCAGAATCATTCCAGAAAAATGCCGTCAACAAGAAAAGTGTCAGGTATAGAAGTGAACAACTCTCCTTTCAATTATGCTGCAAGATAAACAAACAAGCAAAAACAAGAAAACAAATTTGAAAAGAACTACTTAGACTAAATGCCTACCGTCTTCCATAAATGAGAAAGAAACTTGTGAACAACCTAAATTAAAAAAAGTGTTTCGAGTATGGAATGCAATACAGTTTTTAATGCAACACATTTTTCTGAATTCAGCACATTGTTTAATATAACAAATTTTTCTTAAAACAAAATCTGTCACAAGAATGAGTCTACTTTGGCACTATATATGTTTACAAAGAAATAGCGTCATATGTCAAATTAAGTATCAGATGAGTTGACAGACAAATAGCGTCATATGTCAAATTAAGTATCAGATGAGTTGACAGACAAATAGCGTCATATGTCAAATTAAGTATCAGATGAGTTGACAAACAAATAGCGTCATATGTCAAATTAAGTATCAGATGAGTTGACAAACAAATAGCGTCATATGTCAAATTAAGTATCAGATGAGTTGACAGACAAATAGCGTCATATGTCAAATTAAGTATCAGATGAGTTGGCAGACAAATAGCGCCATATGTCAAATTAAGTATCAGATGACTTGATAGACAAATAGCGTCATATGTCAAATTAAGTATCAGATGAGTTGACAGACAAATAGCGTCATATGTCAAATTAAGTATCAGATGAGTTGATAGACAAGTGATGCCTAGGGGCCTCTGAGAATGACGTCATAGTTCAGTACCGCAGCAAGAATCGTGACTAACAAATAATACCATTAAGTCAAAACTGCATGACCGGCAAATGATGCCATTTGTCAGTGCAGCATCAAGAGAAGTGAACTGCAAATAACGCCCTAGGTCAGTATGTCACAAGGAAGGTTAAATGATCAATACTCCAGCCAAAGGGACGACTGACAAATGATGGTTATAAATTTCTCTTGTTGCAAAACAATTGACGACTAATCACGTCATAGTTTCGGGCTGCAGCAAAAATGTTGACTGACAAATGTCGCCAAATGTTAGCACAGATGTTCATCTGTGATAAGGAAAATCGACACTGTGTTAGGTCCACGATATTCATCAGTGGTAGGAATAAACTGTCACCGTTCATCGGTGACAAGAATAAACCGTCATTTCTTATGTCATTGAAGTTTGTTTATGATAAAAATAAACTGACACTTTATTAATTCATTGACATTCACATTGACAAAAATTAAAACGACATTTTATTAACATATCGGTGCTTTTTGTCATAAGTTTCTGTTTATAGTAACATAACATTTCCTGTCTCATTAAAGTGCATTAGTTTCCAACTGCACTCGAGACCAAGAATACATTCCTGAAGCAATGCTGCACCAGACTTCGACCCTGACTTGATGTACTTTCTAAGAAGTTATAATCTGACAGTTTATGATTGACAGTTTGTTTTTCCCCCGGACGGACATAAAGGCTTAAAATAAAATGACAGTTCCTATTTCGTCACTGTTTAGGATCAAGAGTAGAAATAAATACATTTGTTCCTGTCACAGATGGATTCAGTTTAAACAATATGATTGTTGAATCTTGTCACAGACGGTGATAAGTTTAACAAAATGGTTGCTAAACCTTGTCACAGATAGATTCAGTTTCACAAAATGAGTGATTGACCTTGTCACAGATGGATTTAGATTAAACGAAATGGTTATTTAATCATGGATTCAGTTGAAACAATATAATTGTTTAACCATATACCTTGTCACAGACGGATTCAGTTGAAACAAAATGATTGCTTAATTTTGCCACAGGCGAACATATCGATTGAATAAGTGATGGTTTAATCTTGTCAGGGACTTAAAAACAATGACGGTTGCATTTTTGTCAGGCGAATGTAATCTACTTGACAACAAAGACAAAAATATTTTCGTCACGGCCAGATGTTATCTACTTGACACAAATACTTCCTCACGGCCAGACGTTATCTAAGTTATAAAATGACGTTTTATGCTTTCCACAAAAGTACATCATTGACTGAACTTTAATATTGACATAAAAGTACATAATTGATTGAACAAATGACACTTTAATATTTACATAAAAGTACATAATTGATTGAACAAAATGACACTTTAATATTTACATAAAAGTACATAATTGATTGAACAAAATGACACTTTAATATTTACATAAAAGTACATAATTGATTGAACAAAATGACACTTTAATATTTACATAAAAGTACATAATTGATTGAACAAAATGACACTTTCTTCTTGTACACAAAAGGACATTACCTGGCCGAACAAAATGACATTTTAATATTTACATAAAAGTATATCATTGACCTAAAAATGACACTATCGTTTTGTTACAAAATGACATTATTGTCCTAACAAAATGACACTTTCTTCTTGTTACAAAAGGACATCATTGGCCTAATAAGATGACACTTTCTTCTCGTTACAAAAGGACATTATTGGCCTAACAAAATGACACTTTCTTCTTGTTACAAAAGGACATCATTGGCCTAATAAGATGACACTTTCTTCTCGTTACAAAAGGACATTATTATTGGCCTAACAAAATGACACTTTCTTCTCGTTACAAAAGGACATCATTGGCCTAACAAAATGTCACTTTCTTCTTGTTACAAAAGGACATCATTGGCCTAACAAAATGTCACTTTCTTCTTGTTACAAAAGGATATCGTTGGCCTAATAAGATGACACTTTCTTCTCGCCGCAGACGAACATCAACATCCAAGCACTAGCAGAGCTGATGATGGCACAGACACAAAAGAGGACACAATTCGAGAAAATAAAGAAAGCTTCGTCTCGCAATCTGGAAATTCACACACGATGGTTGAGAAGAAAAACAAGAAGCGAAAAATGAGCCAAGAACATCGGACTTATGATGACCTTAACGACGATGTCGATGATGATTGTACATCCTTAACGTCGTTTTCCACGCATTCGTATGATGAAGAAGAGGAAGAAGAGGATGACGAGGACGAAAATAACTCCGAAAATACATCAGGACACGGCAAAAAGAGAACCGCCAAGAACAAGAGGTCGTCCAGCACACGAAAAAAGGTATTCTGAATACAGAATGTACATTACTAAGGGGAAGCAATCCTGTTTTCATTTCTTTGGAACATGTATTTGTTGGTTATTTTTAGAATCAGCACTTTGGCAGTGGGTGTGATCATTTTGTTGCTGTCATCTTCATTTAATTATAAATCATCCTTTTAAACGGACTTGTATTTCCTAAACTGGACACATTATTTGAGCAGACGAAATAATTGTTCACATATTTATATTTTATTTTAGTTAATATTTAGTTAATAAGTAAAATTTGAGGCTAAAGTTGGAGGTACGGCCTCTAGTTTCTTGTTTTAAACATATAATGCATACATACACAGACATCCATACGGATGGTTACATATTTAGACAGACAACACGCATAGATATACATTAGATAGATAGTATGATACAACGCCACCCTAGCTGTCGGTTATTATTATTAATCATCCATAACTAATTACAAGTGATGAGAATCTTAATTTATGTTAATAATTCTCCAGAAGACACCACTAGTCTCTGTCACATGACGGATATGTGGGCGCTGTAAAGGTTATCCTTCTTCCACAACATTAAAGACAAACATTTACCAAAGGAGAAGATAAATCCGTCTTTAAATTATATTTAGCGAGTCCCCATCCACCCACTATCTCTCCAACATATGGTTATCAATATGCGTAAGAAGGTTAATAAATTTAACAATAAATTTATTAAATCAACAATCAAATATACATATAACAAATACAATAAAAATGTTATTTGACATAAATGTTTCCACAAAACCATGTTCAAATAATTTCAATTCTTATAGAGTCTTATATCCCAACACATAATTATGCAGTCAGATTAGTATCATATATAAATCACAACATCATTCTCGCCATAGAATGATACTTTGCCATCCTACATCAATAGGGAGCAGTGTATCCTTACACTTAAACACTTGGGTAGAGACTTCTTGAATCTACCATGATCATAATGGTTTATAAATCGATAAACCAAGAACCATGAAGAAAATCCGAAATTCCATCAATTCTGGAAATTCTAGAAAGGTGCTTCTTCCATGTAAAATATAAACAGAAATCCATTTTGACTGCATGGAATATCCTGCTTCTAGTACATAATTGAAAAGCAGGCCTTCCACTAAACGACATCGAATATGATATTTTCAGTATTAAATAGGACTTTAAATATATCACTAGTATTACATATTCGCTTACTATATGATATTTTCAGTATTAAATAGGACTTTAAATATATCACTAGTATTACATATTCGCTTACTATATGATATTTTCAGTATTAAATAGGACTTTAAATATATCACTAGTATTACATATTCGCTTACTATATGATATTTTCAGTATTACATAGGACTTTAAATATATCACTAGTATTACATATTTTCAGTATTAAATAGGACTTTAAATATATCACTAGTATTACATATTTTCAGTATTAAATAGGACTTTAAATATATCACTAGTATTACATATTTTCAGTATTAAATAGGACTTTAAATATATCACTAGTATTACATATTCGCTTACTATAATTATTGAAGATATTTTTTTTTATCAGACCACGGGACAAACATTTCTAGTACTAAAGGTATTTTATCAGTCCTCAGATCTTTCCAGAATTCTAGTCCTAATAAAAGTATTTCTTTTATCAAACTTATGCTTTTTTTTTTTTATCAGACCACATATCTTTCTAGAATTCTAGAACTAAATAAGACCTATCAGACCTCAGATCTTTCCAGAATTCTAGTACTAAATAAAATGTTTCTCTATCTGACCACAGATCTTTCCAGAATTGTAGTACTAAATAAAAGTATGTCTTTATCAGACAACAGGACTTTTAATATCTTGGTACAAAAACTCTTTCCCTTCCCCTTGGAGCGAATGCATATTATATATATAAACTGACTCAGAAATTTTAATTTCTTTAATATTAATAGAATTGTGACAAGACCCACTGTTGGAATACGACCCCGTGTTTGTGTGCATGCGCGTGTTTGTGTACTTTTAGTACTGAAAATATATTTATTTATTTTTCTTTTGTTACAGAGCACTGAGGAGTTATCTTCACAGTCTACAGATGACGATTCCAACGATCCAAGAGTGGCTGGTTTTTTCCGAACTTCGTAGCTGGGTTCCAAATCATTTCAATCTTCGGGAACTAACTATATGTTTGCATCCTATTTAACTTAGGTACACCTGAACTCATGAGATGTACCGAACTGCTCAATAAGCTATTAGAGACTAAGGATTGCACCAATAACATACTTCAACATTTTTATGTTAATATTTATTTGTATCTAAGTAGAGGACTATAAATCGGCCAATTAAACAAATTATTATAAATTAAGCTCAGAAAAAATGCACGAATTACCTTTTAAATAAATTATTTGGATCTAGATGGTGAAATACATATTTCACCGTTGAAGTAAATTTATTTAGAGCTAAAGGGAGATAAAACACGCATTTCACAATTGAAATAAAGTTTTTTGGATCTAACTGAATGTGAAATGCAGTTTCCACAGTTTGATAAATTTAGAGTGATCAAAAACACAGGTAAAGTACAAACCCTTCGGTGTGAAATTATAAAACTTATTTTTTACATTTACTTTGATTAGATATAGAACTATTCTACTTAAAAAAATAATTCTCCTAGAAAATGAATTATACAAGTTCCAGATTTCATTGACGTCCTAAGAAATGAAATACAGAAGCTCTAGATTTTATTGACGTCCTAAGAAATGAAATACACAAGCTCTAGATTTCATTGACGTCCTAAGAAATGAAATACAGAAGCTCTAGATTTCATTGACGTCCTAAGAAATGAAATGCACAAGCTCTAGATTTCATTGGCGTCCTAAGAAATGAAATACAGAAGCTCTAGATTTCATTAGCTTTGTGTTAAATGAAATATACAAGCTCTGTATTTTACTGACTCGTGAAGGAACGCTTTGCCGAGTTGTAGAATTCTTGTTCAAACTCTACTTAGAAACAGGAAGCTTGAAGTTGTGGAGGAATACAAACACCCTCACTGGTCGACATTTTTTGGATCCCTTACAAAATATACAGATTTTATTTTTATTATCAGAATTTATTTTTCAAATAGTGCCAGTCATAAGTTTTGCATAGGGTAGCAGTCACTGTCAGGAGAACGCTGTGGAAGACGTTTTTGGATTAAAAAATGATGAAAAAAACCCCCACATTATGTCGATTCATTAGCGTAGCTTTTATTGCTATTAACATACTATTGGAGCGTGACAAATAAGACAAGCTGTGCATTCTTGTTTTCTTTCTGGTTTGGATAACAAATGATAATCAGCTTATAATGCAAATAATACAGATCCTATCAGCAGACACATTTTTCTGAATAATAATGATTTTTAAACAATCCCGTTTAACGTGTCAATTTGGAAAAAAGTCTGGAACGGAAATAATGTTTTCATTTCTCAGAACAATAATTATTTGTTAATAATTATAAACATATGGGAGGTAATTAGGTAAGAAAGTGTGATGTGTGTTGAAACTCTAATCGTAAACCAGTTGTTGCCAGAACTCAAAGGATTCTCACGTTGTTGCGAATGTAGCCACCCACTTTTAAAAACTCTGGTTAAGTTTGTAGTCCTAGCGAATGTAGCCACCCATTTCAAAGTGCGATGTTACTTAAAATAACATTATATTTGAAAATATATTTTTTTTTACTAATGCTTTTGTGTGAATTTGATATTTTTAATTTATAAGAAATTTTACGTCTCTTAATGCAAATAATAAATTTGTATTCGTTTTTATTTTATACGGGTGTTGGATGTATTGTTTACACGTCAAATTGTCTATCTTTCTTATCTTCTTTATTTTTCTTTCTATTTTTTTTATTCCTCCACTTTTTATTTCTTTCCTTCCATTTCTTTCTTCTTACTTTTTTTTTCATTATTAAGACTTACTTAGAATACCAGTGCTAAGTAGCATTGCTAGTCCTGGTGGGGTTACTAAAATCAGAGTGGATATGCTGGAGTCGGTGTAGATCTACTGAAGTAAATAAGGCTTTACTGGAGTTGCATTTTACTGGAGTGAAGTTGGATTTGATGGATTGGGCTGGTGCAAGGAGAAGACTGAGTTGATTGAAGTAAGTGTGTTAGAATAAGTTTACTGGAGTTGTATTTTACTGGAGCTAGACTGGAGTCGGAGTGTCTCAATAGAGTTAGAATAGGTTTACTGGAGTTGTATTTTACTGGCGCTAGACTGGAGTAAGTGTGTCTCGTTAGAATTACAATAGGTTTACTGGAGTTGTATTTTACTGGAGTACGTGTGTCTCGTTAGAGTTAGGATAGGTTTACTGGAGTTGTATTTTACTGGAGCTAGAGTGGAGTCAAATTAGAATGGATGGCTTTTACTGGAATTAGGATGGAATGGTTTTACTGGAATTAGGATTGTTAACTGAAGCGTGTCTTACTGGAATTAGAGTGGGATGACCGGAGTCAAAATGTGTCTTACTGAAGTTAAAAGAAATTGACTCTAATCAGGTGTATCTTAATGAATTTAGAATTGACTGGAAATCGATTTACAGGATAGGGAGATGATTTTGGAATTAAAGTGTTCTTCTAGAGAAAGTTTGTTTTCGATGTTTTCACGTCATCACTGAGGAGACACCAGAGATAAATACAAATGTGAACTTTCACTTCAAAATAAACTTTATTTCCAAATCTTACAATTCACAATAGCATCTCATTAAAAATTATAGATTATAATATGAAACTTTATATTAAAATATATGTGGGAAAATTCCAATGTGTGCCTGTGTGTGTGTGTGTGAGTGAGAGAGAAATCTGGCTTTAAACTCTATTTATACACTCTGCTAAGAGCCCATGATTTAATAAGTACAGATTTTAATAAAATGAACAAATACTACACGCGTTACTTAGAAATAGATCAGACTCTGTAAAGTTTGGACCGCCAGACATCATATGAAATGACGTGTAGCGAAGCGTGTCAGCATGAAAACCACACACTTTAGTATTAGTATGTCAATGAACCAAAGCAGGCTGCTAGATTTAGTACATTTTAAAGATCCTCAGTCTGAGTACATTGTCGACAAATCTAGCTGACCACGTCACCGCTTACGTCATTTTTAAAAAATTGGACGTGAAGTGCTGAAGCCCGCTCATATCTATTCTTTGAAACAATATAATAATAAAATAATTATAAGACCGAAAGCTTTGGAGAATGATCAAAGGAGTTCTGCTAGTTTATATAACTTTTTATTTTTGTGGCATAACCCTGCAAACAGTGGATTTGAACCTCCGACAGTTGCAGTTTGTGTCTGATCACTTGACTCGCAAGGAGTGTGGGAAACTGATCACAACGCTTAAAAATAACATCAGGAACACAATGGTAAGTTAAATACTCGTGACAATACCTACTTACCACATTTTTGAAAAATCTTACTAAACATTACAGCTACTTCTACTAATATCGCTGTTGTTTTTCTCGATTCTACTTAGACCGTTGTTGTACGTCCTTTAGTTGGATCATTTAGAGACATGGAGTACGTTCCCTCCTGGAAGGTTAGGTCAAGGTTGTACAAGGAGTGGGCACTTGGGGTAGATTGTGGTTTCTTGGCACTTTCTTCTTATAACGTTTCAGTCTTGATGTTATTCTTCCCAGAGTTCCTTGTATTATTATTATTATTATTATTATATACCTTTTGCAGCATTGACAATCCTAATATGAAATTTTGATTTTCTAATCTTTCCTTTTTGTTGTGCGTGCAGTATTTATTAGCCTGACACATGCATACAGCAAAATAAATATACAGCATAATAGTTTTATGAGAGGGTTCAATAAAAACAATGTCAAGTGTTTAGAATACCACATATAAGCATCATAGTTCACAATCTGTAAAAATAATATAATAGTCTGCTCACATGATGCATCTCTACGTAAAATCAAGTATAACATATAGCAATAGCAATGTCCAATAGCAAAAATGCACAAAATATTTCATATTCCATTCTCTCTCAACCAGTCAGTTAACTCACCAATAAGCTAACAGCCACCTTTGATGACTGGAATTCTTGCCACTCCAAATTCAAGTGATTAGACAATAAAATTCTCTACAGCATGTAAACCTTTTGATCTCAGCCCATTGGCTTTCTCATTCTCGCAAATCTTAACCATTGGTTAATAAAAACTACTCATCCAGTTGGAACTGGTTTGTATTAAATCAGTAATTTCTAGCATATTCTCAAATCCAACTCTGACACAAAAATACCATCATGAGGGGTGCCCAAGGTCGGGTCACTTCGATAATTTTACAATTTATATAACAATTAAGTTTAGAAATAGGGATAGGCAAATTTACTCCACCACAGGATGTTTAAAATTAGTTGTTTTTTTTCTTTAAAAAAAAAACGTATTTCACATTATCCTCTTAACTTCAGGTTGACGAGGCCAAGATTTTGCCTTCTCGCTCAGGAGAAGAACACTGTCTCTTGGAACTGGTGGCCTGGAATGAAGGTCCTGGCAAGAACATGACTGTAGAAGAGCTGACACTACACCTGCACCAAATCGGGCGTGACGACATCGGCAGACGTCTGGCAGAAGTTGTGCACGACGAGAGCGTCCGAGAATTGCACAAGTGTGTACACTCACTCTTACAAAAGCATGCACGATACACTCAGGATGCACTCACAACAGCGAACGTTTTCGTTTGTGTTGTTTTGTTGTTTTTTTTAAAAAAACGAGATTTAAAGAAAAAAACAGTGAGGAGTAGTGTGAATGGGGCCTGACGAGATTTAAAGAAAAAAAAACAGTGTAGTTTCAGTGAGAAGGAGTAGTGTGAATGAGGCCTGACGAGATTTAAAGAAAAAAACAGTGAGAAGGAGTAGTGTGAATGGGGCCTGACGAGATTTAAAGAAAAAAACAGTGAGGAGTAGTGTGAATGGGGCCTGACGAGATTTAAAGAAAACAAAACAGTGAGAAGGAGTAGTGTGAATGGGGCCTGACGAGATTTAAAGAAAAAAACAGTGAGAAGGAGTAGTGTGAATGGGGCCTGACGAGATTTAAAGAAAACAAAACAGTGAGAAGGAGTAGTGTGAATGGGGCCTGACGAGATTTAAAGAAAAAAACAGTGAGGAGTAGTGTGAATGGGGCCTGACGAGATTTAAAGAAAAAAAAACAGTGTAGTTTCAGTGAGAAGGAGTAGTGTGAATGAGGCCTGACGAGATTTAAAGAAAAAAACAGTGAGAAGGAGTAGTGTGAATGGGGCCTGACGAGATTTAAAGAAAAAAACAGTGAGGAGTAGTGTGAATGGGGCCTGACGAGATTTAAAGAAAAAAACAGTGAGAAGGAGTAGTGTGAATGGGGCCTGACGAGATTTAGCGTGTTCTGACACGATTTAATGGGCACTTGGGACAATCAGTGGACCCTACTATTCAATCAACAGTGTAAATAGATCTGGGATTTGGGCAGTGTTTCTACAGAGAACGTAGTCACCAGATGTTGTGCAAGTGTGTAAGTGTGATTATGTGGTGCCCCTGATCACCACAATGACTACACTCGCATTACCAGTGTATTTATTTGTCACTTAACATGCCATTATAACATTACCAGTGTATTTATTTAGGGTTGTCTTACATAGCTAAACACCATTACATCATTACCAAACGATCTGGTTATTTATGTCTATCTTAAATAGGTAAATACCATTACATTGTTACCAATCTATCTATTTAGTTATGGCTCTCTAAAGTAAATACCGTTACACTGTTACCAATCTATCTATTTAGTTATGGCTCTCTAAAGTAAATACCGTTACACTGTTACCAATCTATCTATTTAGTTATGGCTCTCTAAAGTAAATACCGTTACACTGTTACCAATCTATCTATTTAGCTATGGTTCTCTAAAGTAAATACCGTTACACTGTTACCAATCTATCTATTTATTTATGGCTCTCTAAAGTAAATACCGTTACACTGTTACCAATCTATCTATTTAGTTATGGCTCTCTAAAGTAAATACCGTTACACTGTTACCAATCTATTTTTATGCTTTTCTTACGTAGTAAAACTATTCCAGCATTACCAATCTCTTTATAGATGGCTGTCTTACATAAATAAATTTCATTACATAGATAGCTCACTTAAATAAGTAAGTTCCATTACAGCATTACCAATCTATTTATACTTTAAAGCATGGCTGACTGACGTCTGTCAGTATCATGACATCGTTCCCGCAATATTTATGACTAACTCAACACAGTACATTATATTATCAGCCTAAGACTGGTTGTTATATAAATAGGCTATCATTACATTCTTACCAATAGGCTAATTTATGGCTGGTTTGCTTCAGTATATAGCCTTACATCATTACCAACCTATCACTGTACGGCTAACGTACGTCAGTAAATACTTTGACGTCATTACCAACCTATCACTGTACGACTAAGGTACGTTAGTAAATACTTTGACATCATCAACCTATCACTGTACGGTACGTTAGTAAATACTTTTACATCATTACCAACCTATCACTGTACGACTAAGGTGCGTCAGTAAATACTTTGACGTCATTACCAACCTATCACTGTACGGTACGTTAGTAAATACTTTGACGTCATTAAGAGCAGTTAATAACAAGTCATCTGTTCCACCCTCAGGTACTTCTTAGACAACCCTTTCCATAAAAGAGCGCGCCAAAAGTCCCTGCTGATAGCAGATTCCAAGAAAGAAGATGGGACTGAAATGAGCCTAGTGAAACCCGACCAGATACTGGTGAATGTGTCATATGCTCATCAACAGCTGTTTGTCACGGCCGTCATCGCCACGACTTTCATCCTCACTCTGTGCGTTCTGCTCACCAGTGTGCTCTACTGCCCTAAGGCGTATACCACTTTCTGTCCACAGTAAGTTCAATTTCAGCAAACGTATGTCCTAGGGGAGTCTTTCTCATACTTTTGTCCATAGTATGTCCTAGGGAAATCTTAATTTCTAATACTTTTGTCCATAGTATGTCCTAGGGAAGTCTTAATTTCTCATACTTTTGTCCACAGTTTGCGTTTACCTTACAAGTGTCCACACTATCCTTAAGCTAATAACCTCTTACGTGTACAGTAAGTCACATTTAATGAAACCTACATTTTAAATAAATCGCATTTTCCTGAAAGTATGTCCCAAATAAGTCAAAATTTTCGAAGTTATATACGAAGTAAGTACAAATTTAACCAATGTTTGTCCCCAAAAGTCTTATTTCATTCAGAGTTATACCCCACTGCTTGTTATTCTTACCAATGCCTTGTACTGCCAAGGGATTTAAAATACTTTCCGTCCACAGTATGTCAAATATCTTAAAGGTTCTCAAAGAAAGAACATTTTTCTCCTGTCTGAAGAAGTACCATTTCCTCAAAGTAAGTCAAATTTCAGCAATATATGCCCCAACTAAGTCTAATACCCTCAAAGTTAGGTCCTCATCCTGTGATATCTGTTCAAAGTAAGTCAAATTTCAACAATATATGCCCCAACTAAGTCTTATACCCTCAAGGTTAGGTCCTCATCCTGTGATTTCTGTTCAAAGTAAATCAAATTTCCTTAAAGTTATATCCAACCTTAATCACATTTCCTTATAATGTCCGATATAAATAAAATTTCAACAAAGATATGTCCGAAGAAAACCAAACTAACTCTATAATTATATGCCATAAATAAGTAACTTTTTAAAGTTATGGCCAAGTGTGTTAAATTTCCACTATAGTTACGGTCAAATTTTCTCAAAATCATGTTGAAAGAAAGTTAAATTTTCGACAAAGTGTAATTTACTCACTATATTACGTCCAAAGTAAATCACATTTACACTGTATCAGAGGAAATCAAATTTGCCCGAAAGTTGTGTGGGAAGGAAGTCAATATTTATTGTAAAGTTATATGCGATATAAAACAAATTTACACCCAATCATCTCAGAAATAAGTCAAATTTACTCTAAGGTTCGTCAGATAAGTCAGATTTAAAATCAAGTTTTGTCCAAGCCTCCAAGGTAAGACAAATTTGTCCCAGGTTGTCCAATGTACTGAAAGTTTACAGCACAGCAATATAAACGACATTCAAATTTACCACATGTTTTAACAAGAGGTATTTTTCTGTCAATACCTTTGCATCCTTTTAGTTTGCTTTCCCTAAAATATTTTGTCTTATCGTGAAGTTTGGCCCTATTTGTTCAGAATTTCAATGCTAGTTTTACTCTTCGTCCATCCGTCCGCCTGTCTGTTCGTCCATCTATCCACCAATCAACCTACCCAAACCTATCTATCTATCTATCTATCTATCTATCTATCTATCTATCTATCTATCTATCTATCTATCTATCTATCTATCTATCTATCCATCTATCTATCCATCCATCCATCCATCCATCCATCCATCCATCCATCTATCTATCTATCTATCTATCTATCTCCATTTATCTATCCATCCACCTATCTATCCATCTATCTGTCTGTCTATCTATCTGTCTATCTATCTGGACCAGCATCAGCTGGCACTGATCACGCCAATGATTAACCTTATCGAGTAATGGTTGCCGCTCTTGACCGAGTCACGTGACCTGCCTCCTAGTCAGTGCTTTTATAATCAGGACTAAAGACGCTTTAGCAGTGCACATGTTACATTGCAACCACTAATTAACACTATTTATCGGAAATATTAAAAATTTTGTTTTCTCTCTTTAGGCGGAGAAATGAACCTGTATTTCGTGGACATTCTTTACTAAACTTTCTCGCCCCATTGTTTCACTCTGCCCCATTGCACGTAGCAGACAGATGGAGCAAATACTCTGCTGTCTAGCATTTGTTGACTTTTTCAATCGTTCAATGTGGCAGTCCATCGATTTTCTAGCTTCTAGACGCTTGCATATTGAGAAACGTAAATATATGAAAGTATTGAAAAAGATGAACATATTTATAAAGAATATATACAGATTTTAGATAATAAATAGAAAATGCAGAAAAGAAAAGAAGATACGGAAGAAAGAAATGCTGAAAGAAAGAAAGAAAGAAAGAAAGAAATCAATCTAAAAAGAGTGTGGAAGAAAGAAAGTGAGTAAGTTTGGAAGAATAAACGTTTCGAAAGAAGAAAGTTTAGAAGGAAGAACGTTTTGAAACAAGAAAGTTTGCAAGGAAGAAAGTTTGGGAGGAAGAACATTTTGAAACAAGAAAGTTTGCAAGGAAGAAAGTTTGGGAGGAAGAACATTTTGAAACAAGAAAGTTTGCAAGGAAGAAAGTTTGGAAAGAAGAACGTTTTGAAACAAGAAAGTTTGGAAAGAAGAACGTTTTGAAACAAGAAAGTTTGGAAGAAGAAAGTTTGCAAGGAAGAACGTTTGGAAGGAAGTGTGGCCATGTAAATTTGCCATTCCCTATTTCTAAATTTAACTATTATATAGGCTGTTAAAAATGTCAAAGTGACCTGAAACAGGCACTGCTTATGCTAATATGTTTGTGTCAGAGGAAGAGTAAACAACTCAGGTAAAGAATATGCTAGAACTTGCTGATGAAATCCAAACCAGTTTCATGTGAATGAGTAGTTTTTCTGACTAATAGTCCCATACATGCTCATAACAATTTCATCCAATTGGGATGGACCAAAAGTTACTTTGTTGAAGAAAGTCTATATTGTAATCACTTTGATTTGAACATAACTCAAGTCCAATCAAAAAGGAAGTTATTAGCTTATGGAAAGTTATCTGACTGGTAAAGAAAGAATGGACTTAGAATATGAATATTTCGTACCTGTTTGTTATTGATCTATGATTTGAATTTGAGAATGCTTTATGTAATTGAACCATTATTTCTATGTTCACTAATTTGATTACATTGTACATTATACTTGTGAATTTTGATTGATGGCCATGCTTTCTATGCTGTGTGTGTATCAGGCTAACTAAATTGTTACAGGATTTGTAAGAGAGAAAGTAGTTTAGAGATGAAATAAACCTGAAATTTAGCATTGCCTTAATTTGAATTTTGCGGAGAAGACTGCACCTTCCCCCCCTCGATCCTGTATTAGACTATAGCGACTTTGTACTCTACCAAATCACATTGGTGTGTGAATCCAGCATTGTCATCGAACCTATCAGTAAACGTGTTGCTGTAAGTTGATTCTTGTGAATTCCGTTTGAGAGCCAATACAAGCAGAAAATGGTGGCTTGAGTTTGGTCTCAAGAATTAATGAAGACTATTTTGAACATTCCTTGAGTAGTACACATTTAAAAACAGTGTATGTTCATTGGAAAACAATATAATTTAAATTCAAAATTGAGTAGGATAAGCACTTCAGTTTGATCAGGAAACCAAAGACTGGCATTACTACTATTTCTTACTGTCCGTAACTTTTTCATTGTTAGTTAAAGAACAGGACAGGTCACACGAAACTAAAAATGTGATCTTATTCTACGACCTATAACAAGAAAATGTCTGGTGAGATCTTCTCCACTTTCTCTTGCATAATGGTACCGTACTAGAGACTGCAGATATCAACATGTTTTTCATTATCCCATTACAGTAGAAAAGTCTACGTAAAAAACATATTTCTTACCGCACCCCCCCCCCCCCCACATGTATAAAACTGCAAATTTTGCTTTGTATATTTCATTCCTGAGACTGTCAATTCCGTTCTTGCCATTTCCATCTCCGAGACTAATTATAATTATTTGTCATTTCCTTCATAGTGACTGTTTGTTCTCCATTCTTCAGTCCCGTTATTTGTCATTTCCTTCATAGTGACTGTTTGTTCTCCACTCTTCAGTCCCGTTATTTGTCATTTCCTTCATAGTGACTGTTTGCTCTCCACTTTTCAGTCCCGTTATTTGTCATTTCCTTCATAGTGATTTTGCTCTCCACTCTTCAGTCCCGTTATTTGTCATTTCTTTCATAGTGACTGTTTGCTCTCCATTCTTCAGTCCCGTTATTTGTCATTTCCTTCATAGTGACTGTGCTCTCCACTCTTCAGTCCCGTTATTTGTCATTTATATCACACGATACTATTTGTAATTTTTATTGTCGATACTCACTTTTGTTGTATACATTCCTGATACTAACTGCTTGTCACATAAAATCTTACAACTGTTCGTCATTTCCTTTCCTGAAGGTGGTGCGTGAATTGCTATTTAACGATTCAGGACAGCATCAAAGACACATTGGCAGACTGCAGGATTTTAGCAGAGACCCATATCTTCAGGATGGGAAAACGACCATTCACAGTGCCGACTGAAGATCAAGTACAACTTCAGAAAGATCTCGTTAACGAGGTCTTAAACGTTTAGCCTATATAACATTAAAAGAGACAAATCTACGTATTAAAATGATTGTTTTGTGTTGAGGCTTGTAAGAAATAGTTTAACAAATACAAGTAATTAAAGTATTTTGACATATTGCATTTTTCATTGACAGAATTTTTCTCCGTTTGACTACGTGATTCTTAATAGGAGAAACATCACAACATGTTGATAATAATCGGATATTAAACAATCAGTAACAATGAAATAGGACAAGTATGTTAAGAGGAGAAACATTACAATATGTTGATAATCGGATATTAAATAATCAGTAACAATGAAATAACTAAATAGGACAAGTATGTTATATATGGTACATCTGTTGTAATGGAGTATTGGATCTATTTATAGCCTATCTCGTTTGGGAGTTTACCGAACAATACAAACTATCATGGAAATATTTGCACATCACCTCAAACTTTATAAATGCCAGTTCAAGATTAGGTCAGTACCCGACTAAGCCAGTAACCGATTAGGCCAATACCCGATCAAGCAAATTCCTGACTAGGCCAATACCCGACTAAGCAAATACATGACTAGGCAAGTACCTGCCTAAGCAAGTACCAAATTAGGCCTGTACCCGATTAACACATATTTCTAGTCAGTCACTTGTGAATCCCTTTACAAATATGTCCGAAGAATGACAAACATTCAACTTTGCAAAGTTTATTCACAATCTAAAAGAAACAACCCAGTACAGTAGGATATTTTGCAGTATCTTCCACGTTTCTGCGCCTTCTTTAATGTAAACAATTTTCTTAACCTGGTGTTACAATGTCAGCTTGCCCAAAGCCAAGATCTGGAAATTATTTCTTACCACCAGAGTATCGATCTGCAACTAAAATGTGATCAGTTTTGAGCAGATCTAGAGGATTAATTTTGTTGGTATTTGTATTATGTGTTGTTTTGTTTTTTCTTGTTTAAAAAGTGAAGTAGGCACATTATATTTGTACTTTTGGAGTTATGTTAAAGTTTTATTGAAATGTTGCGTTAAAATAGTTAAAGGTTGTATTAATGCAATTTCTTTAAAATAAAAAAAGATAGTTAAAATGGGTAAAACCATTCTCATCTTGTTCAATAGCAATGTTCGGAAACATTTCGTATGACTGTTTTATATCACTCTATGCTGCACTTGACTGTTTTGTATCACTCTATGCTGCACTTGACTGTTTTGTATCACTCTATGCTGCACTTGACTGTTTTGTATCACTCTATGCTGCACTTGACTGTTTTGTATCACTCTATGCTGCACTTGACTGTTTTGTATCACTCTATGCTGCACTTGACTGTTTTGTATCACTCTATGCTGCACTTGACTGTTTTGTATCACTCTATGCTGCACTCTTCTCCCCCTCTGACTTCCCTTTTACCCCCCCACCCGACTCTTGTCTCGATTTTTAGAAGAGTCGAACTGAACAAGTGATTTCTTGTTTATTAAATTAATATTTTATTAAGAATTTGAAAACTTAGTAGTATGGATCTTGCAATGTTTTGTTGTTCAATTTAAACTGATTTAAGTTTATAAGATTCATACTGAACATAACTAAACCATTGTATTTCTCTGTTTATTTAGTATCATTTTGGGTGTTTGATAAATACTGATTGAAGACTTTAAGATTCATACTGAACATAAACATTGCATTTCTCCTTTCATTTAGTACCATTTTTTGGTGTTTGATAAATACTGATTGAAGACTTTAAGATTCATACTGAATTATATCATATTCAAGTCTACTGTCAGTCAGTGTTGAGATAAAAGTTTGATTGCAAAGTATCACGTGCCATTGGGTGAACACAATCTCTTGAATTAGCAATATTGTTGTTAGTTATGTACAAATAAATCTTGTTTTTAAAAGTTAATCTGAAACATTTATAAGTGTGTCTGTATATGAGTGTGTATCTAAGCATGATTGTGTGGCTGTACGGATATGTTTTCTCTGACCTTGAACCGAATGCCCAAATCGTGATCAATAAAAGAACTGAACTTGAGATGTATGTACCAGGTTTACTTTAACTGAACTCAGTACACAGAGTGAACCAGTAAACAGGTCTGAGACAGTAACAGACACAACAGTACACAACCTGAACTTAGTTGTTGCGGAAACGAAGTGTTTGCAACAAAAACTGACTTGACATTGCTCTAACCAAGTTTATATTATAAGTAAAAGAATTTCAGAATTTGTTAAAAGTAAGAGTATTCGAACTGGATCAAACTAGCTAATATCTAAACTAAGACTAAATTAAAATGGAATTTCAGTAGAGTTTTGAATTAAGCTTAATCTAACTGAACTAAAAACAGCCAATGCCAGAATTAAGTCCACACTATAAAAATATCTTTATTACGATATTTGAAATATAGTATCTCCAACAAAAATAAATCTAGTTAATATTTGAACCAAGACTGCAGTAAAGAAATACAGACAACCAAGACTGCAGTAAGAAAAATACAAACAACTAAGACTGCAGTAAAAAAATTACAAACAACCAAGACTGCAGTAAGAAAAATACAAACAACCAAGACTGCAGTAAAAACTACAAACAACCAAGACTGCAGTAAGAAAACTACAAACAACCAAGACTGCAGTAAAAAAAACTACAAACAACCAAGACTGCAGTAAGAAAACTACAAACAACCAAGACTGCAGTAAGAAAACTACAAACAACCAAGACTGCAGTAAAAAAAACTACAAACAACCAAGACTGCAGTAAAAAAAACTACAAACAACCAAGACTGCAGTAAAAAAACTACAAACAACCAAGACTGCAGTAAAAAAAAACTACAAACAACCAAGACTGCAGTAAGAAAGATACAAACAAAAATGGTGCGATTTGATACATACTCCCTGAAAGCAAAAACAAAACAAAAATAAAATGAAAAGAATACAAGCAACGAGAAATCACAGAACAGTCTGAACTCCAGACGATGTTTGTACCAGGATTACTCTAACTGAACTACACTCACTTAAAAATCTCAATCAAGACTACACTGAGATCCACATCCCAAATTGTAATCAATGTTTGTATTGGGATTACTCTAACAGCTATAATCAATGTTTGTATTGGGATAACTCTAAGTGAACAATAATCAATGTTTGTATTGGGATGACTCTAAGTGAACTATAATTAATTAATGTTTGTATTGGGATGACTCTAAGTGAACTATAATTAATCAATGTTTGTATTGGGATAACTCTAAGTGAACTATAATTAATTAATGTTTGTATTGGGATAACTCTAAGTGAACTATAATTAATTAATGTTTGTATTCGGATAAATCTAAGTGAACAATAATCAATGTTTGTATTGGGATAACTCTAATGAACTATAATCAATCTAAATCTAATTTTCTGCATTCTGTCAGTCAACAACTCACCAATAAGTTCACAGTTCAGCCTTAAGACCGGACTTGATAACAGAAAAATCAAAGTGAGGAGAGAGAGAGAGAGAGAGAGAGAGAGAGAGAGAGAGAGAGAGAGAGAGAGAGAGAGAGAGAGAGAGAGAGAGAGAGAGAGAGAATCTACAGGGTATATGAACTACTGTGGTTGCTCGAACATGGTGCCTTAGTGTTTTGGGTTTTAGGCTTTTCCCCAGATCTGGCAAGTCTATAATCTTTTCTGTCTACTACATGTCAACTGGACATCATCATCTCCTACCTGTGTCACCTGCCACTTTGTTTACAAGGCGTGAACCCTCCACAGGCTTATTTAATGCAAGCTTAGCATCTCGATGTTGGGGGGGGGGGAGGAAGGAATGCTAACTACTTCGCTACATCACAGCATACTATTTTATACATTAATTACGTCATCAACATGTGTGGAAAAATTTGCTCCATCACAGATGTACCTGGCATTGCCAGAGTAAAAAATCATGACTGAACTTTTAATAGCTTTTGCCATTTTAAAAAGAAATAAGACTTGTTTAATTAGTTCTGTTGAAATATATATAAAAAGCCATTTGAAAAAGAAATAAGACTTGTTTAATTAGTTCTGTTGAAATATATATATATATATATAAAACCATTTGAAAAAGAAATGACTTGTTTAATTAGTTCTGTTGAAATATATATAAAACCATTTGAAAAAGAAATGACTTGTTTAATCAGTTCTGTTGAAATATATATATATATATAAAACCATTTGAAAAAGAAATAAGACTTGATTAATTAGTTCTGTTGAAATATATATATATAAAACCATTGATAAATCCATCATTGAGGCTATTCCATTGATATATAATGTGTTTGCTTTAAATGCAGCCTACAATTTAGTTGATTTAGAAGTTGATGAGGTTTTGAGTAAATATATCATATTTATTTGATTCTCTATAATTTTACTGTCTAAAGCCATCTCGTAGATATCCTGTTGAGTAAATATATCATATTTAGTTGATTCTCTATTATTTTACTGTCTAAAGCCATCTTGTAGATATCCTGTTGAGTAAATAAATATTTCAATTTTGCAATAACATGGATTTCATTTAGGGCATTTAATAAATCACTGATACAGCAATATTGATTGTTCACGATGTATTTATTGTTGGTGATGTGGGCGACAAGTGGCTATGGGTTTCTATTGACTGTCAGTCGTAACACCTGTCTGTCGTGTTTGTTTTATTTTGACGAACAATGGAAAAATAACATTTATGAAGGTATATAAAAAGACAACCACAAACTGCAGACTATACTGGCGGGAAAAGGATTCAACAGACAGTAGGTAAATTTTGAATTAAATTTCTCGTAATTTCCAAAGTTCATTTTGCTACGTTTTAACAAGCCTCTTCACCCACCATCCTCGAACTCTTTTTTTTCTTCTTCTTCACCATTCATAGAAAAACATTAAGCATTTGAGAAACTAGTTTGCATTTAGAGTATGTAAAAAAATTAAGTCTTATTTGCAAAATTGGACAAATCTTATTTCTGTACTGCTAGTTTTTATGGAGGTTGTAATTTTGATTACCTTTCATTGCCTAATATTATGAATAACATGTTTGAAATAGATTAATTTTAATTTGATTTTTATTTGCAATAGTCTATTTCAACAGATTGTATGTGAAAGTAAATTTGTAAATGCACAATGGTCTTGCTATAAATGTAAAATCCCCACCCTACCATCGTAATATCTTTATAACGTTGTTGAGTTAGGGGCAAGAGTAATTTCCTTCGTTCAGATAGTGTTGCTGAGAGGAAGTTATTTCCCTTATTTAAATAGTATTGCTGAGTTCACGGGTAGCGGGTAGTTATTCCATTGTTTATTAGTGGTAATGAGTATAAGGGTAAGATTAAATTATTTCCCTTGTTTAGATAGTATTTTTCACGTGCAAAAAAAGAAGTTATTTCCCTTGTTTATGAATTGTGCATAGTTCACAGACAAGAGGAGTGAATTTCTTCTTTTTCCCCCCTTTTTCTTCTTGTTCAAAAGCAAAATTTTATTCCCATTGTTGAGATAATATTGCTTGAGTTCAGGGCACAAATGGGTGGGTCTCTTGTTAATGAAAATAATGCTGAGTTTACAATAAGAAGGAGTTACTCCCCATATTTATTTTTAATACTAAATTCATAGACAAGAAACAGTTATTCACTCTATATAGTATGTGTACAATAGAATTGTTAATTTCACGGGCAAAAGAAAGTTATTTCCCTTTCTTGAAAGTTTTTCTCCGTTTAAGCGAAGTAATTATGAAATCATTTCCCTATCAGTCTTTGAGCCAAGAGGAATTAACTGTTTATATTTGAGCAATTTTGTCTTGCAGTTGCACTTTTGCCCTTATAAAAATAATACACCTTAGTTTTAAGGAAAATAATATAAATCAAATATTTATAAAAATAATACACCTTAGTTTTAAGGAAAATAATATAAATCAAATATTTATAAACAGCACGACTGCTAATGTTAAAAGAAAGAAACCGTTAGACATGAAAATCGAAAATGTTTTATAGGTACACAATATAACATTTATATTTATGTACACATGATTAATAGGTACACAATATAATACTTATATCTGTGTACACAATAAAATGCTTTTAGGTACAGAGTCCTAAAACACTCTGGACTGGAAAACTAAACCTGCCTCCTGAAATAAAGCATTCTAAGCAAGAAACTACACCAGACTACTCACACTGGAAAACTAAACCTGCCTCCTGAAATAAAGCATTCTAAGCAAGAAACTACACCAGACTACTCACACTGGAAAACAAAACAGCCTACTCAGGCAATGCACTGTAGAGTGCAAAACCAAACTGAAAAACAAAAATTAGCCTACTCAGGCAATGCACTGTAGAGTGCAAAACCAAACTGAAAAACAAAAATTAGCCTACTCAGGCAATGCACTGTGTAGAGTGCAAAACCAAACTGGAAAACTAAACAGCCTACTCAGGCAATGCACTGTAGAGTGCAAAACCAAACTGGAAAACAAAAATTAGCCTACTCAGCCTAAGCTGGAAAGCCCAACCGGCCTACTCACTCAATACAGTCTTGACTGAAATAATTTTCTTCTCCCAAAATATTTAAAAAGAAATTGTAAACAGATTTATAAAGTAAATTATTTCATTGAATGTCAACTCTTAAACTTCATTTATTTATTTTATTATTTATTATACCAAAATGATGTCAAGTCACTTGGTTTTAAAACGCATATTTTATTATAAAACATTAAAAAATATTTTTAATGCTCTTTAATTTCTAGGATTGTGTTTTATTTTTAAATTTCTATATTGTAAATAATATGTTATTCGTTTTCTTCTAAGAGGTACACAGGACTGGATGAAAATGTTTAGATTTGTGCTTTTCGTCAGCCTCGTGGCACTTACATCAGGCTCCCCACGCTTTCGCAAACATTTGTCTTTTCATCCTGAAGAGATGTTTGGTTCCTATTATAATCCGGCACCACCACCACCACCACCTCCTCCTCCTCAGCCCTACTATCCCTATCCCATCCAATTCCCGCCACCCACACCACTTCCTACAACTACAACAACGCCCACAACTACAACAACGCCTACAACTACAACAACGACTACAACTAAGTCGCCGCTGAGTACAATCCTGGCCCTGCTATTGTCCAATCCGAACGCCGCCCTCTTGATTCAGGCACTACTGTCTGGCGCTGGAACTGGAAGCGTTCAAACGCTTCCAGTCAGCGGCTAATTCCACTAGTCGCCATGGTGACATCTAGTGCGAGTGAGTACATACATTTGACAGACTAATGTAAAGCTCATAGTGGTGTGTAATGTGAGTACATACATTTGACAGACTCAGTGCTAATGTAAAGCTCATAGTGGTGTGTAATGTGAGTACATACATTTGACAGACTCAGTGCTAATGTAAAGCTCATAGTGGTGTGTAATGTGAGTACATACATTTGACAGACTCAGTGCTAATGTAAAGCTCATAGTGGTGTGTAATGTGAGTACATACATTTGACAGACTCAGTGCTAATGTAAAGCTATCATAGTGGTGTGTAATGTGAGTACATACATTTGACAGACTCAGTGTTAATGTAAAGCTCAAAGTGGTGTGTAATGTGAGTACATACATTTGACAGACTCAGTGCTAATGTAAAGCTATCATAGTGGTGTCAAAAAACAACAAATTACAAACTCTTTAGCTATATGCAGCACTACCAAGCGAAATTGCTTCCCTTTGACGAGGGAATTTAATTTGCGTTGTTTTTGCTGAAAGGTAGTGGGTGTTGGAGGGGGATGCTGCTTTCTGAAGAAGTCAAGGGGAATAAATCACTAGCAATATTGTCCGTTTGTTTCGTGTTCGGGAGAAATCTAAGTGTATGCAAATCGGCAGTTCAAAATGTTGGCATTGCTGTTCACGAGTTATAGTCCTTGTTTTGAATAGAATTGCAGTTGCTTTAGTCTCTAGCGCCACGTATTGCACTGATGCTTACAAGTTACGGCCCTTTGTTTTGATTAACAATTACAATTAATTAGCCCATAGCGTCATCTTTATTTTGGATTCCGACCTCCGTGAATTGCTAGGCACAAGACAGTTCTAGTTTCTAAGGAAATCAAGGGGAATAATTGTTTTTTAGCATTGCCCACTGCCTCGAGATATTCCACTAAGACGATGAAAGGGGAGATAATGACTATTACAAGAATATTTATGTGTATGTGTATGCGCGCGAGTGTGTTTCATGCAAACATGTACGCTCGCATGTGTTATGTATGTGGGATAGTGAGTCATGGTGGTGACCTTGAAGTATAGTACTTTTATATGAACATTAGTGCCTAGACTCATTAAAGGTGTCAAGAGATAAAAACGATGAAAACAATTTCAGAAATATGCAAGCATTAAATAGAAACTATTTCAACTGGTACCAGAAATTTAAATTGAAAAGTTTAGGGCTTTGAACAACTATCAAACTCGATTACAGGGGACCGTGAGACAGAGCTAAAATTACAGGGGACCGTGAGACAGAGCTAAATGAGCTCGTTCCGTAAGATTTAATTCTGTGAGAAAGAGATGAAAAAAGAAAGAACTAATCCACACCCACCCCTAGTCTGTAGAAAGTTTGCTAATATAAACGCGTGTTCTGAAAGTCTTTCTGGACAGCCACTTCCGGTAAGACTATACTTTCTGTTAGGTCTGTTTCTGCTGGTAAGTGTGTCACTTCCTATAACTGCATAACTTCTGGTAAGTACATCATTTGTTAGGATTACACTTTCGGAAAATCTGTCACTTGTGTCACGCTGACACTTCCAGTAATTTTAGAACTTTTAAATCTGTCACTTTTTGTCAGCCTGACACTTCCGATAGGCCAGTAAGTCAGATATTTAGGCGATTATACTAGTTCACTCTGCCATTTATTTCTTTAATGACGTCATTTTTCAAACAATGTCTTCGTAACCGATATGTGACGTAAACAATACAATATTGACATCTTTAAGACAAGAATCTTGCATATATACTTGGTGCTATTATGGAAAGAATAGTGTTTAAAATAAAAGTGTACAATAGTTAATGCTATGAGGTGAGAGTTATGTTATTCTCTTCTATAGTTGTTGACTCATGATTCTGCCTCATGTAAAATTTGTGTGTATGTGTTATTGATGTGAATTTAACAGTTGATTAATTAGGAGTGCATGTTGATTTATTTTCTAAACTAGAAATCACACCACACTCACTTCTTATGATTGTAAATCTGTTCATGGGATCTACAATGATATTAATACCAAACTTTCTTCAAGGTGGGTTTTTCTTTTTGCAGTTTAAAATTAAAACATAATTCACTTTCATCATCATCATCACCATCATCATCATCATCATCATCATCATCATCATCATCATCATCATCATCATCATCATCATCATCATCATCATCATCATCATCATCATCATCATCATCATCATCATCAGCATCATCATCATCATCATCATCATCATCATCATCATCATCACCACCACCACCATCATCATCATCATCATCATCATCATCATCATCATTATCGTTGTCATCATCATCATCATCAGTAGTAGTAGAGGAGTAGTAGAAGTGCTATTAGTGGTATTATATTAGTATTAATATTATTATCATTTTCAGCATGCAGAATGTCAGTTTTTCGCATCAGTTAAGGGGAGACCACAGGAGTTCTTTGTTGTCCGTGTGCTGTTTGACTATCGCCTCTCATTGTCGATGACAAATGTTCATGCAAAACCCCATTATCAACGTGGAGCGCCTTCTTGTTCACCAGAACGAAATATTTTGTATTGTCTTATTCGATACTGTACTTACAAGTAGCGTCCCTTTGCCGATGATGTAGCTGTTACTTTTGCATGACGTCAATAATAAAAATGGAACAGTGTCAGTTTTTGGAAATGATTCATGTATGTGCGTGTGTGGCTGAACAAGTTAAAAATATATTCGTGTTTATGTGTTTGATGTGTTTTGTATTTGTGCGTGTGTGGCTGAACAAGTTAAAAATATATTCGTGTTTATGTGTTTGATGTGTTTTGTATTTGTGCGTGTGTGACTGAACAAGTTAAAAATATATTCGTGTTTATGTGTTTGATGTGTTTTGTATTTGTGCGTGTGTGACTGAACAAGTTAAAAATATATTCGTGTTTATGTGTTTGATGTGTTTTGTATTTGTGCGTGTGTGACTGAACAAGTTAAAAATATATTCGTGTTTATGTGTTTGATGTGTTTTGTATTTGTGCGTGTGTGACTGAACAAGTTAAAAATATATTCGTGTTTATGTGTTTGATGTTTTGTATTTGTGCGCATGATCACAACACGCGTGGAAGTTAGAACACCCCCATCCCGTATGTGTGTGCACATGTATATGAATGTGTGTGTGTGTGTGTGTGTGTGTGTGTGTGTGTGTGTGTGTATGTGTGTGTGTGTGTGTGTGTGTGTGTGTGTGTGTGTGTGTGTAAGCTCAGCAATAAATCCATATCTTGTATAATCACTAAAGCAGTGTGTAGTGTGTTCAGTGTATTATCTGCATATACTTAAGTTTGTACTTAACAACATTAATGTCATCTTTGATGTCTTCGATTCCTCTTTATCTTCCTTCCTTCCTTCCTTCCTTCCAAACTTCCTTATTTCCTTTCCTCCTATTTTTGGAGAAATTTTCAGTGACAATTTCCTTGTTTAGAATTAAACTTCTCTATTATCAAAAAATATTTTTTTGCTTAAAGTGAACAGAAATAGTTTTATTGATATCAGATTAATGAACTCGCGGTAACTGTTCGTTTCAAAGCTGGTCATTCCATGGTAACATGGGGGTAAGTGGGGAGGGGCGAGGAAAGGAATACTCACTTCCACAAGTTGAATGGATTGAGATAATACCTCAGTAATACTGGCAATGCTTGGGGAATCTAAATAATAAAACTGAAAATAACCCTTTAGATTTGAATCTATTATTTTTAATTTTATATGTTGCTTAAACGAAGGGCTTTAAGAGCTCGGTAATTGTGATAGGATATATGTAGTTCGCTTTTGGGAGGAGTGGGAAAAGGGTGTGGCAGTTCAGATGTGATTCCTGCTTGGCGTGGTGGTGCTGGATGGCGAGGTCGGGAAAAGAAGTTTACCGATGCATCTCCATTCCTTTACGGGGCTGGTATTTTAATAACACCAGTCTGTAAGTGTATGCCTTTGAATGGAAAAGATTTTTATGTTTGTATAGTACTAGAGTGGCACGCTTGGGCTAGACACACCCTTAAAAAGGGAGGCGACTTGAATAACACAAGTTTACTTGCAAGGTAGGTTTCGTTTACAAAGCCATACACGCGCTGTGAATAAAACAATTTTTCATTTCTAACCAGTGAAATTAACTTGACTTGAGACGTAAATATGCTCAAAATTAAAATAATTAATTCCGAAATGTAACTCATTCATGACATATAATAGGGAGGAGGTTAGAGACATAGAGGGGGTAAGGGAGAGAGAGAGAGAGAGAGAGAGAGAGAGAGAGAGAGAGAGAGAGAGAGAGAGAGAGAGAGATGGTAAGGTGTTGTGAAAGGGGGAGAGGGGGTAGTCACTCATAAATCGCATGGATGGAGAAGATACCTCAGTAACACTGACAGACTGACGATTCTAATTTTTAAAAAAAAGAATTTAAACTTTTTGAGTAGAATTTGTTGCTTCTAATTTTAGATGGTGTTGCTTGAACAAAATGCTTTAAGAGCTCATGTATTTCATTATGTTGTGTGATAATTATCATTCCTGAGTTTACTTTTAAGTTTTGGGTTTCGTTATTCTTGTATTATTTCTTCATTCTGCTTTCCCTTGCTGCTTCTTCTTTCTCACCTCTACTTTGTTCCTTTATGTTTATAATTTATCTTATTGTTGTGATGTTCTTTATAATTAGGTTCTTGTTCCTTTATGTTTATAATTTATCTTATTGTTGTGATGTTCTTTATAATTAGGTTCTTGTTCCTTTATGTTCATAATTTATACTATTGTTGTGATGTTCTTTATAATTAGGTTCTTGTTCCTTTATGTTCATAATTTATGCTATTGTTGTGATGTTCTTTATAATTAGGTTCTTGTTCCTTTATGTTCATAATTTATGCTATTGTTGTGATGTTCTTTATAATTAGGTTCTTGTTCCTTTATGTTCATAATTTATGCTATTGTTGTGATGTTCTTTATAATTAGGTTCTTGTTCCTTTATGTTCATAATTTATACTATTGTTGTGATGTTCTTTATAATTAGGTTCTTGTTTCGTTCGATTTTGCTTTTGCTGTTCGTTCTCTTAATTCTCATTATTTTTATATTTCTTTCTTTCTGTCTGTTTTCCACCACACGCTGTAGAAGTGTAGAGGATAGAGTGGTAAAAGAAGAGCTATTTTTGAGGATTTACATTTATAATTGGTAACCAACCTTCTTGTTGGAATTAATATATTGAAGCGGTTGGGTTATTAATTTATTAAAAGATAGATACTGTTTAAGTTGTAGTTTCGTGATTTTGAATAAAAGATAAACTTGAAATTCTTCATTTGTACGTTTAATGTAAAAATGGTTTCCAATATATTTGTTCATTTCCATCCGAGATAGGCTTCTCAAATTCCAGCCACAATATCCTGGCATATATACAATTTAATTTTGTTGCCATGTATGATATAGGTAATCAACTGTTAATTGCGAACTGTTCAATTCTAATTTGCCACTCGCTAGTTGCTAAGCTAGCCTGCTTCTACTTGTTCTAGATTCAACCTTATGCAGTGTTTACATCAGATAGTTGCTAAGCTAGCCTGCCTCTACTTGTTCTAGATTCAACCTTATGCAGTGTTTACATCAGATAGTTGCTAAGCTAGCCTGCCTCTACTTGTTCTAGATTCAACCTTATGCAGTGTTTACATCAGCTGACGATGAGTCATCGTAATTTTAAAGGTCGACATACATATCAATTAAAACTTGGATTATTTAAAATGCTAAGTAATATAAGACTGTCTGACTCTGATGGGATTATCCGTAATAGCTTTTGCACATTATAAGTTAATAAACAGAGATTTTGCACTTAATACAGTTAATAAACATATATTTTGCAAATTATAAAGTTAATAAACAGAGAGTTTGAAAGTTATAAAGTTAATGAACAGAGAGTTTGCACATTACATAGTTAAAAAGCATTCTCTTTAAACATTATAAATTTTAAAAAAATCAAAGATACATATCCCTGCCAGTAACTAATTGCGTAATTTTTTTTATACCAGTCTGCGTGTAAAAGAAACTATACTTATAAAATACAGCCAGTCAGTCATTTAGTAACATTTTCTATAAGTTTTCGTATAAACTAAACTGAACGTCATAATGTTTAGCCAATCAGAAATTCAGTTACTTATTTAGTCTGCATGTAAACTAAAATGAACATTATAAAGTGCAAAGGAAAGAACTACGGAGAACCTTTAAGTTAAGCTTTAAGTAACTCAGGTTTGCTTACAACTTTGTTAAAAAAATAACATGAATTAACTAGAAGCGTGTGTAGTAATCAATCCGATTTTGAAGCGCAAACTAAACGTGACGTCACTAAGTGCAGGACAAACGGAAAAAAAAACGTGCTCAAAACATTCGAGTTTAACCCTGCATGACCTTTCAACTCTGTTCACAAAAAACGTATTATTAGCTAGCTGCGTTGTAGTGATTAACCCACATTTGAAGTGCAAGTGTTTAAGTGGCAAGGTATGTATGTGAAAACATTCTGAATTATCGATACGTACTGTATACTCCCCAGCCGACAGCGTGCTTAAATGGGAATATTTATTCAAAACTAAAGTCTGGTCGGTTTTATTCTTTACGTAAGCACTCACCCACACCCAATTATTAAATGATTAATTGTAATTTAGATGTGTCTAAATCTATTTTACTTCAGGAATTTTGCAATGTTGAGATTTAAACAGTAATTTTGCAATGTTTAAACTTAAACCATAATTGTAATTTACAATGTTTAAACTTAAACCATAATTGTAATTTTACAATGTTTAAACTTAAACCATAATTATAATTTTACAATGTTTAAACTTAAACCATAATTGTAAGTTTACAATGTTTAAACTTAAACCAAAATTGTAATTTTACAATGTTTAAATTGAAACCATAATTGTAATTTACAGATTCCTGGACATAAAATGTGATTTGATGCTGTTGAACAAGAATTATTCTGTATTGTTTGGAAATGTCTAAGAAAGAAATATTGAATTGTGATTCTGTGACAGTTACAAGTTAACCATTTGCATTTTCATGATATACAAGAAGTAAAATCTATTGTTTTCAATATAGTATTTGAAAGTAAATATCTGTAATTTAGTCAAAACTTTCATGCACAAAAAATAAATAATACGTCTTAGTCTGTATTTTTATTTGTTAACTGCATTCATTCATATATTCCAGTGGTGTGTAATATAATGATATCAAAGCTACATACTAATTCATCATTATCCTCATTATTTAGATTTAAATAGATTTTAACATTATCAATAGTTAATCATTCCAAACAGTAATCAATGTAACATGAAAGGTTACATTCGATAGTCAGGTGTGCAATACAGCAAACGTTACAAAAGTCGACTTTTGATCAGAACAATACACTTAGTAACAGCGATGACGTAAGAGCAGTGATAAGCATACGGGTCCTTTGGACATTTCTGCAAATACTGCATCGTCTTGAACAAGGTGTTGAATAAGCCCTCTAACGCCCACACTAGTTCACCACGTGTTGAACAAGGTGTTGAATAAGCCCTCTAACGCCCACACTAGTTCACCACGTGTTGAACAAGGTGTTGAATAAGCCCTCTAACGCCCACACTAGCTTTTCAATATGTTAGCTCTCAGTGAGACAATGATTTTGGCGATATGATTGAAAGTGAGAATTAAAGGGTATTTAGCGAATTGTCTTTGTCAATAGAGTGAAATGGAATAGTTATGCGTGTCTGTTTTATTATGTATATCAGCAAAGGGAGGGAATTCTTTCGAGTTCTAAGGCTCTTTCTTTACTAAATTTAAGTAGGATAATTCATTAAATAGAAAAACATAATGTATGTTTTGAAATATAAAGAAGACACAGAGAACAAAAACGACAAAGTTTTAATGGGAAGTAGAAAAAGATCATGAGAAAAAGGACAAAGTTAAGGGGAAGTAGGAGATGAAAAAAGGACAAAGTGAACGAGAAGAAAGAGATAAAAAAGGACAAAGTGAACGAGAAGAAAGAGATAAAAAAGGACAAAGTTAACGGGAAGGAGAAGAAGAAAGGACAATGTTAACCAGAAGGAGAAGAGAAAAGGACAAAGTTAACGAGAATAAAAGAGGACAACGTTAACGAGAAGGAGAGGAAAACAGGAAAAATGTTAAGGAGAAGGTAAGAAAAAAAGGACAAGTTAAAGAGAGGAAGAAGAAAAAGTTAACGAGAAGAAGAAGATAAGGGAGAAGAAGATGAGCTCGTAATCGCTGTCGTTCCAGGTGATATTACTGGTTAAATAGATTTAAATCCATAACCACTGTCACCACTGAGGTAAAAATAGACATTCGTTCCTGGTGATATTACTGGTTAAATAGATTTAAATCCATAACCACTGTCACCACTGAGGTAAAAATAGACATTCGTTCCTGGTGATATTACTGGTTAAATAGATTTAAATCCATAACCACTAGAAAGGAATATGAATCACACCAAGACTTGTAGAAAGTTTGAATAGATACTAAAACTAGTGACAGTCAAAATTCGATCAATAAAACACAAAAAAGACATTACGTTATTTAAGGTATCGAAATTGTATCACACATCTGTTAGATCAGAGCGGCTTCTTTCGACAAAATTGTACCACACATCTGTTTGATCAGAGCGCTTCTTTCCACAAAATTGTACCACACATCTGTTAGATCAGAGCGGCTTCTTTCGACAAAATTGTACCACACATCTGTTTGATCAGAGCGCTTCTTTCCACAAAATTGTACCACACATCTGTTTGATCAGAGCGCTTCTTTCCACAAAATTGTACCACACATCTGTTTGATCAGAGCGCTTCTTTCCACAAAATTGTACCACACATCTTTTAGATCAGAACGGCTTCTTTCGACAAAATTGTACCACACATCTGTTAGATCAGAGCGGCTTCTTTCGACAAAATTGTACCACACATCTGTTTGATCAGAGCGGCTTCTTTCCACAAAATTGTACCACACATCTGTTAGATCAGAGCGGCTTCTTTCGACAAAATTGTACTTTGGAAATTTGCACATAAATCAGAGTTATCAGCGAGATGTATGATTTAACCGTCATTTTGTGTAGAAGAGACAAGGGGGGAGAGAACTCCAGTTTATTTGAACATTGAGGCATTTTCTCCACTTTCATCGTGATGTCAAATTCAAAACCATTTTTTTTTTTACCTGACACAAAGTTTGTATTGTGCCAGCATATAACTGTTCTCCTGACACAAATAAACATTCATCCAAGGTCACACGATCTTAGTACAATAGTTTGGACGTTAGTTTCTAATTGTAAAACCTTTGGAGAATGAACCATTCCTATCTTTGAGAATTATACCAACATATGCTGGAAGCGTTTCTAACTTGAAAAAGGCGAACAAACCGTGATTTGTCCTCGTTTTTATTAATTCAGTGCGCAATTTCTTGTGGTGTCAGACATCTTGACAATATTTTGCACCCTATCCGCGTCACTGACTGACAGTGATGTAGTGCATTCTTTTGTTAAACCGCCATTTTGGCTGTCTGATGCGAGTCCTATGACAACGAAGATATATTTGGGTTGAATCATTGTCTGGATGTTGTACGTGTTTCGTTTGCATATAGCACAGTCAGAATCCATTTTGTTTGATTAAAATACCTGTCCCTTACATTAGTATGCAATTTCAGCGAGCATTTAACAGACTCAAATTTTAAATTAAAATAAAAGTTAATAGTTTCTGTTTACACTCTTGAAAGATTGGTCAGGTAACAGCTGTTCCAAAGTTAAGTTCCAAAATGGATATTTTAATACAAGTGATTAAAGCGATGCCATTTGTAAGAGAATTTTGATGTAGCCATAGATTTAAGTCACACTGGCCTTTGGTGTTGGTGTTATGACACCATGGCGTGCAAATCAGAAACATAATTTTGATGTGCGAGTTATAAAATTGAATAGAAGGAAATCCATCGGCGGCCTTACAGTCTCGACATAGTACACTCCCTTTACTGCACGAAAATATTTCAAAGTTATATCGCATGAATTATTCAGTGTAGAAATGAGCTGTCAGCCAATGACGTCATTTGTGTGATTTCCACTGCAAAATGGAGGTCTCGCGCAGTAACGAATATTCTCGTTCTTAGTCACAGCCGTCAGTTTGAAGCGCCATTATTAATACCAGTCCGACGGTCGTGCATATGTCTGACGTACTTTTAAGGGAATTGTGTTTCTTATTTACTTGCTCTCAGCATAGTTTCGTTTCGCCTAAATATTTGTTCACCTGATTATTAAATCAGTGCCGACCAAGATTTATGACTGCAGAAGACTTTGGTAGACATGTACGTCACCTCAAGAAGTATGGTGCAATTAATATGACCTATCATCATCTTGTCATCAATACAGTGGATCATACAGTGAGTCATTCAGCTAAGTTAACATTGCCAAATATGACCTATCATCATCTTGTCATCAATACAGTGGATCATGCAGTGAGTCATTCAGCTAAGTTAACATTGCCATCCAGCAATATCCGCCCTGCTATGGCTTCAATTTACATGCATCCATTTCTACCTGTATAATGTATTGTTCACCTCCAGAGATGGCTCATACACCGAATGACCACTCCCTTCCATGATATGAACGCTGGAGGGACGGGATCGCTGTATCACGCGAACCGATCCACTGGGGGACGTAGGGGGCGCAAAAACCAGCTGTTGGTGCAAAATGGTTGGCCTGTGGTGTCGGTAAACTTCTTCTATCGGCTTCAAGACAGTTGTCGAAAAGCCAGACTTAGATCTCAGCGTCAGTGGTTGCCTGCCCTTGCCGTGCCTAACGGACTGGGGCTGGAATTTGACCTTTATGCTGCCTTTCATGGATTCGGTTCCAGTCGCTTGTTTCAGGTAGCCATCAAACGGCATTTGAACAGATTCGTGAGATGTGCGGCGGTATATCTTGTGTTCCGGAGTGTTGGCGGCATAGACGACTCCATCTTGCGGAATGACAGGGTGAGAATGCTGAAACTCGTACTGGGTGGGCTCTGGCACCGTAATCTGCCGCTTTACCTGGCCGTTGGTGACGACAACAGGTTTGGAAGAGACGGTGCCACCACTGGAATGAGCCCGAGCCATTCCTGACTCATTTCTGCTGAGTCTGTAGTCATGAACGACTACCCTCGCTTCACCCGGTCGCTCGCTGGGTAGGTATGTGTCTCCTGACCTGTGGGCGGAAATGACCTCGCCATTTGTGAGCACGTGTCTTTCCATGTCTCTGTCAATGATGTGTGATCTCTCTGCAGTGGCCATGGCATGAGCACTGCTGGCACGAACGCCTGCATCCTGGTTCTCCGCGATCAACCGGATGTTGTGTAAATCTTCAGACAAGCGGTCAGTTTCATTCCTGAGGTCTTCCAGGCTTTGGCGGGGGACGCCCGAAACGGTCGCACTCACTGCGCCATCAGGAAGGTCAGAAGAAGTGGACACCGTGCGAGAATTCTGGCGGCTCCAGTTTCGTTCTCGTGCGGAGGTCTGTATGGTGGCGTAATGATCAACGTCGCCATTGTGATGAGAAGCTTCGATGGATGGAGGTGCATCGTTGAAAATTTCCAGCAAACGTCGGTTGGCAATGTGCGTGTTGCGCTCTCGTAAAGTCCAGTTTCCATTCTCCTTCCTTTGCAGCTCCTCGTGTCCGGAGCTGATGGTAGGGTTGTCCTTCAAAGTGTTGAATATCCTCGTGATGTCCTCCACGTCGTCTTCGTTAGCGCACTTGATCGCCACAATGCAGTATTTCTTCACGGGGTCTGAGATGACGCATAGGAGGCACGTTGGATGCCTCTGGCTGACGGTTAGTGCGTAGATGTCGGGAAGGAGATAGTGAGCGATGCAATTCTCCTGCAAGACTACCGTCTTACTCAAGTGAATTCCGTTTTCAGAGAGCCGGAATTTGACCTTCTTACCTTTCTCGACCAGTGCGTGCTCTGAAATCTGTCGCATCATGTTGTCGGTGACGTATTCGTCCCGCCAGGTACCGATGTAAAACACCTTTCTTTCAATCCTCGCCATTTGCCAAAATCAGCGAGACAAAATACAGCACTAAATATTTATTAAAATGGCTGAGACTTTTCCCCCACCAAAAGAATTGCGAATAAAGGAAAAATGTTTTGTTTTGTCGTGGTTTCTCTGTCTCTCTAAGGAGTTATTTTGAATATTTTACACCGTTAGTCAGTTTTTTCCTAAAGCTTGCAAGCTACCTGGAAACTATGTGTCACAAAAATAGAATTTTGCCCTTTTTCCTCTGCATGTAGGGTCATATACATGCTTAATGGCTACTATACTCCACAGCAAGGCAACAGCTGTTTACTAAAACGTTCTGTATGCACAGAGTGTTTAAGAAACAAACAGCATCAACAGAATTACGTCACGTTAAACAGGTGTACAGGCACATACTCCCTTGCCACTACAGCATATATAACAGGAGGTTCAGACTTCAAGGTTACGTGTGCGCCACTCTGGCACTGAATCCACAGTCTCTGTTCACTTACTACTGAAAAAGTTGATCAGTTTAATTGGAGACTTGAAGGGTCACAAAGACGGTGGTAGCTTTCAACGCCCACAACAGAAATATTCTGTCACAATCTATACACAGACACAGAGACACAGTCAACGCCTTGGCACAAGATCCACAGTCAAAGTCTTGTACCTGTGGTAGACTGTCAAGGTTACACAGCCGCTGTGCTACAAGACCCCACATTCGAGGTTTTGTCACGGTCTGCAGGCAATCAAACTGTGTTGTCACTTTCCCCTCCAAATAAACTGTGTTGTCACTTTCCCCTCCAAATAAACTGTGTTGTCACTTTTCCCTCCAAATAAACTGTCGCGTTCGGTTCACGCAGTCTGCTCTGGAATTCTGTAAACTCACCCCTCTGCCTTAGTCGTCACTTGTCTCTGGCTGGTTACAGTCACCTGCACACAAACAGCGGACAAATAAAACTCTATAAATGCGCATGCCAGTTATGGCGCACTCGTTGACACAACGACAATCAAAAGAGACCAATATGGCGGTCGGCATTTCAACAGGAAAGCAACACGCGATGACTGTTGAGAACTGGTGGGACTGGTTTCGCCACTCGCGGCTGGTACCTGGCAGGAATAGAGTCGCTTGCGTTATTAATGAAGCAACTTATGAAATGTGATTATGATGCATGACGCCGGCATTTTGCGTATGGTCGCCCACGTTATTTTATAAACAAGAAAGGAAAAGGAGCTTTGACCACGTGATCATGTAAAAGTTTGCTTAATTTGGCCACAGACTGCTAGCTACTTTACATAGTTGACAGATGCAATGAAGAACATGTCATGAGCAGGAACCCGACTTTAAAACGTTTAAAACATGGAATGCACAATTGATGGAGGAAGAAAGAAAAGGAGCTAAATAATTGCCGAACGGGAAATAATTGTAGCAAGAGTATCACAAATTGTACAATCATATAAAACATTTTACAAAAAAACTGACGAACTTAGCAAAACATGAATCAAGAGTATCATACAATAAAACGTATACAACATTATAAAATAAACTCATAAACACAACAAAACACGAATCAAGAGTATCATACAATAAAAAGTATACAACATTATAAAATAAACTCCAACACAACAAAACACAAAACAAGAGTATCATACAATATAATCAAATAAAACATTTTACAACAAACTCACGAACTTAACAAAATATGAAATATAATCCCATAAAACATTTTACAACACACTCACGAACTTAACAAAATATGAAATATAATTCCATAAAACATTTTACAACAAACTCACGAACTTAACAAAGTATGAAATATAATCACATAAAACATTTTACAACAAATTCACGAACTTAAAAAAATATGAAATATAATCATATAAAACATTTTACAACAAATTCACGAACTTAAAAAAATATGAAAGGAAAAAGAAAAGAAAAGAAAGCGAAAGAAAGAAAAATAATTTAGAATGGAATAATTTAACAACTAATAAGAAATCATTTACACTCATATAATCAAATTGATAAATTAAACAGGAGAAGATATATGCTGTGAAATGAACGTTTGTATGAACTAATGCTTTAAAGGTTGAATGGAAAGCCAAGTCATGAGACGATGCTAATTTTACTTATCCATGACCTCAAACTATAAATAGCTATGGTAATTTTACTTATCCATGACCTCAAACTATAAATAGCTATGGTAATTTTACTTATCCATGACCTCAAACTATAAATAGCTATGTTAATTTTACTTATCCATGACCTCAAACTATAAATAGCTATGGTAATTTTAATAAAACACATTCACTCAGACATAAACACGCACAACGCATATTCATGTACACACCTCATGCATGAACACACCAATCTGTATTACATACACAAACCAACAAACACATCCGTCTTTTTCTACCTTTGTAAGCAGTAAAGAACTACATGAGCGGAAAGAGTTATAATGCATTGTGACAACAACAGGAGACAATTTCGGCAAAACGAGTGTATTTGACATTTCGACAATTAAAAGAGTTCCTTGCCTTAAGTATTTGTTACAAAAGAGTGTTGCATGAAGAATTAACTAGTCCATTCGCCTCAGCCAAATGTTTAATCTATCTATTTATCTGCCTGTCTGCCTGATTCCGTCAGTCCATCCGTCCATCCATCCATCCATCTATCTATCTATCTATCTATCTATCTATCTATCTATCTATCTATCTATCTATCTATCTATCTATGCGTGTGTAGGTGTGCTTGTGTGTAAGTGTGAGTGTGCGTGCGCGTGCGTTGACGATATTTCGAGGTCTAGCTGATGACAACGAAGAACTTTTTTTTTTATTATTAACCATTTATATCGTCAACTCTGAGGGTTACTGGCAAAGCATGGATTGATTGTGAAGCTCTAACAGTACATGTTATGCCAGTAATTCTCTGCTGATAAAAGAATGTGTTGACTATGAAGACAGCAATCCCCTTTTAATAACTGGGCATATCAATTTTATAGATCAATAATCCCTTCTTAAAGACAGAATGTGATGACTATGAAGACAGCAATCCCCTTTTAATAAGTGGACCTATCAATTTTAATAGATCAATAATCCCTTCTTAAAGACAGAATATGATGACTGAACAAAAAACGGGAATCCTTTGTTGATAAATGGATCTGAGAAATCCATTCTCAATTTAAGGGAGGACGAGTAGACTGACAAAATATGAGAAGTCTCCATATAATGACAAAATGTGACGAGTAGACTGAAAAAATATGAGAAGTCTCCATATAATTACAAAATGCGACGAGTAGACTGAAAAAATATGAGAAGTCTCCATATAATGACAAAATGTGACGAGTAGACTGAAAAAATATGAGAAGTCTCCATATAATTACAAAATGCGACGAGTAGACTGACAAAATATGAGAAGTCTCCATATAATGACAAAATGTGACGAGTAGACTGAAAAAGTATGAGAAGTCTCCACATAATGACAAAATGTGTCAACTGAACAGGGGTGAGTCGTTGACTCCATGACAACCTCTAAAAGTCCTGTTCCTGGATTTCTTTAACGGCATGGTTAGCATGCAAATCAGTGAATTAAAACCCAAGGGGTCAAGTGATTAGATCATCAAAACTATCCAGTGTCAATTGGAAATTAATATCTTCATTCCTAGAAAGATACTCTAGAACCGGGTGTTCTGTTTTCAAAGATTACAAAGATCTAATGGTAGTTTGGTCTCCTTTCATCTGGAAAAAATTCTTACTAAGCACCGTTCACTTTTAAGTACCTCTTAGCCTCTCTCTGCGTCTGATCAGTGGTTACTGAAAGCTTGTAATAATGCCCACACTATCAGACTAATACCACTTTTACCCGTTCACCAATGTTTAATTCTTTTATCCTTCCCTCCCTCTCTCCATCTCTAGTACATTTCCACCCTGACAAATTAATACCATATTTACCCGTTCACCAATGATTAATTTTTTTATCCTTCTCTCCCTCTCTCCATGGACATCTCATGTACATATCCACCCTGACAGACAGTATAGAACCTAATTTCATCCCAGCGCACTAGTGCCTTTTATAATCTACCCATCCAGCCATTTCTTCATTTTCATACCTACCCATCCTGTGAACGCCTATAAATAGGTGTGATAAGTGAATGACTTATCTGACTCTTCAAGATCACAACAAATCTCCCGGACCAGCCCACCCTAGTTCCCCGCCACTCCATAAACTGGCGTAAAGAGAAACTCACTAAACAGGTTAGTAAACTTTGCGTCAACCAGATTATATTTTGTCACAAAAGGTCGGTTATATTTGCTTCGTTTATTCCTTTTCTCTATAATAAATGACTATTGCCAAGAGGATTAATTATTGTAAGAGGTTGTTATACAGATGAATGACTATTGCCAAGAGGATTAATTATTGCAAGAGGTTGTTATACAGATGAATGACTATTGCCAAGAGGATTAATTATTGCAAGAGGTTGTTATACAGATGAATGACTATTACTAAGAGATTAAATATTGCAAGAGGTTGTTACACAGATTAATGACTATTGCTAAGAGATTAATTATTGCAAGAGGTTGTTACACAGATGAATGTGTCTTCACAGCCAGAATGTACCACATTACACACCGCTAAATTTTGTGTCTCTCTCTCAGACTGATCAGAAAGACTATATCGGACATGTTAGATGGTTTCCGAGACCACACGAGGAATATTTTTTGTGTAAACCAGACGCACATAGATGACTAATAAATTGAATCTTTCGAGTTCACGTTTGTTGACCACAAAGTTGTCAGCAAATGCCAGGAGACATTCGAGCTCTTGAATATATGTATTTCGTTACCAAATGCATGATCCTACATCAGAGATCAAATATAATTACAGCTGAAAGAATATATGTATTTCGTTACCAAATGCATGATCCTACATCAGAAATCAAATATAATTATACAGCTGAAAGAATATATGTATTGTAGATTTGTAGAATGCAAATAAATATACACTTGAAGAAATGTCAAGATTATTAACGTGACCTGCATTGAACCCTTGTCTTGTTGATAAAATGTATCTTGCTTTAAAACAGGATTTTGAGAGTAAAGAGAATTTTTATAGTAATTTCAAATAGCCTACTTTGACGCTTGTGTAAACGACCTCTTCCCTGGAGAGATGGGAGGGGTCCTTTTAATACGACGTTTCTACACAATCCCTCTCTTCATAAGTATTCCCCCACCACCACCACTCAAGCTACTCACAATGATACATCCCTGCCGGTCTGACATGTCGTCTTTCCAAGCTTCATATGTATTCCACCCACCACTCAAGCTACTCACAATGTGACATCCCTGCCGGTCTGATCTATCGTCTTACCAAGCTTCAAAGGCTGAGTCAAAACGTTGTAAATCCCTTATAAAAAAATAAAGTTATTATCAACGATGACAACAACGATGATGATGGTGATAATGATGATGATGATGATGTCAATATTAAATCAAAGAGTACAATGGCAAGACTTCATTTAAAGGGCATGGGGGTGTTTTTAAAGAGGTAACTCAACTGTTCGAAAATTTCGAAAATGCACGTCTGCATATTTTGCATGCAGATTATTTAAAAAATGATATTTTAAAAACAATTTTTAAAATATTTCTTTAATTTTAATGATTTAAAAAAAATTGTTACTCTGGTTTGGGGATACGATTTATATATTCATCACAGAGATCGTAGGTCAGACAAGAAATTCAGGTTAAGGTAACTGATGTTTTCATCTCGAGTTAATGCAAGCGACTAAATGTTATTCAACGATATAAAGCCGCTTAATAAATGCCAACATCGCCCAATCCCCCTCCCCAGCCTCCTCCAACTCCATGAGTTGTGCTCAACCACTACAGCGTTTATTAAATAAATTTTAATAGCATACATTCATAAACTTGTTTATCATTTGACTAAATTTGTTGACCTACTTTCCCTTTTCAAGAACCAATGCGTTCGCACCATAGCAATATGGGTGAGCGAGCCTGGAGATGTATCAGTTTGGGTGAGATAGATGGGTGTGGCTCGAAAGACCAGGTAGGTAAGACTGTTGATAGAATTTTTTCTTGTTTGAGCGAAGGCGTCTTTTGTTTCTTACGACCATAAGTCATGGAATGCGCTTACAACATAAGTACCAGGTGCGGCAAAGAGGAAAAAAAAATAGATCATTATAACTAATCCGACATAGGACCCTAAGCTGTGATTCTATTATGATGTTTTCAGTTAGAGTTGTAATTTTTATTAATCTATGGGTCTGTTGCAGTAGTCTACATGGGTTTGCTGTCTGTTGCAGTAGTCTACATGAGTTTGCTGTCTGTTGCAGTAGTCTACATGGGTTTGCTGTCTGTTGCAGTAGTCTACATGAGTTTGCTGTCTGTTGCAGTAGTCTACATGGGTTTGTTGTCTGTTGCAGTAGTCTACATGAGTTTGCTGTTTGTTGCAGTAGTCTACACGAGTTTGCTGCGTATGTGATGTGAACAACCAGTATGTATTTAGTCTCCTAAGTTAATGTCCATAACATATTTTGTCTAAGGAATTTGTTTGTATTTAGTTTCTTAAGTTAGTATTTGACCGTTTAATATCCATGACATATTTTGTCAAAGGAATGTTGTTTGTTGTTTAGTCTCTTAAGTTAGTGTTTGACCGTTTAATGTCCATGACATATTTTTTTCCAAAGATCTTGTATGTAGATAGCCTCTTAAAGGAGTTTTCTTGCATTAGAGCTTAACCACTAGATATATGTTGTTTATGACGTATATTGTATCAAGAACGTGTATTGATATTGCCACAGGGAGTTCATTTAAACTAATGTTTGGCCATTTGATTTAAATATTGTCTTTGACAGTTTGCTGTCCGAGAAACTAGTACTTACTTAGTTTCTTAAAGGAGCTGTCTTCCATAAGAATCCGACCGTTTGCTTCAAGTGTTGTCTGCGACAGATGTCTGCAGCATCAGCATAATTTTAATTTAATTTTTCTTTTAATATTAAATGAGGCATATTGCCTTAGAACATGACAACAAAATATCAATGTTTTCTGTGACAGATGTAGTACGTAATGTTGTGCGTTAGTGCAGGTATAATCTGTGATATATTATGAATATTTGTTACAACTGTTCTCTGCAACAAATGTCTGTGACTGTAAGATTCGGACAGAAGTTAGCCGTGACAGGATTGTGTTTGACTTCTAACAAATGTCTGACGGTAAGATTCGGACAGAAGTTATCCGTTGACAGGATTGTGTTTGACTTCTAACAAAGCATTGCCACCCGGGTCGCAAGATTTGTCTTCCCTGCAAGTGCTCTGGTCCAAACAGTTTGTTAATTTTTAAAAGTTTTATTTTCTTGCCATGAACTCATTCCTATAAGACAGACAGACACACACACAGTCAGTTGGATGGATAGATATATAGTCAGACAGATAGATAAAGAAATAGATAGACGGATGGATGGATGGACCTATTGGATGGATAGATAGACAGACAGATAGATAGATAGATAGTGTGACATGTGCACCACTTAGTTAATGAAGATAATTATTATTTTAATGTTTACAGCTAATTATAGAGCAACAATAGAGTCAATACAAATTGCAGGTTAGTCCTACCAGAGAATAGAAATGGAGTTATTAGAATAGGTTATTACAAACTTCACATAGCCTGGATTAAGTACAGCTTCCACAGTCTTTTCACTGGCCTTTTCAATCACGTGACAGTGTCAAAACGTTACAACGTCAAAATGTCCGCGCTCAGCAGTGTGTTCCCGCCTTGTGCGCAAGAAAACACTGACGCGTCGCTACTTTCAACCGACCTGACACTCTCTTGCCGTCAGTTACTTTGAGCAGAACACAATCACAATGATTGGGTTATCTTCACTTGTCTGATGTACTTGGCATCCTTGCTTTGGTAGTTTGGTACATCAAAAGTAGGGGTTTAGCATAATCCCTTATGCTTACACACTTTGCAAGTTTCGCGCACTTTCCGGTCATTCAAGTCATGACTAGTGAACAAAGGGTAGCTAAGAACTTGAAAGTTGAACTTGAGGCTCCACTTGAGGGGCGAACTCACACTCCCAGAATGAGACAAAAGAAGAAATCAGAAGGCTCCTTGCTAACCACTGCCTTCAGAGCTGGACTTCTCTCTTTGTCTTCAAATTCAAAAGTGAATAGACATCAACATTCTCTACTGTAAATAAACTCCTTAAACTCAGTCCACTGGCTAGTCTCGTTCTCATAAATCATAATCAGTGGATAATAAAACACTGCTCACTCAAGTTTCCACTGGGTCAGCAAATCTAGAATATTTCCCCTTTGGCTGTTTACTTCAAACTCAGACACTTTCAAAATAACACCACAATGAGTGCCCAAGGTCGGGTCACTCTGACAATTTAGCAACTTAAATAACAATTAAAATTAAAAATAGGGAGGGGCAAATGTACTTTGTCACAGATAGATAGATAGCTAGATAGAAGGTTGGAGGGATAATCAGATGGGTAAATGGATATCATGTCAATAATTAGGGTAGTATGTAGATTGATGGATAATTAGATGGGTAAATGATATCATGTCAATAATTAGGGTAGTATGTAGATTGATAGATGAAGAAGAGATAAACAGATGGATAGACGGATGTTTGATGAGCGTATGACAGGCTAGATGGATAAACAGTTGGAGAGAAAGAAGGCATCAGGGAAGATGTCGGGAATGAAATAGAAGAATGAGTGGATGGATAGACAGAGGGGAGAAACATTGTACAATAATACGCATTGTAAAATAGCTGTCAGAAGAAAGAAAGATAGACAGAGAGCCTAAGAGACAAATACATAGAAATAAACGGGAGATAATTATGTTGTATTGTTACAATAGGTAAGGCGCTTCTGAGTACACTATATTCGATACAGACCTCAAATAATTGTCTGCCCTTGTCAGCCGTCCCCTCATTTATCATACGACAGGTATGCAAAGTCTTTGAAGCTTTATTTTGTAAGTAGTGATGATTCATCAGTGGTTGAAAAGTTGTATAAGACATAACAACAAGCGACACATTAAAGTGTTTCAAATAAAGGGAAGCCCCTAGTTTCTGGGGTTTGGGGTGTTGCCGCATTCTCCCTATGTCCTTTCAGTAGTGGTGAAAGTTCGACTCAGATATTCTTGAAATATATTTAGAAAGATTTGCATTTACTTTTAATTTATTATTTCTATTTATCTCCTAGCAAATAAACTGTGTGCATACGCGCATGCGCGGAGCATGTATTTTTATGTGTGTTTATCTGTGTGTGTGTGTGTGTGTGTGTGTGTGTGTGTGTGTAAAGGACGGAATGTGTGTGCGTCTGTTTCTCAGAACCCCTTCAAATGTGCTTTTTTATTTTAAACCTTTTATTTAAAAATCTTACTTTTTTTTTATATGTCTTTTATTTATGAGAGCGTGCCAAGAGGCGTAAAGAGAGCCATTTATCTTTTCCTTAATATATTTTTTTTTAAAACCACGGCGTATGTAGTGGTTTGAATACTTCTAGTAAAGCGTTCGTTTAAGTGAACTATGACCTTACATTCAGCATAAGGAATGCATGAGATGTTTCTAAGGACGCCTCTTTGACCGGGCGCCGTATTAAAGAATCCTATGACTGTAAGTACTTACTGTTCCTTCCGAGACCGATTCCATTGTCACATTGTGCACAACCTGTCGAGCGTTTCAGACCGTGTCTCGTTTTTATTACGAGCAACGCCTGTCTTCAAGACATTACGGGAAAAAGAAATGTTGAATAAGAAAAATATAATAGAAACATGTCGTGAATACGTTATGAAAACTGCTTGTCTTAAACATGTCGTGAAAACGTTATGAAAACTGCTTGTCTTAAACATGTCGTGAAAACGTTATGAAAACTACTTGTCTTAAACATGTCGTGAAAACGTTATAAAAACTACTTGTCTTAAACATGTATTTGCATTTTCCTTTTTAACTGTTGTCATCGTGTTTATGTCAGGTTGGGACTGGAGTGTTCGGAGCCGTATATTTGTGATTATTAATATTTACGATACCTTGACTATTTTAATACTTTATAACAGCTGACATTACTGAAGTGTGGCGTATTTTTGTGATTATTAATATTTACGATACCTTTACTATTTTAATACTTTATAACAGCTGACATTACTGAAGTGTGGCGTATTTTTGTGATTATTAATATTTACGATACCTTTACTATTTTAATACTTTATAACAGCTGACATTACTGAAGTGTGGCGGGACGTGAGGTTGAGCACGTAAGGGTTTAAATGTTGAATCAGTATTTCTGACCCCCCCACCCCCCCCCCACACACACACGCCATATTACATCTGAACCGTTGACACTAGTGGCTTTGTTAGTGTGTCTTGACACACGTAACCTACATAGACGCTTGGTGTTGTACGTACCCTTTATGCGAACCACGTCGTCTACATTTGTTATAGAAAAAGAAAACGGAAAAGAAAAATCAACGGATGTTTGCACTAGTTAGTACTATAGCCGTGTATGGTGATTTGTTATCGCACAGGACATAAAATATTTCTTTCTTTCTCTCTTTCTAAACTGGAACAGCTAATCGAAGAGTGAGAAATTATTATTATTATTATTCAGGACATTTTTAAAAAAAGCAAATACAAAGTCGTGGAATGTAAAAGCCTCCATTCACCCCCGGGCTTGCACGAAATGCCGAGACACAAATAATGGACGCCTCACACAATTTCGAGACATATATTGACACTCTCACTGAATACACTTTCGAAATGGTTCTGCATTTCGCAATGTTGAAGTGTCTTATAAGCTCATCGCTTAAAAGAAGTTAATTTATGAAGGGAAAATACGCAGAGATTGACGCCCTGTACATGTTATAAAGAGCAAAAACTTCTATGTTCTATTCCATCAAAATAGAGAACATTTTGCCTAAATAATAATTATATTTTGTAAATTAGTTGGTCAGACACTCCATTATTTTCAAATAGGAGTCCACGCTAACATTATGTACTTTCTTCCAACTTTGATGTTGTAATATGTCGTGTTAGGGTTTGCTGTCATTTAGGTAAGGGTTTGATGTCATTTAGTGGAAGGGTTTACTGTCATTTAATGCAAGGGTTTGCTGTCATTTAGTGTAAGGGTTTTCTGTTAATTAGTGTAAGGGTTTGCTGTTATTAATGTAAGGGCTTACTGTCATTTAGTGTAAGAATTTACTGTCATTTAATGTAAGGGTTTGCTGTCATTAAGTGTAAGGGTTTGCTGTCATTAAAGTAAGGGTTTATTGTCATTTAGTGTAAGGGTTTGCTTTCATTTATTGTAAGATTTTGCTGTCATTTAGTGTAAGGGTTTGCTGTCATTAAAGTAAGGGTTTATTGTCATCTAGTGTAAGGGTTTGCGGTCATTTATTGTAAGGTTTTGCTGTCGTTTAGTGTAAGGGTTTACTGTCATTTAGTGTAAGCAGCATATTCTCTCATGCTAATTCGCAACCTGGACATTTATCACCAGTGTAAAAGGAATTGACAGTTATAATTTCATATGTTAAACGGGTGCAATTTCTATTCCAACTGTGAAGCAACGAGATAACAGTCTTGTCGAGGTTATACATACAAAACGCTTTAAATGTACAGTTATACACCATACCTTTGAATGAAATCAAATTAAAATTAAATATAAATAAATTAATACCCTAACGGTCAACGTATAGCAAAAAACAGCAATTACAGCTCATTTATTAGCACTATAGTGCAAATATAGACAAAAATACACAGTATAACTAATAAAATCAATATAATTAACATAATGACGTCAGACTTGACGAACAGCACTTTACATTGACGCAATCCACTGGATCCAGTCAATGACGTCATAGGTTTCCAAAGGACAACCACACCTTCATCCGATTTTCAGTCACGAAGTTTGTGTGAACTCACCACAACTCACCACAACTCACCACTACGAAAACACTGCGGCAGTATATTGTTAAATGCTTTATAATCAAACGGCCAAGCAAAGACCACAACAATACAAGTATGCAGACTCGAGGACACCATTATTAATTTTATGAACATCAAAGCATTCTGAGAAAGGATTCACTGACATTCAAACAAAAGGGGAATGCTAAAGAAAACTTTACATAATTTTTTTGAATACCCTAAAACAAACAGTTAAAATACCCCCCCCCCATATAATCACACAAATGGGTGTACAACCCCGACATTTTGACGACTTTAACTATTTACCAAAACAACCTTCGCTCATTATGCATGCATCCGGCGATATTTTGGTCTGAGCTAGCCCATCCTTCGTAGGATATCCTATCAAGTTTCAACACCTTAATGCTGTACCTACCTAGTTGATGAAAGCGTCCGCTAACAGCAAAGGTATTTTCATATTTATCAATATCACACTGTCAACTGAAAACGGTAGTGCTGGATTAATTAATATCACACTGTCAACTGAAAACGGTAATGCTGGATTAATTAATATCACACTGTCAACTGAAAATGGTAGTGCTGGATTAATTAATATCACACTGTCAACTGAAAACGGTAGAGTTGGTCGGAGGATGTGAGTAAACAAGTCTGTTGAATCTGTGAAAGCCTGACAGGTACTGTAGTGCAAGGAAAAAGGAAGGATATTTTGACAGGTAGTGTAGTGCAAGGAAAAAGGAAGGATATTTTGGAAGCACTTTGCAGATCTTTCATTTAACACAGCATAATGTAACAGTTCACCAAAGGAGGGTGCTTCTCGTAACATTAACAATTATTATACACAAATACACACATACATATTGATGGACATCAATACAAACACACATGCTTACATGCATACCTAATCAACGGACGGATAGGAATGGGTGTCAGATAGATAGATAGTGTTCATAAAAGAATGCAAGAATTTCAATATTTCCTAACTCAGTAAGCAGTGAAACACCATTATTTGCACCGGAAGAAGGGGAACGAATGGGAGTGTTTTTACGAACGACAACTCTCGGAGTACTATTCACAACTCCACAGACATCAAGGCGATGTCCTGCCTTTCATCAGGTCCTATGAAGCATTTCTGTTGTGATGTTTGTTATGGACTCGTCAGTTCTCTCTGGCCGGCGACATCAATAACAGGATGTAGAACAACCTCCCAGCCCCTTCTCTTCAGTCTGATTTGTTTACTTTACAGAGTCATTGAATTTTAAAACTGTATAAATATTATTCTTTTCTTTCAGAGTTACAAAATTAAGTTTGTACTTTCAGTGCGATGTAACACAGTTATATTTTACTTTTAGGTGAGGTGCTGTATAAAAGTTCATGATTTAAATCTTTTACAAATCTTTATTATTGTTTGATCCCAAGCATCACTATTACAGTGATGAATGACGTCATCCAAATATACTTTTTCTTCTTCTTTGATGTAACCGACATGTCAAGTGTGGTTTAGTCTCTTGCCTTACTTTCTAGGAGCTGGGTGTACATTTACCCTAAATAACAGTACCAAAAATCTCTATTACCTCGATAAATTCACGCACCTCGAAGAACCCGGGTATTTCAAAGAACTCTGTATTTCGCAGAACTCGGGTACTTCAAACATTCTAAATCTTAAAAAAACTCTGGCACCTCGACAAACTCGGGTACTTCAAAGAACTCGGTTATCTCAACGGACTCGGGTACATCGTCGGACTTGGGTACTTACAAATCTCGGGTACTTTTAAAGAACTCGGGTACCTCGAAGGATTAATTTATTTGAAAAAAAATCTGATATCACGAAATGCTTGGGATTTAAAAAGTATCGGGTATTACAAACAATTCGGGTGCCTAGAAAAACTCGGGTACTTTTAAGAACGAGATGAGTCTCATTGAATAAAATCACAGCAGTTTTTTTTTTTATGCAAGTATTGATTTCTTATTTTTATTGACTGTTTTCTTGTTTATGCAAGTATTAATTTCTTATTTCTATTGACTGTTTTCTTGTTTATGCAAGTATTAATTTCTTATTTTTATTGACTGTTTTTTTTTTGCTTAATATTTTGGGCTAAATCTATAAAATTAAAACATTACTTAAAAAATATATTAATTTATATTATACTATTAGCTGGTTCTTGTTAGATAGCAAATATTTTTTTTAGCGATTAGCCTAACAATTTCTTATTAAAATATTCAACTCTTTGTATTGCAATTTCTAATATTCATTAATTTTAACTAAGCGATGATTAACATTTACTTTGAACATTTATAGCTTATTTATAATTTATTCTGAGCACTATTTTGTATGACGTCCTAACGTCTAAGTATTCTTTAACACTGACTGTTACTGTTTTGCAAGACATTCATTTATATGCCAGTTTCATTTATTATAAAAACACTTATATATTCTTGAAAATGTGTATTTAGGTATGTTGTTTATTAATATATATTGAATGTATTAATTTATACTCTGACTATTAATTGTATAAAATTATCTATTATTAAATTCCCCAGTAACATATATACAGTGTATCTCTTTAATTTAAAGTGGATGATAATAATTAAAATTTACTTTTCGAGGGTGATGGTCAGGTGTGGCTCGCTGGCCTGCATGGGTGACTTTCACAAAGTTATCATTATGACATTGACTTTCACAAAGTTATCATTATGACATTGATAGTAATTTATGTTACATTTACATGGGTGACTTTCACAAAGTTATCATAATGACATTGACAGTAATTTATGTTACATTTACCTTGTGTAAAGCAGTAGCACATTATTCAAACAAATAAATAAACGCACTGAGGTGGAGTAAATTTGCCTATCCCTATTTCTAAACTTAATTGTTAAAATAATAAATTGTTAAATGTCAAAGTAACCCGACCTTGGGCACTTCTTATGCTGACAATTTTAAGTTCAAAGTTGGAAGTAAACAACTCAATTGGAGGATGTGCCATAAATTGCTGATGCAATCCGAACCAGTCTCAAATGGATGAGTAGCGTTTCTGACTAATTGTCTCACACTTGTTCATATATAAAATTCATCCAATGGGGATGAACCGAAAGTCCTCTTTGTTGAAGAATTACTCTATTCTAATAACTTTGAATATGAACATAACTCGAGTCCAGTCATAAAGGTAATCGCTAGCTTATGGTAAATTAACTGACTAATAAGAAAGAATGGAATTAGAATATTTTGTACATATATTGATATATGATTTGAATTGGAGAATGCTTTATGTAATATGTTCATTTACTGTTCCATCATTACTATTCAATGTGTGAGCAAACACAAGGGAGATAATTCTTAAAAAGCAATTAGGTTTGTTTTCAAATGGACACGTGTAAGTCTATTCGATTTTACTTGATTCACTTATTAAAAAAAATAATATTGCTTGTTTTCTCGACCGAAAACTGTTTGTCCCAGACAGCAAAACTCCCACCTTATGTTGTTTACAGAATGGCGACATTGAAACATTCTCCCCCGCCCAAACAATTTATCAACCATGACTGTCAGAAATACAAACTGTTGGGGACAGGGGGAGGGGTGCAAGAAGGTGTGAGATGAGGTGGGGTGAGCGGTTCCAAACTGAAGCTGATAACAAGTGGCTGAGATAACTGGCCAGGAACGATGCACACAAAACACCAGGTGAACCGTAAACCATATTGTCTGCACACAAAACACCAGGTGAACTGTACACCATATTGTCTGCACACAAAACACCAGGTGAATCGCACACCATATTGTCTCATATGTTAAACCTGTATCGTTCAGTGATTTGTGTAAATTCTTATGTTTATTCTTTCTTATCCTTTCTTATTCTGAATATTTTTTGAGTGAGAATATTAATGCTTGATGTGTGAAACCTAGTAATTGTTCTAGGAAAGTATTGATATTAATTTGTGGGTATCTTTCTAATAATTGTTTTAGGAAGATAATTTTTTAAATGATGAATTTCTTATTCTTTCTAATTACTGAATTCATGAGATAATTTAAATGACTATTTCTTATTTTTCTTATTCTTCTAATTGTTGAATTTGTGAGTTGAATATTGAAATATGTACTATTATATGGGTGTGGTTTTATTAACATTGAAACAAGTTAATTTTATTATTCTATTTTTTAAATAAAATTTGTTAAATTTTAAACTATTCACTCTTCTTATTGCATAAGAGAGGGGCATATATAGGTAGCAGGTGAGGGCAAGCCAGATGACGTAATGACGTACCGGAAGTCGGTCACATATATGCTTTAGAATAGTTCCTACTACTGGTATGAGAGAAGTGGAGGGCTAGAGACGGATTGACGGACAAGATAGAGCTGTAGAATCTGTATTCTAAGACAAGTAACGCTTGAGAGGGGAGATAACCTATAGGTAGAACTTTCAAGGCCTGACTTAGTCACTCTCGACCGCAAGACCAAGACCCTGTCGGTGACTGATTAATTGACTGAGTGGAAGAATCTTATCTGTGTATGATTGAAAGATAATTAATCAGATAGAGATTGACAGTAATTAATCAGGAACTTGGAACGTTGCCACAGAATTTAAAAAAAAATTCTGACTTAGTCGAAATGCGGTACCCTAGCTGGCAGTTCAGTAAAAATCGGAATTCTGACTTAGTCAAAATAATGTACTCTTGCTGGCAATTCAGTAAAAACGGGCGTCAAACAAAACCAGTGTTGTCAGTTTCGCACTCATTTTTCTTGGCACTTTCAGGAATTTTATCAGAAAACATGCTGTCAGGATATTTTATCAGAAATCAAAATTAATTAATGGGTCTCCTGTGCTCATCGCTCTAAGTCTGGGATCCATGAAGTCCGCACTGCCCCAAATTGAAAGATAAAATATGTAATGACCTTTACCTCCGGGGGCAGCTGGAGTCAAGGACACTTTGCATTCAACATCCAGCGTTTAATTTGACTACGTTTCACTTAGTGTACTAGAAAAATGGCAGACGTTAGCCTTCGGTAATAAATGGTTCATCTTCCATTCGCGCGTTATGTGTGTGTGTGTGTGTGTGTGTGTGTGTGTGTGTGTGTGTGTGTGTGTGTGCATGCGTGTGGTGGGAAACATTCATCTAAGTGACGCTGCTGTATTTCTACGCCTTGGGCAACCGTTGAATGCAGCCAAACGGCATTTACCACACATGTCCTTACAAGGATAAAAATAGACCTCACTTGACTGGCAATATATTAACATGGCCTTCTCTTTCAGTTCGCGTGTTTACACAGAAAGTCCTTAGTCCTTTCCTTTCCTCCACCCTCCCTCCATACCCCTCCACCAACACAAACAAATGAAAAAGTAAAAATGTGTTTTAATTGTCCATGTACTTACTAGTTACTATAAAGTGTTTCCATGGATACAAGATCAAGTAAACGCGAGATTATGAAAGATCACCTACTGATCGTGTGAAGACGTGGAGCACTCGTTCATTATCTGACAAGGCGTGAGTGCGAAAGACAAAGAAATTTGTAAATAAAAAAGCAGTAAAATCGGGTACACGTACTTACAATTGCGCTTGGAAACAAACAATTATCCAAAAGTGATTGGGTGCGCGAAGACACAGCAACCTGTGAAGCGTGGCCCTTTCTTCAGGAGACAGTCTCTAACACTGACAATCCGAGAAGGCAAATCGCCTGAATATTAAGTTTAAACACCGGTATTCTTAAAATAAACTGAAAAAACAAGTCCTTGCTGTCCGGGCGCTCGGCACCGCTCGCAAAACCTGCCGGACGGGTTTGGCCACTTTGATGACCTTCGCTCTCACTCCAACGCATCAGAAAGGGGTGGATAGTCAAAACGGGTGGGCCTGATTAACACCGTGTCGATAAAACAGTGTTGTTGACGTGTTACAAGCAATACCACTTTTAAAGTCTGACAGTCATAACTGAAGTTTAAATGACTATATCTAGAAAGTTGTAATTTTAGCTTAACAATAAGCAATAACAACTTTTAAAGTCTGACAGTCATAACTGATAGTATCTAGAAAGTTGTAATTTTAGCTTAACAGTAAGCAATAGCCACTTTTAACCTTAAAATTTCTCACAGTCATAACTGAGGTTCAAATGATAGTATCTAGAAAACTGTAATTTTAGCTGTAGTTAATAAGCAATAACAACTTTTAAAGTCTGACAGTCTTAACTGATGTTCAAATGGTAGTACCTAGGAAACTGTCATTTTAGCTTAACAATAAGCAATAACAACTTTTAAATCTGACAGTCTTAACTGATGTTCAAATTAGGGCCTAACCGAGTAGATATTTTTCACCAAGTACCGAATCCGAGTATGTGGATAAACTATTTGCAAGATCCAGGCACGAACCGAGTAGTAGGTGACTCCGGAGAGTAACGTTTGTTTCGTGTACCGTATATATCGCCTATAAGTATAAGATTTAAACTTTTCGTGTACCGTATATATCGCGTACTTTTCCTGTACCGTATATATCGCCTTTAAGACTTAAACTTTTCGTGTACCGTATAGATAGCCTATAAGACGAAACATTTAGTCTGAAACTTAGGGGAAAGTCTGGGGGTCGCATTATATACGAGAAAAATCCATTTAGAATTTTAGAAATCCACCAAGACCTACCTACAGTAGAGTTCGACCAACAACATGACTCATTATAAACATAAGTAACACTTGCACAACAATAGTACATTATGTTGATTTATTTGAAAGACTATATGAAGTAATGAAAAAATACTTCAAAATTCGTAAATAAAGAATTATAAATGAACTACTAATGCTAAGTACTACATACTTTCAGACACTATAGTCTAGAATATTTAGGAGTAAAATCAGTAAATGTGCAATAAATAACACAGTAGCTTTACTCATACTATAAATATACTGCCATGTGCCAAGAATTTGTTTCTTGCGTGCTGTTCTCACCTGGTGCCATACAAAGGTCTGTCGACAATTCTCTGTAAATAAGGGAGAGTAAACAATGTCAGTAGTGTAATCTGTAGCAATTAAAAACATATTGTTTTCATATCGTGGGTGTGTTTGTAATAATAACCTTACAAATCATCCTTTGCGACTCAAGTGCGACAATTGTGCATTGTCCCAGTCTACAGGTTTAGTGGAGAGTTATTTCCCTTGCATAGTTTGTCATTCAGTTGGACAAACACCGTAGGCTTGTTGGAAGAAAAAAATATAATCACACACTTAAAATAAAACGATAGACTGATAATAGAGGCAAATAAGAGGAATAAGAAATAATAAAATGCTTATTTTGAATGTGGTTGTTGCAATAGGGAGATCTTTTTCTCATTCACCAAACAATTTATATTTCAACTTTTTCGTATTAAGATAAGTTAGTCAAAGCAACCTGCATTTATAGGAAATGATGTGAAGAATTTTGTTATCCGTACTCCAGATCTGATGAACTTTACAGTCATTAAAGAAAGCCATCATAATCTCTTTTGGTCAATGACTAAAATGATTTTGATTGTCATGACGATTGGATTATGAAAATGATGATGGTGCTGATAAAACCATAATTATTATCATCATCAACATCATCATCATCATCATCATCATCATCACGACCATCGTCACCCTCATCGCTATCATCATCGTCATGAAAGTATATGTTAAAAGTAACGGCTTCCGTAAACCGTTGGGGAAGGACGCATACCTAAGTAGACCAGTTACCATTGTTAAAATCTTATGTGCAGCAAAAGTTGTTTTAAATAAAACATCCAAGTAGATCTTAATATTTTAGTATTTTGACAAATATTTATTTTGTTTTTAGGATGACTTGACTTTGAAGCTTAACATTTAAAAATATAAATCTGTACATTGTATGGAATCCAAGTTGATGAAAGTTACCGATGTTTTGAGGTTTGAACGAAACCGAGAGAAGACGAGGGACTAATGCATTTTAAATCCCTTGTAGGTTTTTCTTTTTAAGAAAATGTTGTGAACTAACAACAATCTGCATAACTGTCACCTTCGCAGAGCGTCCACAATAGGGGAGATAATGTTATGAAAGTAAACTAGGAGTGGTCATTCTTTGTGAGATATGAAAAAACGCGTTCAGTGGGTTAGTGCAGTGGTCCCCAACCCCCGGTCCGCGGACCGGTACCGGTCCGTGGACCATATGGTACCGGTCCGCGGACCAAATGGTACAGGGCCCCTCAATTTTATTTACTGTGGTGTATTTCTCTCGGGTTTGTGCGACTGTCCATGGACGAGATTGAGCCTGAGCATTCATTCTCCCAGTTGGTGCACGATCATCTGTCTTTGCTTTTAAAGAATTCGAGCTCTACTTCCCAACCACACCAACACACTTCGCTTCGGACCACCGACGAACGCACTCCATTCATTGGACCGCCGGGAGGAGAGTCATGTCAAAGCGCCACACCAGACAAACCAGCACTAAGACTCAGCCCTTTTCAGGGCTGGCAAAAATGCCACTACTGCCCACTCCACCTAGTGACATTTTACGCGATTCTGAGTCAGTCACAGAAGATGCGGACGGCCCTTTCTGTTTCACAAACGAGCGCATAGCCCAGCTGTGACAGATACGGCAAAAGAGGTTTGAAGAGATGCAAACATTAAGAAGTACAAAGGAGAAGACTGGACAAAATACTGCTGTGAAATCAGCAAACCAACCGAAAATGGGGGCATACGAAAAGTTACCCCCTTCACCTTCACACTAGAAACTAAAAACGTTGAACTAAAAAATGCGTTCACTAATTTGCTGTTGACCCTCTTCCACACAAAAACAGAAGATGAATTTACACTAGACAACAAGCCATCTTAACCGCAATTGGTCTCCACAAGATTTTAAACAAGCACCTGACAAGGCAACACGAAAAAAATCTACATCAACAGACTGTGAAACAAAGACAGACATCTTCTGGAAAATAACGCCGACAACAAAAACACGCTCTTCACAAACGGAAAAGGAGGAAACAACGCGAAAACCCACACAGGAAGACGGCACAACTCAAACAGTCAAAGGAAAAAGCCACGTTTCCACCCAAACTCTACAAGCCACTACAAGAGAAAGTGGAATAAACACCAACATCATCTGGAAAATTCCACCTACGGCCAAAGTGAATTCAACTCAAACAGCAAAACAAGAAATCAGCCAGGCATTCTCGCAAACTCCAAAAACCCACAACAGATAATAAGGAAACTCAGACTACAAGCTCTATCAGCAAAGAAAAAGAAATTAAAACAACTACCACCGAAAATAAGAAGAAACGCCAAAAAATCTCCAGCACACAAACGGTACATATCAAGACGCAAGAAAGAAAAATACAAACAGAAAAAGAAGTGAAGACAACTGACGCAAAGACCGAAACAGAAGTCGACAACGCTCCAACTACACCATAAGAAACAACAACAACGACTAAACCAACTGCCCCCAATCCACAGCCAGAGTCACCACCAGGGACTGCAACAAAGACAACCACAACAGACACACGAGGAAACACTACAGAACGGAGCCCCAAATCAAAAAGAAGGTGCCCGCCACAACACATCAGACGAAAACAACAGTATCATCTACTACAGCCACAACAACAGAATCCACAACAACAACGGCAGCGCTGCGACAACAACCACCGCTGACAACAACAACAACAACGGTGGCAGCACAGTGAGCAACATCACATGCAGTGGGGATATTATAACCACCCCATTGCAGATCTAATTCAACTAATGCTTGCCGCCTACATACAGTCCAACGGCTACCGGGGACATCAACAACAACAGTGCCAACGACAACAACAACACCACTGGTGAACATTACAGGGTGGGGAGTGAACATCCTGGGCGCACATACACACTAAGTACAGACGATGTGGTATTATCCTGGGCTCTGTAAACCCCCTCACCTGCCAATACAACAACGGCCACCACAGCACTTAAATCCGTATTGCCATTTCCGAAACCTATTTGTGTGAAGCGGGGTTTTCTGCAGTGACAGCAAGCAAAACAAAACAACGGATGGACATAAGCAACTCACTTCGGGTGTAATTGTCTCCTGTTACCCCCAGATGGAACCGTCTCGTTGCAAAGAAACAAGCTCAGGGTTCTCTCTGATTTAGCGTTCTAGTGAGTTAAAATGTTAAATCACTTTATATTCATTTTTTGGTGTAACTGTATTTTAATTTGAAGGCACGTTTAAATACGATTAAATTAAAATTATTAAATCAAAACAATCTAAAATATAAACAATCAACGTCCCCCCACATCATCGGGCCGCGGTAAAATTATCAAGCGTTGACCGGTCCGCGGCAAAATTATCAAGCGTTGACCGGTCCGCGGCGATGAAAAGGTTGGGGACCACTGGGTTAGTGTATTCGCTGTATTGACTAAGGGGAGATAATGTTATGAAAGTAAACTAGGAGTCGTCATTCTTTGTTAGATATGAAAAAACACGTTCAGTGGGTTAGTGTGTTCGCTAGATGAATGTAATAGTCACTGTGCGGTGAAAAACCTTGGGTCTCCCGATAGCAAAACCCAGCCAAGCGTATCAGGCAAGATCTCTAACACTTAGATGACGGTGCATGGCATTCATTCACAGGTCTAACTTGGCACTTGAGTTCCCTGTCAATTGTCGTCAATGTGGGCCAGGCATCACGGTGACGTCATTCCGTCTCCCACGTCGCCTTTGACATGGCAGAAAGCCATTCAGTTCCTTTGGAGTAATTGCCCTTTATATCACTGGATCGAACTATGACGTGGCGGACGATAGCTCAGAGGGTAGGACCCCCCCACCAGCTTATTATGCTTTAACCTCTTACATTTTATGCTTTTAACCTTTTTCCAGTTGTACTTAACTTAACTGCCTGTTAGAGTCTAGAATCTAGACCCTTACCTTATTATGCTTTTAATCCCTTATCTGCTATACATAGGCCTATACTTTTAACCCCTTGTTATGCATTTAGCACTTTACCAATTATACGTTTAAAATGATTAATGCATAAGTGCATATGGTTCTAATGTTGTCAAAACAAGGCAACAAAAGAAAGAAAGAAAGAAAGAAAGAAAATAAACAAGACTTACTGTTTACGCAAACAAAAATTCAAAGCTCTATAAAACCGTAAGTATACTTTAAAAATAATAGTTGGGGGGGGGGGGGAGAGGGAGAGATTATTATCTAGGCACTCGAGAGAACTCTTCTTTCCAGAAGGAAAAAAAAACACTGCCTCGAGCAGCTCACTGTGTTGACATAATCACTATTTCCGATTCCTATACTGTCTCTATTGAACGAAATGTTTACCAACCTTTGCAAGAAATTTTATGACTAGAATACTACGGTTTTTTTTCAAAAATAACTTTATATTGGCAAACGCTAGACGCAGTGACGTCATCCCCAACGCAAACAAAATTAATGTAAGAAGACGCCTACCTCACGTCGGCAAATTGCGAGAAAGCGGCGGAAGCCGGAAGCGTTCGCTACATTAAGAGAAGAAGTCGGCAAATTATTTAATATTGAAAACGATGACTGGTAGAGAAAGCATACGTCAGCAAATTAGTTAATAATTAATGAAAACGATGACTTGTAGAGAAAACACGTCAGCAAATTAGTTAATAATTAATGAAAACTATTGACTCGTAGAGAAAACACACTTTTAGCAAATTAGTTAATAATTAATGAAAACGTTAACTTGTAGAGAAAACACGTCATCAAATTAGTTAATATTGAGAAAACACACGTCATCAAATTAGTTAATATTGAGAAAACACACGTCATCAAATTAGTTAATATTGAGAAAGCACACGTCATCAAATTAGTTAATATTTAGAAAGCACGCGTCATCAAATTAGTTAATATTGAGAAAGCACACGTCATCAAATTAGTTAATATTGAGAAAGCACACGTCATCAAATTAGTTAATATTGAGAAAGCACACGTCATCAAATTAGTTAATATTGAGAAAGCACACGTCATCAAATTGGTTAATATTGAGAAAGCACACGTCATCAAATTAGTTAATATTGAGAAAGCACACGTCATCAAATTGGTTAATATTGAGAAAGCACACGTCATCAAATTAGTTAATATTGAGAAAGCACACGTCATCAAATTAGTTAATATTGAGAAAGCACACGTCATCAAATTGGTTAATATTGAGAAAGCACACGTCATCAAATTAGTTAATATTGAGAAAGCACACGTCATCAAATTAGTTAATATTGAGAAAGCACACGTCATCAAATTAGTTAATATTGAGAAAGCACACGTCATCAAATTAGTTAATATTGAGAAAGCACACGTCATCAAATTAGTTAATATTGAGAAAGCACACGTACACTTTGGAATAATTCAATGCCGATAAATAGTTCATGTCCTGAACAGTTAGATCGATTTGATTATAATAATCTAATACAGGCTAATAGTTCGATCAACTTGAATAACTTTGGTAATTCAGTACTTTGACCTAGATTCGTAATGTGTAAAGATTTTCTTGAGAGAGAGAGAGAGAGAGAGAGAGAGAGAGAGAGAGAGAGAGAGTGTGCGCGCGCGCGCGTGTGTGTGTGTGTGTGTGTGTTTGTGTGTGTGTGTGTGTGTGTGTGTGTGTGTGTAAATGTGCACACTCAATCCTCTGAACAGTTTGCATACTTGAACAAACCGATCCTGTTCAATAGTTATTGTAAATAGTTTGTGTTAATGAATAGCCCGGACCGATGAGAAATGGTGTCACTTAAAATTAAGGAGCATTCGAGATAATAGTTATTGTAAATAGTTTGTGTTAATGTAAACCGATGAGAAATGGTGCCACTTAAAATTAAGGGGCATTCGAGATAATAGGAAATAAAAATGTTACTCAGCAGGTGGCGCCAGCAATGAAATCAGTAAGTACAATTCCTAATCCACCAGTCCGATAAAAGAAACTTATACATAATATTTCATCATTTAAAGCATAATTAATAATTCATGAAGAATAATTTATGAACATTAATTCATAATCAATAATTCATAAATAATAATTCACTGTATAAAAACTAATTCGATAACATTATTCATAATCATCAGTTTTCAAAACGTTTCTCTTGTTAGAACTGAAACATCGGATCGGAAATAAATTATTGAGAGTAGATGGAGTGCGGCCGACTTTGTGACGTGCGGTCATGTGGTACTTTCAATTGTGTTAACTATACTAATTACTAATTACTTCCTGTGACATGATACATAGTGACCAATCAAGGATATTAATTCACAGTTTGCCTTCAGAACTATACTAATTACTTCCTGTAACATAGCCTACCTAGCAGACATGATACATAGTAAACAATCAAGGGTTTGCCTTCAGAACTATACTAATTACTTCCTGTAACATAGCCTACCTAGCAGACATGATACATAGTGACCAATCAAGGATATTAATTCACAGTTTGCCTTCAGAACTATACTAATTACTTCCTGTAACATAGCCTACCTAGCAGACATGATACATAGTAAACAATCAAGGGTTTGCCTTCAGAACTATACTAATTACTTCCTGTAACATAGCCTACCTAGCAGACATGATACATAGTGACCAATCAAGGATATTAATTCACAGTTTGCCTTCAGAACTATACTAATTACTTCCTGTAACATAGCCTACCTAGCAGACATGATACATAGTAAACAATCAAGGGTTTGCCTTCAGAACTATACTAATTACTTCCTGTGACAGACGCGAATAACTTTCTGGTCAGTCAAGGGCGTTAATCCACGCTGATCTTTTGGACTGATAGTGATAATTATTTTCTGTAATATAACTGACATAACAGACTTGTGGACAATCAAGGGTGTTAATTCACGCAGATCTTTTGGACCAATACACCGAGGGCTTTTTCATTGGTAGTGGGCATCTATCCAATACACCGAGGGCTTTTTCATTGGTAGTGGGCATCTATCCAATACACCGAGGGCTTTTTAAACTCAGACCGCGCATTAATCAATATATATGTATGGATTTTTTAATGCCACAACCAATACACAGATGATTTTATGTGAAGTTCACACTCTTTAATTCCAATGAAGAACTTTAAGGCGCGTTCACACTTATGACGGACTTTACTGCATAATTCATACAGCCAATATATTAAGGGATTCATACAGCCAATATATTAAGGGATTCATACAGCCAATATATTAAGGGATTCATACAGCCAATATATTAAGGGATTCATACAGCCAATATATTAAGGGATTCAAACAGCCAATATATTAAGGGATTCATACAGCCAATATATTAAGGGATTCATACAGCCAATATATTAAGGGATTCATACAGCCAGTATATTAAGGGATTCATACAGCCAGTATATTAAGGGATTCATACAGCCAATATATTGAGGGACTTTAATGCGAAATTCACGCTTAATCAGTATCTTAAGAGACTTTAATGCGTAACCCAGAGCCAATTGATTGACCTCATTAACGAAGTTCACACTTATCCTGATTGATTTTAATGGTTAGTTCACTTTAAAAAATAATTTAAATCCAGAAATATACCACAATCATAATCTGAAAATAAAACGCAAAATAAACATCTGAAATAAACTACATGCACGCACTTACACACACTCGAACGCACGCACTCACACTCTACCATCAACCTCATTCTTCACCTCCTATGGCCTAAGGTTTAAAAGAAAATTAAAATAAAAATAAATTAACGTTAATTACGGACACTTCATTTAAACCAATCAGCGACGCTAACGCCACCTTGTTAATAGTTATTATTATTAATTAATCAACCATAACTAATTACAAATAATGAGAATCTTAATTTATATTATTAATAATTTTTCAGCAGACACCACTCATCTCATTTACTTGGCAGATATAAGGGCACTGTAAACGTTTTCTCTCTTCCACAACATTAAGACAAACATTTATCGTCACACAATATTAAAGACAAACATTTATCGTCACACAATATTAAAGACAAACATTTATCGTCACACAATATTAAAGACAAACATTTATCGTCACACAATATTAAAGACAAACATTTATCGTCACACAATATTAAAGACAAACATTTATCGTCACACAGTATTAAAGACAAATATTTATCGTCACACAATATTAAAGACAAACATTTATCGTCACACAATATTAAAGACAAACATTTATCGTCACACAACATTAAAGACAAACATTTACGTCACACAATATTTCCGTAGGTGGAAAACTTCTTACTAAAGAAGACGAATCCGTCTTTAATCTATTTTTAGCGAGCCCCATCCACCCACTTTCTTGTCCAAAATATGTTTATTAATATGTGTAAGAAGGCCTATAAATTTATTAAACTAACAATCAAATATACATATAACAAATACAATGAATAAAGATTACTTGACATCAATATTTCCACACAACCACAATCATTCAGTAATTTTAATATCCATACAGTCTTTATGTCCTAAAACACAATTCAACAATTTCATGTAAAGTGAGTGTTATGAACTACAGAAAGTTGTCAGTGCTATAATGTAAACATTCTCAATAAAAACAGTTGTGTTTATGAGGTGTTGAGTAACACCGTTTGCACGCACAAAATAGTTTACATCTATACAATGACGCATTATGTCCTGTTTGGTCGTTTCTATGTTGGTTTGCATATTCATGTTGTTGTTGCTTTTCTTTAGTTACTGTTTTAATTTTTTTTATATTTAATTTTACGAGACAGTTTGAATGCTACATTCACGTTTCGTGACCCTAGTTATTTACGTTTTCTCCTTTTCATTTCTAACCCTTAGTGTGTTCAGTAACAAGGGAAGGAATGTGCAGTCTTTAGTGTGTTCAGTAACAAAGAGAGGTAAGTGCAGCGTTTGTAGACTGAATCGTGTTACAGAAGAGTTCGTGAAAGTTGAGCTCTCAACGGTGTGTGGCCTGTTACGGGGGTTGGGTCGTTGGGTCGCATTAAACATCAAAGAGACGGCTAGAGATGGAGGACGTCCTTAAAGTGTAGAATCTCGCGAAACTAGCAAACAATAGTGCAGAACGTCGTAAAACTAGCAAACAGTAGTGCAGAACGTCGTAAAACTAGCAAACAGTAGTGCAGAATGTGGTAAAACTAACAAACAGTAGTGCAGAATGTGGTAAAACTAACAAACAGTAGTGCAGAATGTGGTAAAACTAACAAACAGTAGTGCAGAATGTGGTAAAACTAACAAACAGTAATGCAGAATGTCGTAAAACTAACATGTCGTAAAACTAGCAAACAGTAGTGCAGAATGTCGTAAAACTAACAAACAGTAGTGCAGAATGTGGTAAAACTAACAAACAGTCATAAAGAGTACAGCCTCTTGAAAGTAACAGACAGACGTATGACCATACTTAAAGGGTAAAGCCTCTTGAAAGTAACAGACAGACGTATGGCCATATTTAAAGGGTAAAGCCTCTTGAAAGTAACAGACAGACGTATGGCCATACTTAAAGGGTAAAGCCTCTTGAAAGTAACAGACGTATGGCCATACTTAAAGGGTAAAGCCTCTTGTAAGTAACAGACAGACGTATGGCCATACTTAAAGGGTAAAGCCTCTCGAAATTAACACACAGAAATGTAGCCATACTTATAGTCCAGAGCCTCTTGAAATTAATAGACAGAAGTGTAACCATACTTAAAGTGGTCATCCCCTTGAAATTAACAGTGGTCACACTCAAAGGATAGAGTCTCGTGAAACTAAGAGATAGCTTTAAAGCCTATCCTAAACTTTAGGACCTTGTGATAACAATAGATAGCAGTTAAACCGTCCTTAAACAGCAAACTCCATCATACAGACAGAAGGACCCCGCAATAGTGCAGACGATAGGAGAGGCTTCGTGCTTACGTGTCAGAAACCCGTATTTAGATTGTAAACGTACTGGTAACAACCATTTGATTGTTTACTGATAACAACCATTTGATTGTAAACTTACTGGTAACAACCATTTGATTGTAAATATATTGGTAACAAACCATTTGATTGTAAACTTACTGGTAACAACCATTTGATTGTAAATATATTGGTAACAACCATTTGATTGTAAACTTAATGGTAACAACCATTTGATTGTAAACTTACTGGTAACAACCATTTGATTGTAAATATATTGGTAACAACCATTTGATTGTAAACTTACTGGTGACAACCATTTGATTGTAAACTTACTGGTAACAACCATTTGATTGTAAATATATTGGTAACAACCATTTGATTGTAAACTTACTGGTAACAACCATTTGATTGTAAACTTACTGGTGACAATCATTTGATTGTAAACTTACTGGTGACAACCATTTGATTGTAAACTTACTGGTAAGGCCACTTGATTGTAAACTTAATGGTAACGGCTATTTGATTGTAAACTTACTGGTAACAACCACTTCCTAGTACAAGTTGTTGGACTTAGTGTTTAGCCTGTCTGATGGGAAGACAAGTGTTTGGGTCACGAGTGTTACAGCCGTTAAAGACCCGTCTGAAATGAAAAGTCAGAAAGAGAAAGCCCTTGACCTGATAAAATGATGTCCCACACCTTCTCTATTCACCTCTGGCACTAGATCTCGCCCCTCCCAACGATTGCGCCCGTCTGCAAAATCTGCGAAGGACAGAAGCTGGCATAAACTACAAACTACTACCGGTGGAAGTGAGGGTTGGGTGTGGGCGTGGAAACAGGATACAAGAAGTACAGACTAATAATTGATTAGCTATGTGTCAGAGGTCACGAAGTCTGCTCTGACGTGAGATTATCGGAATACGAATGGCTTAGTGCGGGAAAGCACCGGAGTTCCACAGAAAGTTAGTGGCACCGCTAGTGTCGTGTCGGACCGAAAGTCGCGTCGTATGTCAGTCGTGACCGATTAATTTGGTGCATTTTGAATCAGGAATGCTGAATGTTAATGTGGACGCATTAAAAGTAATTTTTGTAACAAATAAGTGGAGATTGCGTTATGCCAGACAAGAGAGTATGCTGTACTGTGCACAGGCATTGAGAGAAAGAAAGAACTAAAAAAAGAGTACTGCCATAGAGGCTGAAAAATGAGAGAGGTGGTATAGAGTGGGGAGGAGTAAAAAGTATATAGAAACAGACAATGAGATAGATAGACAGATGGATAGATTGTCACAATAGTATGTCTGCATATAATTTCAACGCCCCCCAGGTCACGTGACAAGACCTAGCTCTGCATTTGAGAGGCTCCATGTGTCTGCCATCAAAATTGTTCACGCACTGTTGGACACAGCAGGACACCGGATCTGCTTTCGTTGAATATTTCCTTCTCGGCTCGCTGGCGACGTATCCTGCAAAGGTTGTCGGTAGATTTTAATAAAACGATTATTGACTTCGCGAGTGTATATTCCGGACACGCGTGTTAAGACTGTTTTACCTAACTTCTCGACTACACTGTGTGACTAAACACATCTAATTACGTCACTGTTTGGCTATATGCCTGCTTTAGGCGAATAAATATCTGTCTTACAAAGTATTTTAGCTGACATTTTCATCCTAAATACTATAAACCTGTCGTCAGAAGTATTATACCAGACATTTTCATCCTAAATACTATAAACCTGTCGTCAGAAGTATTATACCAGACATCGTCACTCTACTAGTCGTCTGAAGTATTATACCTGACATCTTCATCCTAAGTACTATACACCTGGGGAATGAAATATTATACTGTCTTCTTTATTCTTACTACACTTGTCGTTTGAAGTATTATACCTGACATCATAAATACTGTACACCTGTCATCCTAAGTATTGTACATCTGTCATCCTAAGTATTGTATACCTGTCATCCTAAGTACTATACACCTGTCATCTTACTGTACACCTGTCATCCTAAGTATTGTACACCTGTCATCCTACTTACTGTATACCTGTCATCCTAAGTATTGTACATCTGTCATCCTAAGTAGTGTACACCTGTCATCTTACATAATATACACCTATCATCCTAAGTATTGTACACCTGTCATCCTAAGTATTGTGCACCTGTCATCCTAAGTACTGTACACCTGTCATCCTACTTACTTTACACCTGTCATCCTACTTACTGAACAACTGTCATCTTGCGTAATGTACACCTGCGTCTTACATAATGTATACCTGTCATCCTAAGTTTTGTACACCTGTCATCCTAAGTATTGTATACATGTCATCCTAATTATTGTACACCTGTCATCCTAATTACTGTACGCCTGTCATCCTAAGTATTGTACACCTGTCATCCTAAGTATTGTACACCTGTCATCCTAAGTATTGTACACCTGTCATCCTAAGTATTTTATACCACACCTTCTATCTTAAATATCCTAACCAATGGCGTAACTACTGCCCCTGCAGCCTCTTTCATTGAAAGGGACCCAACCAATAGTTGTACCTGAAGTTTGAAAAAATTACACATGATTAATTTTTTGCAGGGCGCACAAGTTGATTCTCAGTGGAGCAGAGAGAGAGAGAGAGAGAGAGAGAGAGAGAGAGAGAGAGAGAGAGAGAGAGAGAGAGAGAGAGAGAGAGAGAGAGAGAGAGAGAGAGAATGAATGTAGAAAACGGGGAAATATTAAATATTTTGCAGGGAGGTAACAGCTTTTGAAGTTTCGCTACTGATCCTATTATGCCTGACGTCTGTCATTTCAAATGATTATAAATGTCTTAATATTCTTATAATTGTACCAGACATAATTCATATTAACACGTTATACTTAATGAATGATTATGAATATCATATTGTTCTTATAATTGTACCAGGCATAATTCATATTAACACAAGATGTTATAGTTAATGAATGATTATGAATATCTTAATGTTCTTAATCTTAATTAATCTTAATCTTAATATTTGTACCAGACATAATTCATATTAACGCAAGATGTTTTAGTTAATGAATGCTTTAACCAAATAATATCCTAATTAACAAGTTTTCTAATCGAAAAGGTTCTAATTAACAATTTAAAAACATTTCTAATATTAATTATAAATTTTAAATCATTTCTTTGAAATGATGAAATATTAAGCAAAGCTCTTTAATTTCAAATGGCATGGTTAATAAATGGTCATATTCATGAACTTTGCAATAAAAGTATTCTTAATGTTCATATAGTTCTACTTAAGAACTGTTCGAATTAATGAATGTTATAATTAAGAACATTCCTATTTTTAAATATATTTCAAATTAGAAATGACAAAATTCATAATTTATCTAATAAAGAAATATAACCATTTAATGTTATTATTAACAAATATTTCTCGCAAATAATATTTCTTAATAATCAATAATTTTAATTAACAAATATTGTTTTGATAACTCTTATAACGAAAATATTCATAGTAGCGAGAAATTAACGTAAAGAATATTTTACCATAAATATACTAATAAACACATATTTAATTCAATCTTTTAATGACCGTCAGTTTAGGGATGCATATTCAGTTAAATACACAGTTAAATTTGAAGAAAGGACATTAACATTAAAATTATACTACTTATATATAGCATGAAAGAAAGCACTTGTTTTTGTTTGATTGCGTCATTATGTGCCATATCAAAACATATTGGGGGCGATATCACCGTCCGGCTGTCAGCCGATTTCGCTGTCTGGCATGATGTGTGCCGCTGTTGTTAGAGTTGAAGTGAAAGTTAATGTAGAGAGGTGTTGAATAAAAGTTGTAGAGTGGTAATGGCGGGATTGTGTAAGTGAATAAAACATAAATATTTCTTTATCACATTTTTACAGCTGTATTTCAGATTTATAAATAGATGCGACAAAGTGCCGACAACTCACATAACAAGGAGAGGAAAGAAAGAAACAACCTGCATTTACTTACTCAAACCAAACTGCACAACTAAAGTCGCTTCTTTTATTTCGGGAAAAGACGACACGTGACTTAACACAACTAAAGTCGCTTCTATTATTAACTCGTGACCTAGTTCTCGCATTCTGCACATTATGACAACGGCAAAATGCAAGCCATCAACACAAGCTCGACTGCATTTTGTAACGTATCGCTTGCTCATGCAAGCCGACAACACGTGTGCATATAAAACTTTGAAGCATTCTTGCAATATGACAGAGCCATGTATAGAAAAAGTAACGGTACACACTCGTGCAAACTAACAAAATGACGTGCATACGTCATGACGTAAAATGTACATTCGTGTAAACCGACATTTTTATGTACATTCATGTCAGCCGAAAATGTAAAATGTATATAGACAAATTTTTACATAATCAAGCACTTGTTAAGTAGAAGAAAATGTAGAAAAGGAAAGGTTACCAAGGCCACAGGTTTCTACGATCATTGGCCGTTGATCTTATCCTTCTGACCACAGTTCAATAATGTCAGGATGGGCGGTCGAGAAATGGTACTATCACAAACACAGGACAGATAAATATATTACAATATATAAAATTAGAAAAGAATAGCACGAAGAGGCAAAATAATTAATGTTAAAAGTCAATGAAATGTCTCAATACTTCAGAATTAAAACAACAGTCTTTCTAGTTAGGTTAATTGGTACTTCAAAGTTCTCTCCTCCTTATTGATCAAATTCCGTCAATTGGCATTACAATATTTCTTTTCTATTCTAAAACTTTGATCAGAATGTTTCATGAGTTAATCGCGAGAGAGTTGTCGATCGTTTTTTTCTTGAGTGCGTGCTTTGAACAACTGCCTCAACGTTCGTTTTCTGGAGGTTTGACGTTAATTCGATGTGGCGGAAATTTTCGTCTACCGGGAGGGATTTAGTGGATTCTAATTGCAGACAAGAGTAAACGGAGTTTACAGATATGAGTAAACGGAGTTTACAGATATGAGTAAACGGAGTTTACAGATAAGAATAAACGGAGTTTACAGATATGAGTAAATGGAGTTCACAGTTATGCGTAAATGGAGTTTATACAGTTATATGTAAATGGAGTTTATACAGTTATGAGTAAATGGACTTTACAGTTATGAGTAAATGGAGTTTGCAGTTATGAGTAAATGGAGTTTGCAGTTATGAGTAAATGGAGTCTACAACAGGAGGAATTAAATCTACAGACAAGAAGAAAATGAGTTTACCGACAGGAGGAAATTAAGTCTATAGACAGGAGGAAATTAAATCTACAGACAAGAAGAAATTGAGTTTACCGACAGGAAGAAATCAAGTGTACCGACAGAAAGAAACGAAATCTAATGGAGTCTACAAAACGCAATAAATACAGTCTACAAAACGCAATAAATACAGTCTACAAAACGCAATAAATACAGTCTACAAAACGCAATAAATACAATCTACAAAACGCAATAAATACAGTCTACAAAACGCAATAAATACAGTCTAAAAAATAGAGTGTACAAATAGGAGAGTTCAATTTGTACCACAGGAAGTTTAACCATCTCTGTCTATTTCTTTATCTCTTTTATCTCTTTGTGTATCTCTTGTCTCATTCTGTATTTCGTTGTCTGTTTCTCTTTGAGTATCTCTTGTCTCATTCTGTATTTCGTTGTCTGTTTCTCTTTGTGTTTGTCTTTCTAACGTCTCTCTCTCACTTCGGTCTGTCTTTTAGACTTTTTAATTCTTTCTTTTACATCTCTCTATCTCTTTCTTCCTTTCTGCTGTCTGTCTCTATCTTTGTTTTTCAGTCTCTGTCTCTCCATCTCTTTGGCTTTCTATGTGGTCTCCTGTCCTTCTCTTTTCGCTTTGTTTCTTTCTCTTTCTGTCTGTCTATCTTCTGCCTTTGTGTCTGTCTCTAATTTTCTATCTCTCATTCTTGGTTATTCTGTCAGCACTTCTCTCTGTCTCAGCCTCATTTTGTCTTTTATTCTTTCTCTTCGTCTCTTATTTGTTGTCTCTTCTCTCTCCTATTCTTTCTCTATTCTGTCTTGTCTCTGTGATTTTCTATCACTCTTTTAATATTTGTCTCTCTCTTGCTCTATCTCTTTCTTTTTCACTCTTTCTGTCTCACGTCAATGTCATTTTCTCATAAAGCTGTAATCCAAAATATCACTTATTTAATTTATCTTCGGTTATACTTATACTTTATACTTTATACGTATATTCTAGAAAATACTTTTTAAAAACTGATTCAAGTTTTAAAATATCGATCATTTACACGTTCTGACGTCACATTCTACAAATGATACCGGGCACCTTGACACAGTTATTCCCCGTGATTGAATTCACGCAGTAATAATCACCTCCAGCTGGGGTTGAGTTTTTGGTTAATGTAATGCGTAAAACAGTTAATACGTAATTCAGCTAGTGTGTCATGCAGTTAATACGTAATTCAACTAGTGTGTCATGCAGTAAATACGTAATTAAACTAATTTGTCATGCAGTAAATAGGTAAATCAACTAGTGTGTCATACAGTAAATACGTAATTCAACTAGTGTGTCATGAAGTTAATACGTAATTCAACTAATGTGTATTGCAGTAAATACGTAATTAAACTAGTTTGTCATGCAGTAAATACGTAATTCAACTAGTGTGTCATACAGTAAATACGTAATTCAACTAGTGTGTCATACAGTAAATACGTAATTCAACTAGTGTGTCATGCAGTAAATACGTAATTCAACTAGTGTGTCCTGAAGCTAATACGTAACTGCACGCCCTTCCTCCTCCAAACACAGCTATTCAAAGTAATGATGTCGACTCCTTCATGCGCAGCCACAGTTATTCTCCCAGTGCCACACTTATCCTCCCAGTGCCACAGTTATCCTCCCAGTGCCACAGTTATCCTCCCAGTGCCACAGTTATCCTCCCAGTACCACAATTATCCTCCCAGTACCACAATTATCCTCCCAGTGCCACAGTTATCCTCCCTGTGCCACACTTATCGGTTGACTCCCGATTTGAGTAGCGATTCGCGTTGTGAGAAAAGCACTTGGCAGGAAAAAGATCAATAGGAAAGTAAGGGAAGAGTCTGGTTTCGGGGAACAAATCGAATCATGACTGTAGCACCCTTCCCTCCCTCTACATGCCCCATCTCAAACGCCCCGTCTACCCGACACACACCTCTCCAACACAATTCAGTTTTATTTTCTCACACCCCGTTCGATAAAATGTTGACATTTCTTTGATTTTTTTTCCTGAACAGATATCGTCACCTGCCTAACTGGAACGCGCGACATTATAAGCGGGTATGCATTACGGGTGTGCATTAATAAAGAGACATTCACTAATATATTCATACTCGCAAATCCACTCTGCATAATCACCGCCACCCCGCTTTCTACCCCGTTTTCTATCCGACTTAGTTTCTTGTCAAAACCCACCGCACTATTTCCTACCATGCTTAGTCGTTCGCAACATCCTGCATCTTGCAATTCTGTTTTCTGGGGTGGGGTTGGAAAAGGAGCAGAGACATGTAGAGGGGTGAGGTTGGAAAAGGAGCAGAGACATGTAGAGGGGTGAGGTTGGAAAAGGAGCAGAGACATGTAGAGGGGTGAGGTTGGAAAAGGAGCAGAGACATGTAGAGGGGTGAGGTTGGAAAAGGAGCAGAGACATGTAGAGGGGTGAGGGGTGGAGAGGAGTGCGCAATAAGAACTGGTATTTTCCATTAACGTCTGTCACAACAAATGGTATTGACGTCGAATAGGGTTAAACATGGTTAGGAGATTGCAGTCAAGTAGTAAACATGGTTAAGAGATTGCAGTCAAGTAGTAAACATGGTTAGGAGATTGCAGTCAAGTAGTAAAGTTAGGAGAGTGCAGTCAAGTAGTAAACATGGTTAGGATGTATGCAATTCTTGTCTAAAAGTTGCAGGCCAGTACAGTCGGAAAGTTTACAAAATGGCTGTTGTAGAGTTGTTTGCACGCCACTCTTGTCTGAAAGTCGCAGGCCAGTACAGTCAGAAAGTTTACAAAATCACTGTTGTATGTTTGTATGCCACTCTTGTCTGAAAGTCGCAGGCCAGTACAGTCAGAAAGTTTACAAAATCACTGTTGTATGTTTGTATGCCGTTCTTGTCTGAAAGTCGCAGGCCACTACAGTCAGAAAGTTTACAAAATCACTGTTGTATGTTTGTATGCCGTTCTTGTCTGAAAGTCTCAGGCCACTACAGTCAGAAAGTTTACAAAATCACTGTTGTATAATGTTTGCATTCCACAGCTGTTTGAAGCTCTCAAGGTCAATGAAATATGATCTGACAACATGAATGCAATGTGATTTGCGTCATCTCGCTGTGAAGGCAAACGTCCACAAGTCACTGAGTCTGAAGGTTTATAAATTAATATAATTGATTATTTGCTGATCATTTTGTCTGACGTTTGCAAGTTATTGCTGTCCGAAAATTCGCAGGTTAGTGTGAGCTAATACTCCGCAGTTCATTGTGACCTAAGAGGTTACAGGTTCGTTGATATATGACGTCAGAAGAAGATTAAAGTATGAACTCCTCTGTAGTCCGATGTTCGCAGGTCATTGCTTTATGACGTTCGCAAGTGTCGTGATCAGTTTAGAAAATCATTGAGTTTCATTGTGAAGCTCAGTGTGCTTTCGTGATCAGACAATTTTTAGTTTCCTCTTCACGACTGTGTGAATTATGTAAGTTAATGTTCTGTTCATGATTTTGTGATCTGTATGCGTTAGTGTTCTGTCATTGATTTTGTGATCTGTATGCGTTAGTGTACTGCTCATGATTTTGTGATCTGTATGCGTTAGTGTTCTGTCATTGATTTTGTGATCTGTATGCGTTAGTGTTCTGTCATTGATTTTGTGATCTGTATGCGTTAGTGTTCTGTTCATAATTTTGTGATCTGTATGCGTTAGTGTACTGCTCATGATTTTGTGATCTGTATGCGTTAGTGTACTGTTCATAATTTTGTGATCTGTATGCGTTAGTGTACTGCTCATGATTTTGTGATCTGTATGCGTTAGTGTACTGCTCATGATTTTGTGATCTGTATGCGTTAGTGTTCTGTTCATAATTTTGTGATCTGTATGCGTTAGTGTTCTGTTCATAATTTTGTGATCTGTATGCGTTAGTGTACTGCTCATGATTTTGTGATCTGTATGCGTTAGTGTTCTGTCATTGATTTTGTGATCTGTATGCGTTAGTGTTCTGTTCATAATTTTGTGATCTGTATGCGTTAGTGTTCTGTCATTGATTTTGTGATCTGTATGCGTTAGTGTTCTGTTCATAATTTTGTGATCTGTACATATTAGAGTTCTGTTCATGATTTTTTGAGATGTGTAAGTTATTGTTCAAGTGTGTGTGAATGGGTATGGTGTCTTTGATTGCTTAATGTGTGATAACATTCATATTTTAAATAATATCTCTCCACATTCAATTTCCCCTGCACTCATACACTATACCCACGACAGGGTCTTCGTCCTTTTGCGGTCTGGGGTGTCCCTAATTACCTCCTTCCCCAAACGTTACTCGTCCAAGATAACCGGCCCCAGCTGAACTATTCTGGTCAGTCTACGAGTCGTTACCTCCGCCCTCACATTTACTAAGAAATACGATAAAAACAAAAGCTTTAGGAGAAAATGCGTTTCGTGTTGAACAATTATAATTTATGCTTCTTGATATTCTTCTCCTTTTAAATTTCTTGAATTTAGTCAAGGGAGATAAAACACATACAGTATCATGCCGAGATGTTAGAAAACATTTTCCTGGTTCAGATAACATCATTTCCTGTTCGACAGCTTTCGTACCTGGCGGCGATGAAGTGTAAATTGCTTTACATCAGTTGAGCGATAACTGACGTAAAACGTAATAATTTTTTTTAAATTGTGTGCAATGACAAGCGTAAGATATATCCTGGAAAGCAAAACAAGAAACCGCAATAAAACTCACAACACACACAACAAAAAGTAAACCAAGAAACTACAATAAAACTCACAACACACAACAAAAATACAAAACAAGAAACCACAATAAAACTCACAACACACAACAAAAAGTAAACCAAGAAACCACATAAAACTCACAACACACACAACAAAAAGCAAAACTTCACAACACACATTCGTTTTGTTTCGTTTGAAAATAACGCACACAACAAAAAGTGGTTTGGGTCCTTTGCAGCAATGGTGTGCAGACCCATTACACCAGATTCGCATTCGAGTGCAACAAGTGAACGTGTTCAAAACGGCGATTTTCAGCGAAAATACTAAACTAAAGTATACATACCAGATATAAATAGAAATTATTTTAAGGTGAATTATATTAGGGTAAATTAATTTAACAATAAATTTATTAAATGAACAATCAAATATATATATATGACAATTACAATGAAATAGAATACTTGACATTAATATTTCATGAACACACGCTCGGATTATTTTATGTCTACACAGTCTCTCTGCTTATATATAAAAATAAAGTTACAATTCAACAAGAGTCAATACAAATCGCAGGGTAGTCCTACCAGAGAATAGAAATGGAGTTATCAGAGATAAATAATTTAAGGGTCTTTTTTTACGTGACCTGGATTAAACATTGCTTCGTCTTCACTTGCGTTTGAAACAATGTCACAATGTCAGTGTCAACAGTGTTTCTGCCACAGGTGGAAAACTCAGATGCGCTCTTCCTCTCCAAGTGCTTGAGCACTTTGCTCACCATGTCCCCTCCCTCCATCAGAACACGATCACAACAATTCCGGTACCTTTAATGTACCCGAAATTTTTAGAGTGTACCCAGCGTACTTTGCTCTGTGTAATGTACTCCCTACGCTTACCCGTCACAACAGACGTTTCTCATGTCTCCGGGCACTCAGGTTTATACTGGTGAACACGACTTGAAACTTGAACTTGAACTTGAACTTCAACTCAGTACTCAAAACTCAATACTCAATACTCAAGACTCAAAAGGTGGACTTGGCACTGAGAGTCAAAAGTCTATCTACTTATCATAGTTGCATGCAGACCATGTCTTACTATTTTAATACAATTCCTAATAAAGTTGTTTTAGTACAATTCCTAATAAATATTGTTTTAGTATAATTCCTAAGGTATATTGTTTTAATACATTTCCAAACTGTCACTGTTTTAGTTTAATTCCTAAGAAATATTGTTTTAGTACAATTCCTAAGATTCTTGTATATTATTTTAGTAGAATTCCTAAGATTCTTGTGTTTTGTTTTAGTACAGTTCCTAAAGTAAATTGATTTAGTACAATTCCCAAGGTCCATTGTTTGAGTATAATTCCAAAGATACATCGATGTAGCACAACTTAAAACTGAACAATGTAGCCTGCTAAATGTGTTCGACTAATTGATCATAGAGATGCTAGTAAGAAACGGGACAACTGTTCGTCATGTCAGACAACTACAACATTGCTTGAGAAATCAACGACGTTGTATTCTCGCTTTCCACATTGTGCTAAACTTTATCGTTTGTCACGTGATCGTATGCCAATAGATGTTAATTGAATGCTATTTTTAACTTAGTCAGAATGGAACCAGAGTCAGAGAGTCACTGAAAGATATAAATTTCAAGTCAGGGCATTACACCTCAAAAATCTTTTAAATAACATGACTTTGAACTGGCTAGACACCACACAACGTTTTAAAAGAATTTGAGTTTGAACGATCTAAATAAGCTGATTTTATAATTAAAAAATGGCTATTTATTTAATTTTAAATAATGATTTTACTGCATGATAACGCATGTATGGAACAAAAAATGACAGTTTATTTCTCTTCTTTGGTAGACAAATGATTACGTCATCGCTAAGGTAAACTCCTTTCCATCTTGAAAATGTTTGACCTTTTCTTTCTAGAAATGTGTGACTGAGCAATTGTGTGAGTAAATAAATGAGTTAGATGATGCAAGAGTGATAGTGTAAGTAAATAAATGAGTTAAATGATGAAAGAGTGATAGGAGAACACTTGAGTAAATGAATGGTTCATAAAATGGTGGATTGGATTCTGAGTGAGTTGGTAGTTGGATAAGCGAGCGATTGAATGAGTTAGTTGGTGACTGAGTAAGGGGATTAAAGAGAGTGACTTTGTTGGTGTTTCAACAGGTGAATAAGTTGATGAATTAATGATAAGACAGACAGATGTATGAATAGGCTGATGTATAGGAAATGGGTGTTAATAGATAAATGAATGAGAACATAGAGGAGATAGTAAATAAATAATGAGTAGATGCTGAGTGAAATGTTGGATGTGCTAGGTAAGTAATAATGGGCAAAGAAATGTTGGATATGTTAGTAAATGCATGATTTAGGTCAGTAATAATGGGCAAATAAATGAGTGAGCAGCTGGATGAATGAGTAGATAGATAAAATTGAGAAATAGGTGAAACTAGATAAATAGATGTGTTAGGGACTAGATAAATAGAGATACTGTTTAAGTGTGAGTGAATTAATTAATGGACGGGCGAGGAGATGGTTAAGTGAATGCACAAAATACAAAAATACAGTTTTTGAGTGAGAGAGTAGATGAATGATTGAATAGATGGATGAATTAATAGAGAGATGACTGAATAGATAGATGATTGAGAAGATGGATGGTTGAGTAGAGAGACGAACGAGCTGTGACGTCAGTAAGGACTCTTGCAAGAGCACGCGTGATACACTTGTAAGTAACAGAAAAGTGAATTTTCTCCAAATGCTTTTATCGTCAGAATTCAGAATGCAAAACATGTTGACTCACTAAGAAAGCTCCAGCAAAGATAGGAACAAAGACATGCGAAACGCCCTGTTAGTGTCTTTACCATCGTGCAAAACTGTGTACGTGTCAAGTTTAGAATGCGGTAGTCGGCCTTGGAGAGCAAACACCCAACATTCAAATAAGGTACAGGGATCTTGGGATTTGCGCTGTATTGAAATATAAATATAAAAACCTTTTCTAGATGCCCCTAAAAGCTGCTTAGTCAATATTCATTCCCGGCTTGCCTTCAGTCTCCAACACTTTGTAGAAGCACAGGTAAGATAACTGGTATATCTAGTCCTACATCTAGGGGAGTGGTCGGACTTGTTTACTCTAGAGGGCGCTTCCTTCATCGCAGTATACTTTCGGAGATGAATAGTTAGAAAGTACAGTCGCATACAATGCCGTCTTAACGTAAGGGCACGCTGGGCAGTTGCCCGGAGGCTTCACAAGCATAATTATAATCTATGTATGTTGTGACTTGCTATCAATAAATAAGTAGGTACGGACCCCAATGCATTGCTTTGCCCGAAGGCCTATAATGCTGTTAAGACGGCCCTGGTTGCATAAGGGAATGGAGAGAGAGAGAAAGTGTTTATTTTTATTAGTAGTTTTCAGCTTAAAGGCATTTTAATGAGAGATGTACTGATCTTGAGAAAGTCGGTTTCCTGTATTAGAATTTTAATTGTCTCCCTTGTCTGTGTCAGTAGCGAAAGACAATATAGTAACAAATAAAAGCCGTTAAATCAGCTGTTTGTGAATTGTGTGGTGAAATACTTCACCTCCGGGTGAATAAATAATTAATTTAATTAATAATCTGATTAATTCACCTGTCAATGGGGTCTTCATCCTTTGCAGTCAGAGAGACTACTTCAAGCCCTAGAACTAATTGTTCCACTAATTATTCTCTACTTCAAGCCCTAGAACTAATTGTTCCACTAATTATTCTCTACTTCAAGCCCTAGAACTAATTGTTCCACTAATTATTCTTTACTTCAAGCCCTAGAACTAATTGTTCCACTAATTATTCTTTACTTCAAGCCCTAGAACTAATTGTTCCACTAATTATTCTTTACTTCAAGCCCTAGAACTAATTGTTCCACTAATTATTCTCTACTTCAAACCCTAGAACTAATTGTTCCACTAATTATTCTCTACTTCAAGCCCTAGAACTAATTGTTCCACTAATTATTTTCTGCTTCTAGGTGTTACTCATCCAGAGTGAAATAATTTCCTGCAATTTAATATTTATGCTAGGTATTATGGCATTCGCCCTCGCCCCTCACACATTCTCATTACCAGCTTAGGAGGTACTTCCCCCAAAGTATACACAACTGACTTATTAAAAGGTTAATGTTTTGGCTGCCCCCACCCCTTAAGCCTGCATAATTACTTTAATCAATTTAGTCAAAAGTGGGAAAGTGAGAGTTAACAATAAAAATATAACATAAAAGAACTGACCAATAACTCATACATTATTTACACAAGCAAATCACAAGACATAAACACACATTAGGTTTTAGACAATCAACAATTCTAAATCTATCAAAATGTCATTCAGACCCGAGTTCAAAGGTCTCTAAATCATTCATAAATTTGCTCAAGTCTCTAATATAAGTTTGTAAATCAGATTATTATTTAATAATAGGTTTATCTCAACAATTTATAAGAAATAAGGGAAAATGATCATCAGAGAAAGAATGTTATGACAAGGATTTGAGAGCAGGACATGAATTATAAAGATGATAGCACAAGGCACTGACTAACTCCATTATAAAGACAATAGCACTAGGCACTGACTAACTCCATTATAAAGACAATAGCACTAGGCACTGACTAACTCCATTATAAAGACAATAGCACTAGGCACTGACTAACTCCATTATAAAGACAATAGCACTAGGCACTGACTAACTCCATTATAAAGACAATAGCACTAGGCACTGACTAACTCCATTGTAATGGTAGCAATAATAGGCACTGACTAACTCCATTGTAATGGTAGCAATAATAGGCACTGACTAACTCCATTATAATGGTAGCAATAATAGGCACTGACTAACTCCATTGTAATGGTAGCAATAATAGGCACTGACTAACTCCATTATAATGGTAGCAATAAAGCACTAACTGCACAGTATAATTTTCGTGAGCACGTGACTTGTATAAACTGCTGCTGATATCGGTAAAGTGTGACATCGAAATGCAGATTGCAAGAGATGACCTTTATTAAAGTAAAGTAAACATTAAAAGCGCACAAAACGTAGATCTAGGAGTTTTTAGCACAATACAACAGTTCGAAATTGATGGACGTACTCATGTAAATAGCACAACAGTTCGAAATTGATGGACGTACTCATGTAAATAGCACAATACAACAGTTCGAAATTGATGGACGTACTCATGTAAATAGCACAATACAACAGTTCGAAATTGATGGACGTACTCATGTAAATAGCACAATACAACAGTTCGAAATTGATGGACGTACTCATGTAAATAGCACAATACAACAGTTCGAAATTGATGGACGTACTCATGTAAATAGCAAAGGGAAGTAATCTTACAACAAATAATACAAAACTGCTGAACTATTGTAAACGCTATTTGTTTTCGAAGCATCACTTTTTTGGTAACTATGAACTAAGGCAGTTATTTGGGAGGAAATTTTAGAAACTGACTGAGGATGAGTCAAAAATATTATTGAGAAAAATTCCTGGTGTTTAGTCTGACTGTGCAATATAGCACACACATTTATTTTCCACCTGGAACAATATATCTGGTGTTTAGTCTGACTGTGCAATATAGCACACAAATCTATTTTCCACCTGGAACAATATATCTGGTGTTTAGTCTGACTGTGCAATATAGCACACAAATCTATTTTCCACCTGGAACAATATATCTGGTGTTTAGTCTGACTGTGCAATATAGCACACAAATCTATTTTCCACCTGGAACAATATATCTGGTGTTTAGTCTGACTGTGCAATATAGCACACACATTTATTTTCCACCTGGAACAATATATCTGGTGTTTAGTCTGACTGTGCAATATAGCACACACATCTATTTTCCACCTGGAACAATATATCTGGTGTTTAGTCTGACTGTGCAATATAGCACACACATCTATTTTCCACCTGGAACAATATATCTGGTGTTTAGTCTGACTGTGCAATATAGCACACACATCTATTTTCCACCTGGAACAATATATCTGGTGTTTAGTCTGACTGTGCAATATAGCACACACATCTATTTTCCACCTGGAACAATATATCTGTTTGAATAGCAACGAATCAAGTGACTGCCACCAAGCACAACACACAAGCACAACACACAAGCACAACACACAAGCACTTACATACTGCTTTAATTGCATAAAAGAGATTATGCCGTGTGCTTTGGCTCTACCAATTCTTTGATTCTACCAATTCTACCAATTCTCTATTCTTTGATAACGTTATGGCTCTACCAATTCTATTCTTTGATAATGTTATGGCTCTACCAATTCTATTCTTTGATAACATTATGGCTCTACTAATTCTATTCTTTGATACCGATATGGCTCTACTAATTCTATTCTTTGATAACGTTATGGCTCTACCAATTCTATTCTTTGATAACATTATAAAAAAAAAAAACAAGCACACCGCAAACCAACACACAGGAAATTAAACAAACCGAACAAATCGGCCACCGATAAGCA